>JBBCBC010000013.1:30010443-30583598 GCA_037126765.1 Stenogyne calaminthoides
TTTTCATTTTAACTCTTTCTACCCCCAACATTTTATCACACTTTATCATTCATTTTTAATTTTCGTATCTATAGTAAGACTTCTCTTACCATTGGGACGGAGGGAGTACAATTTTTATATATAATAATATTAAATTTTTTGTATAACAGTGATAATTTTTATGTATAATAGTGAATTTGAAAAAATAAAATTCATTGTGAACCTGAATTCATCCATTTTTTTGTCTTTGTTTACGAATTCTTTTCCCTGGCATTTTTTTATTTTTTCTAATTATATTTACCCCTTAGGAGAATATATATTATCTTTTATATGTTGTTTTAAGTTTTTTGCCCAATACTTTCATTGATCTTTATAATTGCTCCTTCTATTTTATTTTTTATCAAGGAAGTAAAGTGAGGAGTAAAAATATGAGGAACTAAAAATGCATTTATCAAAGGAATAATGCATTATTTATCACTCATATTTTCAGGTTTTTCTATTAAAAAAAATTCTCCTGCATTAGTTTTTATAATTTACTCCCTCATACCGTTTAGTATTCTGAGTTTCCCCCCTCACCAACAAAGAGTAGAAACAATTTTAACACTTGGAAGACTAAAGTAAGTGGGGTAAGAATAGATGAGGGGTTTGGGGGAATTAAGATAAGTTAAAATACGACTGGGTAAAACTTGAATAAAAATAAAATAAAAGAGGAGTTTTATCAATTCAAGGTCTGAAAAATGGTAAAGCTATCAATTTAAGGCCCAAAAGATTTTTTCTATCGATTTAAGACCTGGAAAATAGAAAACAATCAATTCAAGGCCTGAAAGATAGAAATTATCAATTCGGGGCTTATAAATTTTAAGGTCATGTTTGGCACTAAAACCCTAAACCCTAGACACTAAACCCTAAACCCTAGACGATGAACCCTAAACATTGAACCATGAACCATAAATCCCCCTGAACCGTAAACCTTGAACCGTAAACTCAAAAAAAAAATAAGAACATGAAATAAGGATATGAAATATAAGTGTCAAACATGGTCTTAAAATGTGTGAGCCTCAAATTGATAGTTTTTATCTTTCAGGCCCTGAATCGATAGTTTTCCATCTTCTAGGCCTTGAATCGATAGGAAAAATCTTTCAGATCTTAAATTGATAGTTTTTACATGTTTCAGACCCTTAATTGACATTTTTCCAATAAAAAAAAGTACAAAGTGATTTATTTTCAATTGGGTTTCAATAGTCCCACAAGAAAGGAACATCCCAATTAATAGTGATTGCAACTGGTTTAGTTTGTGTTGAACTAGGGAGAGAGCGGGGATCTACGAGCTGCCAAGTCGCAACTAACTAATTAATACTACCTCCGTCCCATAATACTTTGCACAGTTAACTTTTACACGCGTTTTTTCGAGCGAATTTTGTATTAGTAATTGAAATGATAAAGTGATTTTTAAGGAGATGTATGATAGATAAGTCCCTTCTTAAGTCACTTTATCATTTTAATTATTAATACAAAATTTGCTTGCAAAAACGCGTGTAAAAATTAACTATGTAAAGTCTTGTGAGACGGAGAGAGTATACATGATTGCACGTAAAATGTCAGTATATGACAAAATAATATTTAAGTAAAATTATAATATAACATTCTCTTAAATATATGGAATATTCCAAAAGTGGGTATACGACAAAATAATATCTGTGAACTTATTCTAAAATACAATTTACAGCGTACTCTTTCTCTAAGGTACAAGATCTTCTTAAATTGTACTTCCTGAAGGACTTTTGCTCTTATTTCGTAATAAACTGCGTATACATAATAAATTTGTACATACTTATAATTTGCATATTCGAAATTTAAAATATGGAAATTTTGAATTTTGTAAGATGTGATGATTTGAGAAAAGGGAGGAATGAATTGAGAGGAGATAGATGAGCTTCTACGTAGTAATGAATAAAATAAATGAAAAATTAAATTAAGAATAATTTTGGTATAAATTGTAATGTAGAGTAATAGCAAAAGTATTTATACTTTAGAATAATAGTTGCGTTCATATTGTATCTTAGAGCAATTTTCTCATAATGTTTATGTAAATTAATATTCTCTTACCATCTATAGAATATTCCAATTTTACGTGGCAGGCAGCAGAGAATACCCCATGTTTTTATCTGAACCTACTTTTTTTTTTATCGGACAAATGATCTCTCGAATTCATGACCTCACGGCATAGGTATTATCCTAACCTAGTTTTCTAACTTTTTAACTAATCTGTGTTTTAAAATTCTACTACTATCGGAATTAATACAAAATACCAAACTCGAAACAATGCACAGAGGAACAAAGTGTAAGAATTCTGTTTCATCTAAAAGATGATGGAGAGGTGGAGAAATAAATTCATTTGTATATAGTTCCCTAATACTCTCCCTCACTTGTGGGCTGGGTAACCCTTTGGACTGTCAATCTATCATTGGGAGGAAGAGGAGGAGTGGGTCTCTTGTGCACCCAAGTGCACTGTGCACTCATGCAACAGAATGACCCATTAAAAAAAAATACTTATTCATTAAATATATTAGACATGTTTTGTGGATACATGGGTAGGGTTGGGGTGAGTGCACTGATCTTAAATACGTACACCAGTTGCACATGAGACTTTGTCGGAAGAGGAGGCCCAACAAGTATATAATAAAATGTGGGTAGAGTTTTTGCTGTCAGCGGGGTTTGAATCCAGGACGAGAGCGTGAACCTGGAGACTCTGATACCATAAAAGAAACTCGTCTCATCTAAAAGTTCAAGCTTGTAAATAGGTATGTAAGAATTCCGTTTCATCTAAAAGCTCAAGTTTGTAGAGAGATAAAGAATTAATTCATTTGTATATAGTTTCCTAATACAAAGAAATTCCACGAGGGACTAGAAACTTCACAAAGGAAGACAAACAGCAACAACAAACCCAAACAAAATACAAGATTCACCAAGGACTAATGTTTGACAAATTTGATCCAAGGAAATCTATGCTAAAATTATCAGAAATATGAATTCATCAAGGCTCACACGGTCACTATATAATAATATACATAGGGTGTAGATTTTTTAATGGAATGAATTAATATGAACAAAATTTTATGGGATTGCACTATTCACAAATTAATTTTGACACGTTATTTACTGGTAGTATTTTTAGATTATGTTTGAGACATTTAATCTCAAACTGAGTATACACTTCGTTTGGATTATGGGTTAACCACAATTTTTTCAAGGATTTTCAATTATGTCCTTTATCATTTATATGTTATGCTCTAAACAAATATGTAATATAATAGGCATTCAAGTATATTTGCTAAAAAGGATGGACATTACTGACATTTCAGTTACATGTCATTATTACAAGCTTTGTCAGATAAATTCATCACACCCCTCCGCATTAGACAATTAAACCCAGTGTTTATGGGTTAAAAGTTGAAAATGGACCTGGCCTAACTTTGTACTCGAGCTTCAGTCCACCAAACAAAACAGCCTACTAAACCACACTAAATAATCTAACTAACCAAATCTATTAAACAAAACAAGCCCTTATAGAAGGTGTTATGTGCATCATGTTCATCATACAACTTATTTTACTAAAAGGTGCAATTTGCTTACACTGAATCATGCAACTATTAATATAAAAAATAGTTGCACGATTCAGTGTAAATAAGTTGCACCTTTCAGTATAACAAGTTGCAGAGTTCTAAAATATACTATGAGTACACGATGTAGAAACTCACTCATAGTAGAATATTCAGAAACATCGTGAATGTATTTATAATTTGCACTATACACACATGGACAATTTTACACTCTTGAAGGTATCTCCAATTATTTTGAGAGGAATAAAAATGAGAATATATTTAATAGGTTGAGGGGATCACAATGTAGTGGCCCGAAATAGAATTCCTATAACGGGAATCAAATCAATTCACAATTTCATTACTTCACACCAAACAATTACGCAACAACTTATTGAAACAAAAACAGAGATTACTGCAAAAAAACCAATCATTCTCACTAATTTGTCAACCTGTTCTAATAAAGAACCTAAACCTATGCAGTGCTTTCTTTTTCTTCATCACGTCCAAACTAACGAGCCAAACACGCCCTTACGAGCAACAAATAATAGACAATTTCTTCATGAAATAAACTATACATTACTTTAATTTCTAACAGATTAAACTGGAGAAGGAAGATGTCAACAAGTAAGGAACGTTTGGCAAAAGGCTTCTCTGGCATGCAAGGCCATGAATGTCCCTCACAATGTTGAAAACTGCATTTGGTTGCGCCAGTTGCACTGCATTCTCCGACATTCTCCTAAGCTCGTCTCTCTTCGTGCTGAACCATTCCGCCACTATTCTTGCAGTTTCCTTGGGGCTTCGCGTGAACACGCCTGCCCCATTTTCGACTACGTATGGAACATTGCCTTTCTCCTGTGTTTGTCAAATTATAGTTTCTCAAGCTAAAAGTCTTTAAAGATAGCCTATTTTATTAACTTGTAATATATGGCAAAGGTTGCAAGAAAAGAATTGATTAGCATATGTTTAGGTTCACTTACTTGTCCAGGAATGTAATCATTTAGTATGATTGGAAGGCCACTTATCAATGCTTCTGCTATTGTACCAGGACCAGCCTACACAATCCAAAAGTCTTGTGAAAATTGATCTTATAATTAATTCTAGGAAAAATAGTTTTTAAGTCTTCGTACGTTTCCCCTATTTCGGTTTCAGTCCTATCAACTTTCATGAATTAAAAATAATTCAGTAATCAACTATAGGAGGTGAAACATCTGATTGATGCTAATGTGGCAATGTCTGATTTTTCCACGTGGCAAGATCTGGTAGGTTAACCGAATGTTTCACATCCTACATTTGGTTATCGGACTAAAAGTTACCTAACTATTTTCATTTCGTGAAATTCGTTAAGGCTAAAACTAAATAGTGGTAACATACAGGACTAAGAAACAATGTTTTTACTTGATTATAATTCAATATTGATGATATTTAGAGGAATGAATTGCATACTTTTGTGATAATGCAATCACAGGCACCCATCCATTTCTGCATCTGCTTCTCAAATCCTCTTATCTAAATTGAGGCAAACTTTGGATTAAACAACAATCATCAAGCACTTACAAGTTTATTTTAAACTCGAAAATTCTTGCAAGAAAACAATGTTGTAGCATACCTTGACAGGGATTTTCCAGTCGAGCGATTGCAACGTGGAGGCTAGCGTTTCATTACGGCCACAGATTATGATCAGTTGTCCTATCGGCTTATTAAGTTGTTTATCAAACAGAGATTCACCTAAAGACTTGGCTGTTTTCTTCACAGGCCCCATGCCTTCTCCACCCCCCATCAGAAGAACAGCTGGTAATTGTGGATCCATTTCAAGTTCCACCCTTAATTCATCCTACAACAAAGAGCAGTCCAACATTTGTGTTTATGGAAGGCAAATAGTATAAAATGCAAGATTAAATAGTATTAGTTGTTTTGCTTAAAGGTATTAGTTGTTTTAGCATTTTTCACCTAGCAATATTGGTTGTTTGTGCACCAGTTACATGCAACTAATGAACAACAAGTGAAAATGGCGCCCACCTTACAGAGTCCTTCTTGGACAAAAGAAGGTCGAACAGGCAAGCCAAAAATGCGAATTTGAGATTCTTTAAGACGGTCTTGCAACGCCCTCTTCGCGACCTCCTCCGAGGGGCAATACAGTCTATTCACAGAGGGATGGAACCTTTTAACAATATAACAAGCAATCCAACATTAGCATGTGAAATATGCAGCTTAAGGTGTGTTCACAAAGTCTACAAAGTAGCCAGAATCACTTCATCACAAAAGCTACACAGAAAAGTGATTCCTTAAGCTGGGTGTAGAGTTTGCAAACACAACCTAAAAGCTCGTGAAAAATTGAAGAGACAAACGGTGCATCACCATGTACGATGACAAGTGTTGAGGTCAGTGATGACGGTAACGAAAATGACTTTCTTGTGTAGGTTTTGCCATTTTAGGACACACAGAGGAATGTGCTGCATTAGAGGATGAACACTGATAATTACGTCCGGCTTGTACTCCATTAGACCAGCTTCAACCTCCCTTCAATATATATGAAATTAGTTACCAAATTTATTCAAGACTGCAACTTAAATAATTGGACAAAAGACATACTTGGCATAAAAGGCAGCAATGGCAGCAAGATAGACTGAGTGAATCCATTTAGGCGACGTGCTATGAAATGCGAGATTCCAGAGCTGAACGTGCTTGACCATGAACTTGTACTGCCGTTCCATGTCATTCAATGGCCAGCCTGTGTACTCTTTCCAGACATCTTTCACAAAAATCTGGTAAAAAAGAATGAGGAACTTAGCTAATTCTGTTTTTTCCCATAAATATGCAATTCTTAAATACACAAGAGAGGAGTGCATGAGGTGCTACGATAGCTCTAGTTCTTGTTACGTCGGGCACTCAACAAGGTCTAACCAATAAACGAATGTTGAAACGGGCCGTGTGAGCAAAATGAGCAACACTTATGTGTTCCAGTTGCACCGTGCAGCGGTTGCAGAACTAATATGTTCCTTCCAATTGAAACAATTATTACTGTTTAGTGAAAATCACTAATGCTGGTCAATTAATATTGTTCAATGACAACAACTAATATTGTTCAGTGAAAACAAGTAATACTTTTTTGTGAAAACAAATAATATTGTTCAAGAATTAACAAGAAAATTTTATTAGGAAACGTAGCAAGAACAGAATGGTATTTCTCAATATTTTTAGTCTACAATATGAAATAAATATTGCAAAAAGCAACAAGAGGGAAAATAATCAATCAAATATACTAATCTTTAACTCCTATCAATAATTAAGGGACAAATACTTCTATGCTCTGTGCTAACTCAAGTATATTTTCAAAGAGTATTAGTTACTTTACTAAAAGGTATTAGTTGGTCAACATTAGTAAACCATTAATCATTTCTCAATGTAATTAATGAACAGGGCCTAACCTTACTACAGAATTTGCAAATATCACAAAATCTCTCACCAAACTACCAAATTCAGAGCTGCAACAGTAAAACCAAACATACACATTCATGTTAATTAAAATCAAAGACAATCTTCAACACATTATAAAACTCACCCTATATTCATCACCATACTCAAGGTGGAATGCAGCCTTGATGGCCTCCGCGGAAGCACGGTGGCCGCCGCCAGTATCGCTCATGAGAATGAGCACATTTTTGGTCCTCTGTGACCCAATCTGTTCCATTTCCATTGTCCCATCTTCGTCTCCGTATTCAATATTGTATCTACATCTCTTTTGATCACTTTTACCACCAAATGAGTACACCCCAACTCTTTCAAACACCTTGTTGATCGATTCTCTAGGCGACCTCGCTTTCACAACCATCTCTAATATATGTATATATATTGAATTTTTCATCGGTTAGAATGAGCCCGCGGAAAAGAATTCCAAGACAGAGAGACGCTACAAGAAAAATTGATCTTTAATGGCAGAGATACTGTTAGTATAGACTCTAATCTGTAGCATTAAATATCGTTTCCTGTAGTTAAAGATTTTTAGCTAGAAAAAGCTATAATCACTACAAGAAAATCCTACATTTTAAGCTTCTCTAGCTAGAGAAACATTGATAATGGAATTGTTGTCATTAAACGTCTATTTCTTGTAGTGAATGACATGAATCTTGAAGATAGTACTACAGAAAAACAGAGGAAATTTAAATAAAAACTTGAACAGAAAATGTGTGTGTAAATTGCATTTACAAATGTTCAAGAAAAGATCTTATACGGTAATAGATTTAACAATGAGTAAGAGAATTGGAAAGAAAAATAGAACAAGTTATGGAAAAAAAAAAGGGGGGAGAATTATATGAACGTGTACCTTAATGCAACCAAAGAAGTGAAGAATTAATCTGAAGAAATGAGAGTGAGTTGTTGTTGTTATTTCTTGTGCTGATGTTTAAACAAGAGGGGAGGGGGTTCCATGTTTGATGCTGGAATTATGCGAAAAAGGAGGAATTTGAAAGGCGTTTACAGCCGTTGGATTAGCATCTTGAAACTTGTGTGGGAATGTTCGAAATGGAAGATTCGAATAAACTTGCTAATAAGCGCCTAAAACGATATTGTGGGGTTACTTGGAGTGACTTACTATTTTTGAATTATGACATGAATTAATAGGTGCTGTTTTGACTTTGACATTGTTGCAATCCCAGCTGGATTTCATGAACTCTTAATCATGTTTTATCTTATTAACATGTACATGAAATAATACAGTTAGGCCTCGTTTGGATTAGTAGATAGGAAAATGATGGAATGGACTGAAGAAGTCGGATTACACTGTTCATAAAGGTAAAAGTGAGTTTTGTAATGTATGTTTGGATTGGATGATTGGAAAATTAATATTAATCATATGAGGGGCGGAAATGTGTTTGGCTTGTCTGATAACTTTGGATTACGGGGTGAATTGTCAATTTTACCCCTGATATAATAGCAAACCAAACACCATTCTTTCCTTTGCCCTAAGTTCTCATTTATACGATCTCCCCCCTTTGCCATACCTTCATCTTCAGTACAATATCAACCAAGTAAATATGTGTCGATTCATACGAACATCAGGTAAATTAACTCTTGATCCTCCATCTTCATCCTCAATTTCTGTTATTCCCCATGTTTGCTTAAGTGCGCAAGATTATTTTTTTGCAAGCTTTCACGTTCGACGCCGACTTGAAAATCTCTTCGACAATTGAGGGAGTATAGATTTCATAATAATAGTAAACCTAATTTGTCCACACAAGATCAATTCGAGCTCTGATTATGTTGTTTTTTTGGTTGTCACTAGATCTTTGTCAATCTAAAGAGTATTATCAGGCATCTCGCTATTCATTTGACTGAGATTGGAGGTAACAATTGACTCGGTATTAACTTCATATTGCACTGTACTAATCGTTTGTCTTAATACATGTTTTCGTTGGTATAACTGGGTTAGAGATGATATGGGTAACATTTCGATTAGTGTTTATTTGGTTTTTGTTCAACTAAAATACTCACAATACAGTTGAAAATGAACATAATTTGGTACTGGGGTCTTTAATTTTTTCATTGGGATTTATTTATATGGTCGAACTTGCATCTATCTGTCTGATTTATGTTCTTCTTTGATATACTCCCTGCCACGAGCTAATATTTCCCCATATGTGAGCATTCAATGGATTCATACTCTTCCATAGTTGTTTTAACTTGAATTGTGGACTTGGTTATTTTATTGATGTTGATTGGGTTGTCTGATTTCTTTTATGTTAATCCAATTATTTGGTTCATCTCAGAACCTAATTTCGCATGTATAACAAAATTGTGGACATCATCTAATTATTAGATTTGGCCATCATGAGAAATGATTTTAGTTTCATTGTTGTTTTTATTCGAGGATTTATTGTTATTATGTGTGATGTCTTGAATGTTGTTGCAACCATTCATTCATTACTTGTTATTTAATTTAGACTTGATAGTGCAGGGGATCATTAACTGTTAAGTTTTCATCTTTACTAAATATGTATGTCTATCATATAATGGGGAGCAGCAAGCAAAATTTGTACAGGTTTTATGACATCCTTTTTTTTTGTTGCTCAGAATGACTTGCAACTCCAGTAAAGACAACACATGCTCGTCTCGCACCCGAGGTGTTGGCAATGAGTCAGGTTACTGGTGTCATTGTGGCTTTAGTTTATACGTACAAACTTCGCGAACGAGGGAGAATCCCGGTAGACTGTTTGTTACTTGTCCAATTAGAGGGGTAATATTCAAACAAATACTCCACTGTAAAATGTTAAAACTAGCTTTCATTGGGTGGATTGGCAAATCCTCCATTTAGGATCAATTAGTAATTTATTATACTTTGTGACTGCAGATTGGCAAATGTGGTTTTTTTCATTGGGTGGATTCAGAGTTGCCCCCATATACAATGGTAATGTTTGAAAATCTCTACGAGAAGGTGGATCAATATGAAGTTGATATTGCTGAGTATAAGGCGAAGTTGGCAAGTTCTGAGATAATGTACAAGAATGTGACTTTTACGATTTTCACAATTCTATCAATTGTGTTGTTGTATAAGTGAAGTGCTTTTATATAATGTAGGAAAAGAAAATTCTATGGAACAATTAGATGAATTTGACCTAATTGTATTCCTAATATGTATATTATTAATCATTTTGAATATGATGTATGATATGTTCTGTTGGGGAATTAATTGCACGGATCTATTCGGGATGAATATTTAAATACAAATTTAATTCTAACAATTATTACTAGCATGAATTAATCCTATATTAATTCAAATAATAATTTAACAACAGATCATGCATATAAACAGTTCACATAAATCCTACGCATGCGGAATTGCTACGGGTTTACGTGAACTAACCTCTTGGAGTGGCAATGGTCTCGTCGATTAAACACACCAAAAAGCCTTCCCAAGTATTCCCTAGTCCTTGCTCGACAATCCGGTGGAAGGATGCTCGCGAACAATTAACAAAAAGGAAAATTAAAAAAATTATTGCACCACCTTTGTGGATTTACTAATTTTTCCAGCACATGGAATTGTACTTGGGAATGAAACATTCATCCCCTATTTATAGAGGGTGGTGGCCAATTTTTCATGTGGAATAGGGAGGAAAAAATCTTTTCTTGATCTCCAAGAAATCTTGAATATATCTCATATATTCTTTTCTCCATAATTAAAATATTCCACAAAATCCCACTCTCTTATTTGTTATGGAATATTTCGAAAATAATAGGGTAAAGAAACCAAGATTTGGATCTTCTTGAATTTATGAGATATACTTGTATTCCAAGAAATACATATCTTCCATAATATCTTTTCAAGAAAATCTTTCTTTCCATTTATATTCAAAATTTTCGAAAATATCCCCATAAATAACCAAGTGGGAGATTTCTTGAATTCAATGAGATAATCTTGTATTCCAAGAATACATATCTTCATTCCATAACAAAATTCAAAGAAAATCTTTCTCCCTCTTTTATTTATGATTTTCGAAATTCATGGAAAAAATAAGCAACAAATATTTATTTTATTTTTAAACACCTTTTTCAGTTATTGGACTTTATGTTGGGCTACTTGGGGGGACTTTAGGAGAATTAAGATTGGACCTTCCAATGGATCTTGAATTATCAATATTGAGCCACAATATTATTCAAGCCCATAAATATTAATTAATCCCACTACATAATTAATATTGCACTATCCATCTTAACCCATATTACAGTTAATATGGCTCCCGGTTATTATTTTCCGTGTTTAAGATTATCTAGCTCATTAATTAATTCAAGCCACTGAAATAACTTTCCATTAATTAATATCTTTTGTCCTTGGTTAAGGAACGGTTCAATATTATTATCCATACCGGAAACTAGTTCCACTTGCAAGATTTGGTATGATAAATCTTATGAACCTCCCAAGGGGGCAAATCGAAAAGTCGTATTTTGCATACATGATTCTCCGTATTAAATCTTAGCAATCGCATGTGACCAATAATATTGCCCAATATATAAAGTATTGAATCTCATTGATTCTCTACCCGTGATAAGTCAAAGCAATAGTTACCAACCACACGTGATCCTATTTAAGGGACGAAGATTAAGAAATAACGAACCACTGAGGTCTAATTCTTCTTTGTTCAGTTCTGAAGAATTTGTCCTCCTGTAGGTCCTATTCAGTGCATCAGTCATGCACTAGTGTAATCTCTTGGTCAAGACAAGTCAATCTGAGCCTTACACTTCAACCTTTCACGATGGATTGTTCATTTCCATCTAGGTCGTGAATGGTGTACTTTTGGTTACAAGGGACTGTTAATTTAATCTTCGTGATCCGTATCACTAAATTAACTACAATGTAACACGATTATTTATTGAACAGCTTATGCAAAGAAATATATGTAACATTCGATGATATTTAAAGCATCACTGATAAACAATTTATTTCAATAAATAAGTCCGAAATTCAGTTTTGATTATACAAAGTAAAAGCATAATTTCCAGTATAATACATTTTAACAACATGTTGTGCTATACGTTTTGATGATGATGTAATATACGTTCCTATTTTTGGTAATCACACACCCAAAATCTACTAGCTTGTACATGTGAATTATTTGTGGATTATATACAAAACAACATCTCATAGCAGGTGATTGACAACTCCTTGCTGCCATGTTGGTACATAGTCAGAAGAATATATTCTCCATGTCTAAATAATATCATGTGGTACATAGTGCTTCTATTGTGAATTGATTTTCTTTTGGACTAAAGATGTAGTCACGGACTACAAACAAACCCTTGCATTTTAATACTAAGTATGCACAAAAAATTTGTCTATAAATACACATATTTCTCATTCATTCATCATAAGAAAATAATGAGTAATCTGAAAGGTCAAGAAGCCTACCTGTATTCTCCAACTTGGGATGCTATTATCGACAATCTCTATGCCGAAGTTCTATCCGACCAGGCGAAATTGGGCACTTTCAACCCAAATGATGATCATAACTCGGATGCTATTAGCACGACTCAATATGTCATAAACAAGCTATGCAACAAGTCGTTTGACTTTAACCGTTGTTGGAGCCAAACTCGCAAGCTCAAGAGGAGGCATCAAGTGTTTTCATGGCTAATTAGGCTCAACGAAGTTCATTACGATGAGGTTACTAATCGTATCCATGTGCATCGTACCTTGTGGCGTTCTATTGTAGAGGTAACAATATATCTTCTTTCTATCATTTCATATATATATATATATAGACCCATTAAGGTGCACATGATGAGTATCCTATTTACATTGGGTAACAAATTATTTCTTTGTAATCAAATCATCCATTATTAATCCTTTTTGCAGGTTAATGACTTCGCCAATGCTTATAAGCCATTTGGTGATCCATGTTGGGAGTGGTTGAAGATTTTATTTTGAGATCCTCCAGTTGGTCAGTCTGAGCTCAACTGAAATGGTCACAATGCAGATGTTATCACAATTGTTTCGGACGAGGACGAGAATCTCAATGATGAGTTTCTGGAAGCAAATTCTTCTTATGCACAACAAATAAGCAGTAGTACGAGCAAATGCAACAGATTCTGGATTTTTTTTTTGACAGGTCCAGATTCTGGAATTACCTTGTACCTTATAGTGATGATTCCACCTCTGAAAATTCACCTTCTGTTCAGGATGATGCCGGCACGGGAACGAGCCATGGTACCCCTTGAAAAGTTCAATCATCTTCACCAAAGAACGTGTCTCCATGGCACCACTAAGGCCCCTAAGTTTTTTTTCCTTTTTTTATTGTACTAGGAGTCAATCCTTAGAATTGTATTAGTTCTATTTTGCATCTGTTTCTATTATGTTTCTGTATCTTTCCAACTTTTGTGTCTATTAATGTCTCTATTATGTATGGTTTGAATGTTTATTTAACTCAATCGTTTCTTCTCATAATAAGTCGGTATATATTTATATGCTTATACTGTACTACCCTGTCTTTTGACATCCTCCTTAAAATCGCTTATTTATGGACTTTATACAAACATTTTACATATAACAACTATTTTCTGTCGTAAACAATAGTTAGTATATTACGACGTGATTGTAATAAATTAATGAATTCAGTCTTCATGAAAATGAAACTTCAAGATTACCATGCACGTGGGAGAAAATATTCAAACTATTACGTATGACACTCAATCCTCTCAAATTTTTAAAAGTGTCAATGCCTTGCCTTTAGACCCGTCTCAGTGTGAAACGGTCTCATGTCAATACTCAACTTATACCCATTCTCACTGTGAGACGGACTTACGATATTTGTGCCACATATTTGACATGCACGTCTTACTAAAACTGGAAAGTGTCATCATGTAAAGCAACCACTTTGAAGAATTTCGAAACATGTAGCTACATTTCAAGTAGACATGTGATATTTTATCTTCATCACACTATTGCTTGATATGAAAATACATATACTTTGTCTTCATTACACTATTGCTTGATATGAAAATACATATACCTGTTCAAAATAGACATCATGACATAGATTCCCTTATGCACGTTTATGGTCCCTCATACAATGTACATCTTGACATGGTGAGACACAACTTGTATTTCTATATATATATATATTGTTTGGAATATACTGGAAAGTATGTTTTTACTTTGTATAATTGAAACTGAATTTCCAGACTTATTTACTGAAATAAATTGTTTATCATTGATGCTTTAAATATGATTGAATGTTACATATATTTACTGAATAACTGTTCAATAATTCGTACGTGTTACACTGTAGTTAATTTAGTGATACCAGATCATAGAAGATTAAATTAACAGTCTCTTGTAACTAAAAGTACGCCATTCACAACCTAGATGGAAATGAACAACCCATCGCGAAAGGTTGAGGTGTAGGGCTCAGATTGGTTTGTCTTGACCAAGAGATTACACTAGTGCATGACTGATGCGCTGAATAGGACCTACAGGAGGATAAATTCTTCAGAACTGAACAAGGAAGAATTAGACCTCAGTGGTTCGTTGTTTCTTAATCTTTGTCCCTTAAATAGGACACGTGGGATTGGCAACTATTGCTTTGACTTATCATGGGTAGCGAATCAGAGAGATTCAATACTTTTTATCTTGGGCAATATTATTGGTCACATGTGATTGCTAAGATTTAATACGAAGAATCGTGTGCAAGTACGCTTGCTTGATTTGCCCCCTTGGGAGGTTAATAAGTTTTATCATACCAAATCTTGCAAGTGGAATTAGTTTAGGTATGGATAATAATGTTGAACCGTTTCTCGACCAAGGACAAAAGATATTAATTAACGGAAAGCTATTTCAAAGTGGCTTGAATTAATTAATGGGCTAGATAATCTTAAACACGGAAATAATAATGGGGAGCCATATTGACTGTAATATGGGTTAAGATGGATAGTGCAATATAAATTATGTAGTGGGATTAATTAATATTTATGGGCTTGAATTATATTGTGGCTCAATATTAGATATTCAAGATCCATTAGAAGGTCCAATCTTAATTCTCCTAAAGGCCCCCTGAGTAGCCCAACAAATAGTCCAATAACTGAAAAGGTGATTAAATAAAATAAATATTGTTGCTTAATTTTTCCTAATTATTTCGAAATTTATGGATGAAGTTGGGAGAAAGATTTTCTTTGAATTTTGTTATGGAATGAAGATATGTATTCTTGGAATACAAGATTATCTCATTAAATTCAAGAAATCTCCCACATGGTTTATCCATATGAAATTTTCGAAAAAGATGAAAATATAGGGCAAGAAAGATTTTCTTGAAAAGATATTATGGAAGATGTGTATTTCTTGAAATACAAGAATATCTCATAAATTCAAGAAGATCCAAATCTTGGAATCTTGCAAGGCATATTTTCGAAAAATCCATATATATGAGGAGGTGGAATTTTTGTGGAATATTTTAATTATGGGAAAAGAAATATAGGAGATATATTCAAGATTTCTTGGTGACCAAGAAAAGTCTTTTCCCACATTGATATTTCACTAAAAATTTCGACACCCCCTCTCCTATAAATAGGGGATGATTAGTTCATTCCCAAGTACAATTCCATGTGCTGGAAAAATTAGCAAATCCACGAGAGTGGTGCAACAAAGTTTATTTTTTTTTCCTTTTGTTAATTGTTCTCAAGTATCCTTCCACCGGATTGTCGAGCAAGGGCTAAGGGAATACTTGGGAAGTCCTTTTGGTTAGTCCGTCCAACCAAAGTCACTGCCATCCCGAGAGGTACGTTCACTTAAACCCGTAGATTCAGCATGCGTAGGTTTTACGTGGCTTTTTATATGCATGATATGTTGTTGCAATTATTATTTGAATTAATATAGGATTAATTCATGCTAGTAATAATTAAATAATTAAATTTGTATTTAAATATTCACCCCGAATAGATCTGTGCAACTCATTCCCCAACAACTTGTATCAGAGCCAAGATTTCGGGCTCTGAATTTTTTAAATTGTAATTTAATTTGTGGACATTAAATTTGAAATTGGATAGTAGAATTGTTAGATCTGTTTTGCAAGTATCCAATTGTCATGGATTTTAATGTGTTTATTTATGCATGCATATAAACTGTGTTTTTTAATTCGATTCGTTCGGATTTGTTTTGCCTCGTGAGAAAATCCACGAGTAGACTAGGATTTGTTTGATTTGATCAATGTAATAGACTAGTCTAGATCTAGGTTTATTTATTTTTTGTAAATAAATTATAACCGGATCGGGAACGAAGAGACGAAAGAATTAAAGGAATAAATCCGTAACCAGCGTAAGGGCGTGGGGGTTAGTATAAAAGCCGCGGCGAGCGCGACTGGAGAATAAGACGGGCGGGCGCCTTAGGCGACGCTGGCACCGCTCGCCGTCTCCAGCCGAGCGGACGGGCGATGCACGCGGGCGATACAGAATACATCGCCAGGCCGAGTTCGAAGGCGGCGGGGCGAGCCGCGTCGCTGCCGAGATCTGTCGACGTCTGCCGCCACCTGCCGAGGCAACGGAGGCGGCTACGAGAGAGAGGTTGTTTGCCGAGTTTGTCCCACCCAAGTGGCCGGGTCGGATCGGCGTGCATCCGGCTGGCCGGCATGGCGTGGCGGTTCGAGGCGAAATTTTTTTTTCGAGACGAACAAGTGGGAAATTCGAGGCGTGTTTTTCAAGATCAAGCAAGAAAAATCAAACCATGACAATTGGATAATTTGTGCCCAATATGTTTATTTTTTTCGTTTTTGCTTGATTTATTTGTGTTATCTTATGCTTTATTTAATTTGTTTAAATGTGTTTGCATGAGGGTTGCCAAATGGAAAAATCTCACCTTCAAAATTACTAAGTATGTTTAAATAATTAATTGACAATTTTATTAGGATAATAAAATTGAATTAATTTTGACCTCCATGATTTATTTATTTGTGAATTCTTTTGGAGAAATTTTCCACTTGGACGGTCAAAAGATAGGTTTCACATGAATGAATTCCAAACGGATGATTGTGGGTTATTACTAGTGGCGACGATGACCTCCCCACGAGGCTCGATCAAAGCTTAAATAGTAATCTTGTATTTAATCATGGTTATTACTTAGGTATAAAATTGATATGCATATACTTCCTCAAGTCCCCGCCAATTTTATATTGGTCAAGTGGAAGCCAACTATTAATCTGGATATTAAAGGTTTGTAATCGTTTTTGTTTGTAAATCCTGCTTGAATGTGTTTAAATAATGACCCACCCCACGTGGCTTATTTAAACTGTTTTGAGATGTTGGTCGATGATGTTCATATTTTTTTTGAGATTTTAATATGATGCATGTGATCAAACCTTGTGATATATTTGTGCTTATGCATATTATTATTTATTTATTTCATCATGTCGCAACTTTTTAATCCACTTTTCAATATACTGAAAGACAATTTGCTCACTGGAGAAAATTTTGTTGATTGGAATCGAAAACTCACTATTGTCCTCACTGCACAAAGCCATGACTGGGTTCTGACCACACCTAAACCGGATAAACCATCAGATGAGTCCACTAAAACGGTTAAGAAAGAGTATGTTGACTGGGAGCGGTCTAATGAAATGGCAAAGTGTACCATCTTGGCTTCTATGTCAGATGTGTTGCAACACCAACACCAGAACGTTGAGACCGCTGCGGGAATCATGACTAGTCTTAAAGCGATATTTCAACATCAGAACCGTGTGGCTCGTTAGATCACCATGAGGGACTTGCTCTCTATGAAAATGGTGGAGGGAACGCCCGTAAGGGAGCACGTTCTCCAGATGATGGCTCACCTTAATAAACTTGAGGTACTTGGCGCTGAATACGATATCAAGACCCAAATCGATTTCGTGCTCCATTCTCTGCCGAAAAGCTTTGAACAATTCAGGTTGAACTACCGGATGAATAATCGAAGTTCTCGATGCCCGATCTGTTGCAAGCTTTAGTCTCGGCAGAGGCGATATTTGGAAAAAAGTCAAGCCTTGGTGGCAACGGACCTTCTTCTTCTAGACCAAGGGGTGGTAAGAACAAGAAAAGGAACAAAGGCCACAAGCAAGTGAACTCAAGTGTTGCCAATGGCAAAGATAAGGTGAAGAAAGGTGGTGGAGTGAACAAGCCAGCTAAGGGGAAGTGCTTCAACTGCAGTGAGAAAGGACATTGGAGGTCAGCCTGTTCCAGACCCAAAAGGGATGGAAAGAAAGGTAATTCTCACGCACTAGTTGTTGAAACTTGTTTAGCGGCGTATGCCTCCCATTTTTGTGGGTGGTGAATACGGGGTCCACTAATCATGTTGGTTTCACGGGTTCTAAATGATCCGGCAACTTAGTGAGAGTGAGATCCTCATCACACTGGGCAACGTTACGAAAGTAGAAGACATTGCAATGCTACGTAAGTGGCAGATATTGCAATGCTACGATAGTAACGATTATTGCAATACTACGCAAGTAGCAGACATTGCAATGCTACATGAGTAGCAGTTAAAGCAGTGGGAGAAGTGCACCTATCTTTTGAAGATAAAGTGTTTTTGAGATTATCTTTATGTTCCCAGTTTTAGAAAGAATTCACTTCTAGTTTCTAAAATTCGATTAAAGGACACTAAGTTTCTTCTAATAAGAATGACATCATTTTTGAAGTGATGAGTGTATCTGTTACGGGACATTGATGGAAAATCTCTATACAATTAACTGTGCACACCACTCATGAAATGCATCCTATAACACATCAACTATTTCCGACAAAAGAAAGCGTGAACGAAATACTTCTTTGGCATCTAAGATTAGGTCATATAAATCCAAAGAGGATCCAAAGGTTGGTGAAAGATGGTTCACTGGAGCGTCTCCAAGTTCAACAAATCACAACCTGCGAATCATGTTTGGAGGGTAATATGACCAAGAGGGCATTTGGAGCCAAGGGGAATAGGGCCAAAGAAGTGTTAGAGATCGTTCACACAGATGTATGTGGTCCAATGTCAACCAAAGCAAGATGAGGTTATGAGTAATTTTATTGATGATTACTCAAGGTACATTTTCCTTATGAAGCATGAATATGAGACCTTTGAAAAATTCTAAGAATTTAAGGCTCAAACAGAGAATCATAGGGAAAAACGATCAAGTCTCTAACGATCGATCGTGGAGGCGAATACCTCAAAGAATGAGTTTTTGAACTACTTATCCGATGAAGGGATTGTATATCGAGCAGATCGCACTTTAACCCTCAACAAAACGGGGTTGCAGAGCAAAGAAACATAATTCTTTTGGAAATGGTTAGATCAATGATGAGTTATGCAGGATCTTCTCGAGTCGTTATGGGGTCATACCTTGGAAACAGCGACTTACATTCTGAACTTTGTGTTATCCAAATCGGTTCCCAAAACTCCCAAAGAATTGTGGACCGGGCGCAAGCCTAGTATGAGACACATGAGAATTTGGGGGTGTCCGGCCTACGTGTTGGACAAGGAAGCCGGTAAGTTGGATCCTCGATCAAAATTAAGGTTGTTTGTAGGATACCCCGAGAGAACAAAAGGGTGTATGTTCTATAGTCCCGAAGATCAAAAGGTGGTCATCAGCACCCACTTTAGATTTTTGGAAGAAGACTATATGAACCAAAGAAAACCCAGAAGTGAGATTACCTTAAATGAGCTTAGAGGGCAAACCTCAGTGCAAACTGTACTAGATGATATACCAAACGATACGCTTTCACAATCGGAGCCTCGTCATAGTGGGAGGATTGTTAGACAGCCCAAGAGATTCATGAAAATAGGAGAGTCCTCGGACTTGATTCCCGGACAAGACGAATCAGACCCACGGAAATATGACGAGGCATTCCAAGATAAGGATGCAGATTCTTGGCAAACAGTAATGAAAGCCGAAATGGGTTCTATGTTTCATAATAGAGTGTGGGAGCTAGTCGAACCACTTAATGGGGTCAAACCCATTGGATGCAAAGTGGGTATATAAGAGAAAAAAGAGGACGGGACGGGAAGGTTGAAACCTTTAAAGTAAGACTAGTGGCGAAAGGTTATACTCGAAAAAGGGGATCGATTATGAGGAAACTTTTTTCACCTAGCCGTATGCTTAAGTCCATCTGTATTCTCTTATCGATTGTGCAAGATTTCGACTTTGAAATCGGCAAATGGATGTCAAGAGCGACTTTTCCTTAACTAAGTCTTGATGAAGAGATCTATATGCAACAACCCCAAGGTTTCATTGAAACAGGCCAAGAACATCTTGTTTGTAAGCTCAAGAAGTCCATTTACGGACTCAAACAGACATCGAGCTTGGAACCAATGTTTTGATCATGTTATAAAGTCTTATGGGTTTGATCAAAACAAGTTTGAAAGTTGTGTGTATAAAAAGCGTGTCGGAATCAAAGAAGATTGGTATTCTTAGTACTATACGTAGATGACATTCGATCGATCATCGGGAACGATGTGAATGTGTTATCGACGTAAGGGGTTGGTTCAAAAAAACAGTTTGATATGAAAGACTTAGGAAAGTTCGGACACATCCTTGGGATCAAGATCACTTTCGAGATCGCAAGAAAAGGATTATCATAAGTTTCATACATAGACCTTCGTCTTGAAACGCTTCAAAGATGCAAGATTCCAAGAAAGGATTCAGACCTTTCAGATTTGGAATCCATCTATCCAAGAAAATGTCCCCTAAGACGAAAAAGGAGATAGATGACATGAAAGGCATTCCTTGTGCTTTTACCGCCTGAAACCTTATGTATGCAATCGTATGACGAGACCGGATATACGCTGCAAGAGGCATGGTAGCAAGATATCAAAGTAACCCAGGAAAGAGCATTCGATTTAAAGTTAAAAATATTTTGAAGTGTCCTAAAAGAACTCGGGATAGAATGTTGATTTATCAGTCAGATACTCCAATCCCCATCGGCTACACGGACTCGGATTTCCAATAGACTTAGATTCCAGTAATTATCTGCCTCAGTTAGTGTGTTTCCATTTGTGAAGTGTAGCCATCAAATGGACGAGTGTGAAGCGTAAATGCATCAACGACTCAACCATGGAAGTCGGGTAAGTAGTCGCCAGAAGCGTTTGAAAGAACTGATGGGGCTCTAGATCTTCTTAGTGGACTTGGATGGTGTTCTGATTTTGACTAGCAATGTCTGCTAGGGGCAGTTGCAAATTCAAGAGAACCAAGAGTCCACGAGTCAAACAAACACATTAAATGAAAGACATCTTATACGAGAAATCGTTAAGAGAAGAGATATAGATGTGGCAAAGATAGCGCCCGAGGGCGACAGCAGATCCATTAACAAAGCGCCCGCCTCTGAATACATTCGAGAGACATGTGAGTGGAATGGGTGTCAAGATCGTTGCTAACTGCTTTTGAGTATAAGTGGGAGAAATTATTAGGTTCGTGTAGGTGACATTAGATGTCACGGACTACGCGAGACATGTTGTAGTATACTTAAAAGCAAACTTTGAGTATAAGTGGGGAGATTGTTGGGATTATCTTTCGAAAATATGCTTTTACTTTGTATAATCTAAAACCTGAATTTTCGGACTTATTTTTGAAATAAATTGTTTATCATCGATGCTTTAAATATGATTGAATGTTACATATATTTCTTTGCATAAACTGTTCAATAATTAAATGCGTGTTACACTATAGTTAATTTAGTGATACTAGATCACAGAAGATTAAATTAACAGTCCCTTGTAACTAAAAGTACGTCATTCACAACCTAGATGGAAATGAACAACCCATCGCGAAAGGTTGAGGTGTAAGGCTCAGATTGGTTTGTCTTGACCAAGAGATTACACTAGTGCATGATCTTGTTGAATAGGACCCTCAGACGATAAATTCTTTGAATCGAACAAGGAAGAATTAGACCTCGGTGGTTCGTTGTTTCTTAATCTTCGCCCCTTAAATAGGATCACGTGGGATTGGTAACTATTGCTTTGACTTATCATGGGTAATAATCGAGAGATTCAATACTTTTTATCTTGGGCAATATTATTGGTCACATGTGATTGCTAAGATTTAATACGAAGAATCGGGTGCAAAAAATCTGTTTTGCTTGATTTGCCCTTGGGAGGTTCATAAGTTTTATCATACCAAATCTTGCAAGTGGAATTAGTTTCCGATATGGATAATAATGTTGAATTGTTCCTCGACCAAGGACAAAAGATATTAATTAAAGGAAAGCTATTTCAGTGGCTTGAATTAATTAATGGGCTAGATAATCTTAAACACGGGAAATAATGACCGGGAGCCATATTGACTGTAATATGGGTTAAGATGGATAGTGCAATATTAATTATGTAGTGGGATTAATTAATATTTATGGGATTGAATTATATTGTGGCTCAATATTAGATATTTAAGATCCATTAGAAGGTTCAATCTTAATTCTCCTAAAGGCCCCCTGAGTAGCCCAACAAATAGTCCAATAACTGAAAAGGTGATTAAAATAAAATAAATATTGTTGCTTAATTTTTTCTAATTATTTCGAAATTTATGGATGAAGTTGGGAGAAAGATTTTCTTTGAATTTTGTTATGGAATGAAGATATGTATTCTTGGAATACAAGATTATCTCATTAAATTCAAGAAATCTCCCACATGGTTTATCCATATGAAATTTTCGAAAAAGATGAAAATATAGGGCAAGAAAGATTTTCTTGATTTTCTTGAAAAGATATTATAGAAGATATGTATTTCTTGAAATACAAGAATATCTCATAAATTCAAAAAGATCCAAATCTTGGAATCTTGCAAGGCATATTTTCGAAAAATCCATATATATGAGGAGGTGGAATTTTTGTGGAATATTTTAATTATGGGAAAAGGAATATAGGAGATATATTCAAGATTTCTTGGTGACCAAGAAAAGTCTTTTCCCACATTGATATTTCACTAAAAATGTTGACACCCCCTCTCCTATAAATAGGGGATGATTAGTTCATTCCCAAGTACAATTCCATGTGCTGGAAAAATTAGCAAATCCACGAAAGTGGTGCAACAAAGTTTATTTTTTTCCTTTTGTTAATTGTTCGCGAGTATCCTTCCACCGGATTGTCGAGCAAGGGCTAAGGGAATACTTGGGAAGTCCTTTTGGTTAGTCCGTCCAACCAAAGTCCTTTGCCATCCCGAGAGAGAATGCGTTCACGTAAACCCGTAGATTCGCGTCGTAGGTTTTACGTGGCTTTTTTTATATGCATGATATGTTGTTGCAATTATTATTTGAATTAATATAGGATTAATTCATGCTAGTAATAATTAAAGAATTAAATTTGTATTTAAATATTCACCTTAATAGATCATGTAACTCATTCCCCAACATATATATATATATATATATATATATATATATATATATATATATATATATATATATATTGCATGTATTATATCTCAAACTACATCAACAAACAAACATCAAGTACTAAGAATGAAGCCTTTTAGACAAGCAGATTTCTTCTATGGTTTGAAATGGGGAGAAAAGATCGACAACATGTTCGCTGAAGTGCTCGCTGATCAAGCTTTGATGGGCACGTTTCACTACAACAATATCGATAACAACCTCGTTGTAACTACTGCTCAATATGTCGTGAACAAGGCGTTCAACACTACATTCAGTATCAAGACTTGTTGGCGCCAAATTTCCAAGCTAAAGAAACGTCATAAGGTTTTTTCTTGGTTGCTTAGTTTGGACGGAGTCCGCTACGATCAGACGACCAACCGTGTCTATGTTCATCCCACTATTTGGCGATCCATAGTTAAGGTACTCGTGTAATGTTGCATACATCGTTTCCTCTTCACCGGTGTTATTGTTTATTATGGTTACATGTCATATTGAAGTTAACATGTTATATGTATCTTTGTTTTGGTTGAGGTGTTCGCCAATGCGTACGAGAAGTACGGCGACCCTTGTTGGGAATGGCTAAAGATCTTGTTCGGAGTTCCACCCATCGTGCCTCCTCAGCCTGTACCCGTAACTATGCACACCGAGGTTGTCATAATAGATTCCGAAGATGGAGTCGAAACAAGTCTCGCCATTGATGAAAACATCTCCACTAGTATTGATGCTGCATATAGTGTATCCCGTGGGACCTCGTATTGGAACAACTTAGCACTTCATAAAGACGATTCCGACTCTGAAAATTCTCCATCATTTCATACCACATGTAGCAGCTCGAACTCGAACAGTGTTCACGGCACCCCAACTAAACCAATTGCTCCATCTCATTCTGGTTGGTCTCCATGGAAGAATTGAACTTGGTCTGTGTTACTTATGTTAGTACTATTTTATTTGAATATGCGGTTGGTAGTTAATCATTTGTGTTTGCTTGATATATTAGACATTATGATTCTAGTGGCTTATGGTATGGTTTGGTATGGTCTATGGACTCTTTTTTAGACTCTTTAATATGTATTTGTATATGGGAAACAATGAGTATTGTTCTGTTATTTAACACTCAAATTTTCAATATAAATAGTTGTTGTTCCCATTAACTAGTTCGCATTGGATCATATTAAGATGTATACTTTTTTTCTGGATGATTTATTTGTGATGAAATTGGACTACAAATACTATGTGAAGAACAACATAACTTAATTGCAATTAAAATACAAAATTACAAATGCATAGAACAACTTAAATCACATATTACAAATCATTAGCAACCTTCATACATAATATAGAGTCAAACAAAATAGGCCCATCACTATCCCTTAACGATGCATGTTGGACAACAACGCTTCAATCTCTTGCATACAGTCTAAACCAAGCCTGCAAAATTTGACTATTTATAATATTAAATCAATTTAACACTAATATTCTTTTTTTCATAACTAAAAAAAATAATACAATATTATGTCATTTGTTCTTACAGATAAATGTTAGTTGGAGGATAGTTAAACAGCAATTTCAACTGATCATACAGCGGTTCACCTTGATACTTGTAAGTTGTAAGCTTTGGCCATTGGATCCTTATAACATCAAAATAACGTTTCAGATATACACACTATATATTTAAATAACATAAACAATTGCAATTATATGTTGAAGTATATTCGACTACATACCTCTCCATGTCGTACCCAAGTAGCTGGTGTTGCATAGACAATGTTGTTCACATCATCCCAATAAACATCGGGAAATTGTATTACATGTTTAAATGAACGAAACCTTTCTCTCAAAGTGCGAACTTGATGATTAACCTTTTCCAATGAAATTTATGTGTTAAATGTAGCATTGAGACGCTTTGTGGCATTCGCAACCTGAGTGACGTTATGGACATAGATACTCGGGTTCCAATTCCCGTTAATGCTCTCATTAACAAGATATTCGATAAGAAACATAGTTCGACGCTTGGTAAATGGCTTACGATAAAAGAAACGATCCTGGTAAACTATGGCAGGGTTGGCCATTATAGTGTAATGTAAACAAACAATAGATAAAAATAGGAGGACTAAATATTTGATTATGGACCAAACATGCCACACCCATTTATAGGACATGACGGATAGGTAATTTTGATTTTATAATACAATATTTTAAATGTTTTATAAGTTATTGTTCAAAAATTAGATTGGTCAAGATTTGATTCCTTACACGAAGAATCAAAATGTATGTAATGTGATCTCATGTTTGCAGGAGTTTATTTGTTTGCATTGGTTTGGAGTGTAGTTAAATGGGAAATGACATATTATTCTTCACTGCAAGTAGTCTTGTATCATATAGTTGAATGGATTTTTTTTTTTGAATTGGAATAACAAGTCCAATAGTTACTACGCAATAATTGGAATAACAGCCACATAATTTGGGCCAAATATTTCACACCCAATTAATTGAATCAAGGGCCCAAAACCAAAAAAAAATAAAAAAATAAGCAAGGCCCAAAACGAAATAAATCAGCACGGCCCAGACCCAATACCATGTCCAATAATTCACAAAACCGTATCGATCAATCTACTTTATTAGTTTCTAGAAACGTTCCGTATCACAGACATGGGAATTGATGAACAATATTTTAATTAATTCTGCCGTGTTGTTCATTCGGTTCTTTAATTCAGAAAAGACACTTGAGCTTCTTCTCATCATTCACCATTTCAGTTGGCATTCTGCATCCCTCAGCCCACCGCCTTGTGTTGAATGTTCTATCTCAGTTGAAAATCCTGCAAAAAAAGGTGAGTTCTTTTGACTTGAAAACCAACATACAATTTTCAATTTTAAGATATGTGAAGAAATACACATGCAACTTAATTTTTCGGACCCCCCATAGCCGTAATAGAACCCTAAAACATAATCCGTATTATTTTCCATCATTTGGGCTTAAAAATTGATAAGTTATGCTTTCGATTTTATAGATCCTTAGTTGTTTATTTGCTGCATATTAATCCATTTGGGTTTTGTTTAATTTCAATCAGGATATTCATTATAATGTGAGTTTAAAATTGTTGTTTTGCACAACTTAATGTTGAATGTGAGTTTGATGGAACTGATAACAATATATAGAGATTCATGCAATTGCTATTACTTGCATTTCAAAGTATATCATCATATATTTTGAATCAGAAACTACAGTGCCTTAATCCGTGTTATATTTTGTTGACAAGTATACTCACAGAAACAATGGATCATCCTCACCCCAAGGCATATAATCTGCCACCAAACATTGTTGCTAAAGTAAATATGGGATGGACTGAAAAGGAGGAAGACGAGCTGATTTTTGGAATCTGTTTTTTGATGAAAAGAGTACAGATGAAGGGTTTACCTACTTATTAGAAGCTTGTTAAAGATGTTTCAAGCTATTTGACATGCACACTCAATAGAAAGTCGAATGTTCACATTATTCGCTGGAAGTTAAGGCATATGACTGATATCTATAGACACTTCAAGAAGTTCGTGTTTTATAAGGTTGGTGTCTCGTACAGCTCTTTGGAAAACAAGGTGAAGGTTGGAGCAAAGTATTGGGAAACATTGAACAGGTACGTACTATTTTCAACGAAATACCTTTATACATATTAGTTTTATAAATTATTACATACAATTATTATAGGAAACCGAGCTTGAAGCATTTTTTCGGACCCACGAATTCCGATTGTACGATGATTGTTGTCGCGTATTTGATTACTGTAAGATGGACCAATACACATCTTACATCGACGATTATGTGCAGCGTAAGATACCTGTTGGAATTAAACTAAATCCTCCAGATGTGTACCATTACTTGAAAGTGAGTATTTTGTAATAATCTATTGTGTTTTATGGGATGGATTAGTGTATATAGTATACAATTTGATAGTAATATTATATCCAATATCTAATTATTTTGATTTGGTGCAGTACCGAGTTCATTACCCATATGTGAAGAAGTCGGAAAGAAACATGTGCTACAAGGATACTGTTTGGAGCGATGCTGACTATGATAGGTTTTTCTTCACCGGTGGTTGGGACCCAAACAACTCTCAAGATTTCTGTTCCAATTTGGTACATATAATGCATGAAATGAAGGTTGATTCCATCGAAGAATATGAGTTCATGGTGAAAGAATTGTCTCGCCGATATGATGACCCGTACGACTTGCAAATTACTGTTGAGGGTATTCGGGAGAAGATTCGTTCTATTGGATACGTTTATCAACTCTTCAAGCGATTTATTTTTAGGACTGAGGGAATAGAGTATAACTTCTTTCGTCGCGAATCTAGGGTGACTGACCAGTATTGGAAGCGTGCAGGAAAGGTAATATCAATTCCTGTTAAATTCACAAATAATTTTGTTGTGACTTTTACGTTAACACGATGTATTTGAATTAGGAACCACAATGCATGTGGTTTTTCAGGACCGACGGACATTACCTTAAATATGAAGAATGCTATCAAATGTTCGATGTGATGGGATTACAAAGGTTTGCTTGTGGAAATTTTCCAAATATTGACCCAGAGGTTCCGGTTGGCATTGAAGTATCGATGGATGATGATGTTTTCAAGAGTTACTATGATTTCACTTGATGCGTAGTTGATGGAATGGTTGATTATTTTGTGCCTATCTCTATTTTGCATCTTATTTGTGGGCATGTAATTAAAACTTACTTCTTATTTTGATACCCAAATGATACAGAATGACATTTGGAATGACTTAATCTATGTATGTATAATTATGCTTTAGCACGGATGGTATGTTATATTACATATGGTTTTCATGTTGTACATCTCATTTCTTTTTGGGCAATCAAATATTTGGTTACTTATGAATTGATTGTATAGGCATATATAATGGTGGTATTTTAGTAATGAAATCAAAGTCCTATTTTTTTCATCTTGGCAATTTGGTCAAATGGACTTTCGCAGTTGGAAATTTACTACCGTTAAGCAGGTAAGTAAGCATGCATAAATAGGTTCTTCATCTATAATTTGTAATTGAAGATGAGTGCTTTGATGGGTGACTGAATATTTGATACATGTTGCTACATTCATTAAACTTTCTTCACTTAAATTGAAGCTCAATATTGTTTATATACTATTTGAAAAGAGGTAATGAATACTTGATACATTGAGCACCAAAGTCAACTACATATGTCTACAGAAAACCATTAATACAAAAAAGGTTGAGTACTAGCAAAATAGATTACATATCCACCATAGCTTAAGGTTTAAATATATTCAAGTAGACTACATAACAGTAGAGTACATCCACCAAGTTAAAGTTTTGAGTACTAGCAAAATAGATTACATAATAATAGGGTTATGCTAATTCAAAATGACTTTTTGCCCTATGACATACACACCATACTTAAAGGTCACCCACATCGTACGCCTTCTTGATGATGTGGCGAACCATAACTGACTTAGAATCATCGGGCAAGCTGAAGAACACATCAAGTTCCTTTGGGTGGTTGCACAGATACAAAGCAACGTGAACCCTAGCCTCTAGTGTTCCTATGTCAAGTAGTCCCAAGCTTTGGTACACAAGGCCTCGTTTTTTAGTTGCATCGAACTCAGCACCCACACGTTCAGCAAGTTCTCCCATCCTAACAGCAATCTGACTCATCGTAACATCAGATTTTTTACAGAACTTGTTCATAGTGGCCAAGAAACGGTCATCCAGTTCATCCACCAGCTTACGTTTCAATGCTTTGCCTTTCATCTTTGTTGCTGAACTACTCTCTCCTTGAGTAAATTCAGAATCCACAGCAGCTGACGGTTGATCGACGGGTGTCTCTCCTGCCTCCTCAAATCCAGTGTTGCTAGCGGGCTGGCTTGTGTTGTTCAAGATCTCTTGTACAGCCTCTGGAAATCCCTGAGCATCATCACCAGTCGCTCGGTCCTTCCCGAAAATTTCAGTCCAATCTTCGTAGAATGGGAATGACTTGTTTTTCAGCCAACGTGCATTAGGGTCAGCCTGCAATTTTAGACCATTAGTTAATCAAACAACAGTCGTAATTTATTAATCCACATGAAAGCCTTAATTAACAAATGCCGTAAGATTACAATGCATAAATCATCAGAATAGGCACAAATATAAATGCATCTCTTTACCTTAATCTGTCTTTCCCATTGTTCTGGGGTAGCATCAATTCGATAAGTTGTGCTATTCAAACCAATTCCTGAATTTGATAGCATCAGTTTCAAACTAGCATAATGTTTTTTCCACACGTGTATTTCGAAAGGATATGGGGGTCGCTTTTCAAGTCAGTTCCAGGAAATGCAGTGTTCAGTATCTGCTCAAGTATGTCACCATAACCAGATTTGAAGCCATTATCACACTTTAATCCTCTAGCGACCAATTCCTTCAATCCAGCAATTAGAACTTTCTCCTCACCATAAGTCCAGCACCTACGACTTCCAGTCCTAGCCCTCCTTCTCCTTTGTCCAACTGGTTCCATTGATCTGTAACAATTTGCAAATACAATTCTCAATTACAATATAACATCAACACATTTATATTAAACACATAACATAATACTCAAACTTATTCAAAATACAGATTAATAAACATATAACCTGTTAATATAAAATTCAGTGCAGTTTCTAATGTATAAATCTATAGTAAAGGCATCACAACATGCAATATGCAAGGTCTAATATCAATTAACATATCATGATTGCACATAAAATCCCAAATATGAATTTAACATCAAATTACTCAGATACAATCATCCCATAGCTGCATAAACATTCACAATACATACAAAACAGTAACAATAAAACATAAATATGTGTCCATAACTAGTGAATTACATAGATAACAAACAGTGGAGGTTTAGCTAAAAATAAAACTTCTACTAGAATGCAGTCTCCCCAAGTTCTTCCCACAATCACTCATATGCAGCAAACATTTGCGTGGTCAAGTTGTCCCTCCAACTTGTCCATGCTTGAGATGTTGGGATTATACTGGAAAGTATGTTTTTTACTTTGTATAATAAAAACTGAATTTTCAAACTTATTTACTTAAATAAATTGTTTATCACTGATGCTTTAAATATTATCGAATGTTACATATATTTCTTGCGATAATCATTTCAATAAGTAAACGTGTTACATTGTAGTTAATTTAGTGATACCGGATCACGTAAGATTAAATTAATGAGTCCTTGTAACTAAAAAAGTACGTCATTCACGACCTAGATGGAAATGAACAACCCATCGTGAAAGGTTGAAGTGTAAGGCTCGAGATTGACTTGTCTTGACCAAGAGATTACATTAGTGCATGATCGATGATTTGAATAGGACCTACTGGGAGGATAAATTCTTCGGAATCGAACAAGGAAGAATTAGACCTCCGTTGGTTCGTTATTTCTTAATCTTCGTTCCTTAAATAGGATCACATATGATTGGTAACTATTGCTTTGACTTATCATGGGTAGAGAATCAACGAGATTCAATACTTTTTATCTTGGACAATATTATTAGTCACATGTGATTGCTAAGATTTTATACGAAAAATGGGTGTGCAAGTGCGCTTTGTTTGATTTGCCCCCTTGGGAGGTTCATAAGTTTTATCATACCAAATCTTGCAAGTGGAATTAGTTTCCGGTATGGATAATAATGTTGAACCGATTCTTGACCAAGGATAAAAGATATTAATTAATTGAAAGCTATTTTAGTGGCTTGAATTAATTAATGGGCTAGATAATCTTAAACACGGAAAATAATAACCGGGAGCCATATTGAGTGTGATATGGGTTAAGATGGATAGTGCAATATTAATTATGTAGTGGGATTAATTAATATTTATGGGCTTGAATAATATTGTGGCTCAATATTGATAATTTAGAAGATCCATCTTAATTCTCCTAAAGCCCCAATCTTAATATCTCAAAAGCCAAAAAAGGTGATTAAAATAAAATAAATAAATTTAATTTACATAAAAATTTTATAGATAAGTTGGGAGAAAAAAATTTTGTTATGGAATGAAGTTTAAAAATAAAAACTTGATTAAATTTTGAAATTTTTGAAAATTTTTCCTTGAAAAGATATTATGGAAGATATGTATTTTTTGAAAAAATATGAAGATCCAAAAGGGGAGAGATTTTTCAAAAACTTTGAATTTTTTTATGGAAATGAAGATATGAAAAAAAGAATATAGGAGATAATACAAGATTATCTCATCAAGAAAAATTCAAGAAATATCACAAAATTTTCATGGTTATTTATATAAATGATTTGAAAAACATAGAAAAAAAGGAAAATAAATAATTTTTTTGATTTTGTTAAAAAGATATTACCCAGGATAAGATATGATAAGGGAATTCTTGGGAAGTTCTTTCGGTTAGTCTAATCAGTCACACCGTTGTCATCCCAAGAGGTACGTTCACGTAATCTCGTAGAATTCCGCATGCGTAGATTTTACGTGAATTATTATATGCATGATATGTTGTTGAATTATTATTTGAATTAATATAGGATTAATTCATGCTAGTAATAATCATAAGAATTAAATTTATATTTAAATATTCACCCCGAATAGATCTGTGCAACTTATTCCCCAACATTAGAAGGTTCTAAATGGTCAATGAACTCGTCCCCACCCATGTTCTCATCAAGACCATCAGGTCCTTCATCATCATCAGTCAACACCTCTTCCTCAATAGGATCAACCGCCATGTTTGTATGGATAAAATTATGCAACAAACAACACCCTAATATGATATGGTTCTGAGTCTTGATGGGATAATAAGAGTTGCTCTGTACCACCTGGCCTTTAAGATGCCAAAAGACCGTTCAATGCAATTTCGAGCCCTAGCATGCTTTAAATTGAAGTACTCTTGGGAATTTTCAGGTTGACGTGCAGTGTCCCATTCTTTCAAATGGTATCTAACTCCTCTATAAGGTGCTAGAAACCCATTTCCATTAGTGTAACCACCGTCAACCAAGTAATAAGAACCTGAAAAATGTTTAAATTAAATATATTCAAATGGTAAGTTTATTAGATAAAGTGGTACATATAATGAGAAATTATTCATATTAATTACCATTGGGGACCTTTAAACCATTTGTACGAGTGATGGCATCACGCAATACTCGACTGTCTGCTGCAGATCCCTCCCAACTAGTTAACACATATATGTAGTTCATGTTTCGATCACACACACCCAACACATTAACAAAAATTTGTCCTTTTCGGTTTCTATAACGTGGAATGTCTGGATGAAGGACCTTGACCGGAAGGTATGTCCCATCTAATGCACCAAGGCAACCCTAAAATGAAAACAAACTTTGATGCTTAGCGACATTAACAAAACACAATTCGTAAGTTAAGTCTAAATAAATTTATGTGATTTACCTTAAAATATTTCCACCTATAATCCGTGCAGTCTTCAGGTACAGGTTGAGGAGTCACAAGCAAAATGGAGTGCAACTTAAGAAGTGCTTTTAGAGCTGAATTGAAGTGATTACTAACCGTGTAGCCTGAACATCTAAATGTGTAGCCTGAACATCTAAAACTACCTTTCACGATTCGATTTTTTGTGTGGTGGGACAAAACAGTAAGCATTATGGCCACTTGTTCACCACGGTTACATGACGTGTAGATGATAGTCCACCAACATTTTGTAACAGGTAACACAAGCGATTAAAGCAATCGCGATTCATTCGAAGGTGATCATGACAAACTTGATCATTATAATTGACCAAAAAGTTCATGTTTTCTAGTTGTCTTGTAACATTTTCCCTAATGCTATACCGTATTGTACCCCTACGATTTCTTCTAAGGAGGTTTCGAATGCGCAAATACCCATATGTCATTAATAACACAAACACTTGAAGATCTGTAAACAATTCAGCTACAGTTGCAAAAGTAGCCTCAATCTCAACAACAACATCCATTTGTATTCAAGTACAATTTCTCCAAACTAAATTCAAACACATATAACAACATGTATAAGTTTTCATTGTTTATAATTCACAAATAAGGACAACTACTAAATACACAGAATCATCAAAAAAACGATTCACTCAACAAAAAGTGGCTTACACAAACAAAAATCAAGTAAACTCAAAAGCAATTTTTTTGTTATTTAAATGACAGATATATTATTAACAAGGTTTATGCGAGATGAAATATTCCATGAAAATCTCTTCTGTCAAATTAAACCCCAAACCTCTGAAAATAGCGAAAACATTATACGGTAATTTACCTTTTACACGCCTGGGACAAACTGATCTCGTTTTGTTCGACGCCGACAACGAACCAACCACAATGAAGCTGAAAACAAAAAACAAAACGACGCTCCATTAAAATTCAAACATACACGGTAGAACGTCAAACCATATATGGCCGTAAACAACAAGCGATAGATAGAAGATGTTAAAGGATTAAACGACGGCTGTCTCTACCTTCTCAGATAAAAGCGAAGGTAAAAATTGGAGGAAATGGCTCAGTAGAGTATTTCTCAAAAATGTTTGAGGGTATATTCGATAATAATGTTTGATTATGAGGGCAATTATGTCTCTTCGTTCATCCCATTTTAGGCCGGATAAATTTAACTCAGGCGCCCCCCCCCCCTCGGACAAATTAACTCAACTCAATGTCGCGTGAAAAAGTAAGAAAAGGGACTCTGGCTTTCCTAAACACTCGGGCCCATGACTTTCAAACCAAACAACTGCTACTAATGGATTTCGGTAGATAATTGGTCCTAATCCAATAATGCAAACAAGGCCTTATAATATGAGAGGGTAGTTGAACAATTGCAGGAAATATGTGTGCAAATTGCAGGAATAATAATTTTTTAGGGGTAACATTTTTATCGGAAATGATATAGTGTTTCACCAAAAAAAGACTATAATTACGTTCATTACATATATATGCTTAACGACGATGTGGCGAATAAACGTAAGAAAGTTTATTTTTTTTCCTCAATCATATATATATATATATATATATATATATTTTAAATTTCATTTAATTTTATACCATAATTGTAATTTTTTTTTCCGACAAATTCTCCTGTGCATCATTTGCACCAATTTAGAATTGGTGCAATTGTATTTTTTTTTTAGAGTTTTTTTTTCAACTTTTGTTTTTTAGTTTTTTTTTACCCGACCCGGACCCAATCCGAACTTGGCCCGACTGGTTCATGGTTCACCCGACCCGAATGGATTTAGGTTTTTTTTAAATAACCGTTCCAGACCCAACCTGACCCGATCCAAACTCAGCCCAAGTGGGTCATGGTTCACCCGATCCGAATGATTAATGGTTTAGGGTTTAAGGTTCATGGTTTATAGTTTAGATTTTAGAGTTCATTGATTTTGGGACAATTTTATTTTCTGTATTTTTAGTTTTATGTACGAAAGAGATGATGAGTGGTAAAAGAAGGGAGGAAATATTTTTTTTATGGAAATAAAATTCTATGGAAAAGAAAATATTACAATTATGGTATAAAATTAAATGAAATCCAAAATTTCTAAATATATACATATATGGTGATTAAGGAAAAAAATAAATTTTCTTATGTTGCACTGCCACATCGTCAGTCACGTAGGCGGTGGACACAACTATAATACCCACTGGTGGGCTCTATATCATTCCCGACATTTTTATAGTTGCACATTTGGGACAATAATTTTTAAATTGGGTCAATTTTGACCAATTAATTTAATGTGGCAAAAAAAAAAAAAAATTTGTGTGTCTCTAAAATGCATGTTCTCACTAATAGTCAGACATTTTAAATCTTGGAAATTTTAAGATTAGCTAATATCAAATTTTTTTAGTTTTATTTGATTGTACTCTAAATTATATTAAACTACATTTAAAAATTAAATTTAGTAATTATTTGGCATATTTTAAATTTTATTTTGTAAAAAAGGGTCTATTTTTGGTAAATTATAGTATTAGTAGAATCTTAACAAAATTAATTTGAAATAAGTACCCATAGGTCTAAAAATCCCCATACACATACTATTAGGTCAAATCCACTTTTTGAGTAACTCATAGGTCCAAATCCACTACTGAAATCCCCCTTTTATCCTTTAATTAGTTGGAGGTCTTTTAATATCATTTTATTATATTAATCACAGATTTATACTGTATTAACTTTTCTTCCTTCACCTCGCTCTGATTTCTTCCGGCGGTCACATCGATCTACCAAATCCATTAGGCCTTTTTTTTAAAATTCAAATTAGTGAGTACATACAGCAAAATGGAGTGTTGTCTCTTTCATTTTACAATTGGAGCAATTGCTCTCAATATTTCCTCTCATCGCGAATTGATTTTTTTTTCGTCGGAGACGACGCAGTGCCAAAAGAAGCCTTTTTAGGCGATCGGAATTTATTCCTGACAATGGGTTCAGAAATTATTATTCTCAATTTGAATTATATGGGTGAATCCAAAATCAGTGCAGTGAATTCAACCTCCATCTTTCAATAGTTGAAAAACCAGTACTATCTAGGTGGGCTGATCTTGTTGACGTGTCTTTTTCATTTAGATACTCGATTGGTGGGGTTAGCAATTGTAGTATAGAAAATGATTTGGATTTGAAAAATCCGATTGCCCTATGTGATTTTACATCTGCAAAGGTTGTTGGTGTTGATATTTTCAAAATAGACACAAAACAACGTGGGGTTGATGCTGATGAATTAGGTGGAAATGAAAATGTGCATGTTAATATGAATTCAAAAAGTAGAGAACATGTTTTTAATAGTGAAAGTCACACCCATATTAACAATGGTGGTGTTCTGCATTCTGATTTTGATGAATTATATAGCCAAGGTAAAAGTGATCATGAAATGCATACAAATATAAATAAGGGGGGTGGTTTGGACTGTGATGGTGATGAATATATGGGTAGTATGCCTAATGTGGATGGGGATGGATTTGATGGTTATGAATTTAGGAGAAATGGTGTTTTCAATTCTGAATTGCCTAAAAAGTCCAGTAGAATACCTTTTAGATCAGTTAAGAAAAAATCAGTCAGTGGGAACAAATTTGTTTCTGAGGGTATAGGTTGTATGCGTTCTTATGATGTTTGCCCATCCCTTAAGAAGAAGCCTCTTTTATCTGATACTTGGTCTCAAATTTTCGATGGTGGAGTTGGCACAATTTTTAACGGAGGTGCAAATGATTTTAGAACATGACTTATTAAGTATTCACAATAGTTGGGGTTTAGGTTCAAATACACAAAGAAGTTATATATACACCAAGTGTAGTGATTGGGATGAATGTGCTTGTCAATGGCATATAAAGGCCAAGTTACAACCTGTAACAAATGCATTTGAAGTCACAAAGTTAAACCTAGACCATACATATATTGGGAACCGATTTGGTCATAAAAATAGCAGAATGGGTGCAAAGATTACTAGGAATCTAATGGTTCTGGATGTTATGGCAAAACCTCAAACACGTGAGAAGGACATAATGAATTCACTTCGAAACAATTATGGTATACACGTTCCCTACTGGAAAGCTCGGCGAACGTATGAAGCTGCAATGAATCAAATATTCGGAAGCTACGACGAGTCATATGACCAGCTCTGGTGGTACTGTGATGCAATAGGGCGCAAGAATCCAGGTATAAATTTATTTTAGACTTTATCTGCTTCAGATTATAAGATTTTAGTTCTATTTATGTCATTCAAATGTTGTGTTCTTTTTTTATGTAGGAAGTGTAGTTTCATTGGAGTCGGACACCAAAACACACTGGTTCCAACGAGTGTTCATTGCATTTAAGGTATGCTTGGATGGTTTCAAGGAGTGTCGCCCGATGCTCTTTATTGATGGTACCTTTATGACTGGGCGTGCGAAGGGTACACTACTAGCTGCCACCGCAAAAGATGGAAACAATGGTACTATCTAAACCTATAATGTGTTGCATTAATGTTGTTTTTCCTGGAAAAATAGTAATGTGTTTTGCTGTAAATACATTATGATACCGAAAAATATGAATTTGTGGTTTCATTAAGTGAACTAACAGCCTTGAGATACCCCAATAGCATTTTCAGTTTATACCCGTCCAAAATCATGTTTCTGATTATGGTCAAGCATTGTAGTTGTTCTCTATACGGCTGCCCTTTTTTAGACTGTTTTTTGTTATGTAAACTGGTGGATACCAAAGATCAGTTTTTCTGAGTATGTTTTTGCTGATTATGTGCATCAATTTAATGTATATATAGGTTTGTTCCCTGTTGCTATTGCTATAGTGTCTACAGAGAACAAAGAAAACTGGATATGGTTTCTCGAGAAACTGCTTGACTCTGTTCTTCATGAACTCCAGATTATCTATATTTCGGATAGAAAAATCGGTTTGTTGGCTGCCCTTCCAGTTGTATTTGAGAAACCCATTCATTTTTTCTGCTTGTTCCACCTATTAACCAATCTTAGGGGGAGGTTTTCCAAAGGTTGGACAAATGTGCAACGTGAAACTCTAAGTGTACACTTTAAAAATTGTGCATATGCGCCCAACCTTCGAATATTTGAGGAGAAATTGAGTATTTTTAAGGAAGTGGGTGGCAAATCAGCAAAAGAGTGGATAGATGAATTACCCAAGGAGAAATGGGCAGTGTCGCACTCACCACACATTAAACGCTATGGTGAAATGACCTCTAATGCAGCGGAACAGTTCAATGCATGGATTAAAGAGGCTAGATCACTCCCAATCACACACATGATAGATCATATACACGCATGTGAGTTTATCCTTTTTTTGCCATGGTTTTTTTGTATATTAAACTGTATAAAACCAAATTAATGAATGCTAACTAATCTCTATATATTTTTTCAGCTATATCTACTTGGATTTTCGATCGGAGGAAAGATAGCTCAAAGTGGAAAGGTGCATTATGTCCACGCAAATAGAAGAAGTGGAATTTTCTAACCGATTTAACATGTTCATGGATTGTAGCGCAGTGTCCAAGTGGAAAGTATGAAGTTTTGTCTCAATATTATAACGTTAAAGTCGATCTTATTGGGAAATCATGCTCGTGTTACAAATGGCAAGTTCGAGGGTTCCCTTGTGCGCATGCAGTCGTTGTAATATCAAATGTCTAACAGTTTACAGCATTGTGGAGGAGTGTTTCTTAACGAAGAATTACAGATCATGCTATAGTTATGATATTCATTCAATCCCCGAGTCCGAAAAGCATGAATTTCAGCCAAACGATGAATCTCAATACAAGCCCCTTCCCCCGTTTCTAAGCAAGCCACCTGGTCGGTGTTGGGGAATAGTGTGCCCGGATCTATTCGGGATGAATTTAAATACAAATTTAATTCTGACAATTATTACTAGCATGAATTAATCCTATATTAATTCAAATAATAATACAACAACAAATCATGCATCGCATGCGGAATAACTAGGAGTTTACGTGAACTAACCTCTTGGAGTGGAAATCGCCTAGAAGGAGGATCCCGTTCACACGAACACACCAAAAAGCCTTCCCAAGTATTCTCAAGCCCTTGCTCGTCAATCCGGTGGAAGGACACTCGCGAACAATTAACAAAAGGGAAAAATAAATTTTATGTTGCACCACCTTTGTGTATTTCTAATTTTTCCAACACATGGAATTGCACACTCACAATTAAAGGTTTACGAAAAAATACAATCTGTCGACGTTTCAAAATTCATTGATATTTTGTCGACGCTGATATTTTTCCAAAAAAATCAATCTCTGTGTTGTCTTGGGATGAAATAATCATCCCTATTTATAATACAAGGGGGGACGAAAATATTAGGGTTTAGGGGAGATTGGGAAATTTCCTTGCTTCTTTTTCAAGAAACAATCTTGAATATATTCAATATATTTTATTTTCCAATATATCTCCCAAATAAAATCTCATCCTCCTTAAGTTATGGAATTTTCAAAAATTCCTTTATGAATAGCCAAATGGGAGATTTTTTAAATTTAATGAGATAATCTTGTATTCCAAGAATATTTATCTTCATTCCATAACAAAATTCAAAAAAAATCTTTCTCCCTCTTTTATCCATAATTTTCGAAATTTTACGGAAAAATTAGGCAACAATAATTTATTTTATTTAAACACATTTTCAGTTATTGGACTTTATGTTTGGGCTACTTAGGAGGCCTTTAGGAGAATTAAGATTGGACCTTCCAATGGACTTTGAATTTTCAATATTGAGCCACAATATTATTCTAGCCCATAAATATTAATTAATCTCACTACATAATTAATATTGCACTATCCATCTTAACCCATAATACTGTTAATATGGCTCCCGATTATTATTTCCCGTATTTAAGATTATCTAGTCCATTAATTAATTCAAGCCACTGAAATAATTTTATATTTATTAACATCTTTTTCCTTGGTTAAGGAATGACTCAACATTATTATCCATGACGGAAATAAATTTCACTTGCAAGATTTGGCAAGATAAATCTTATGAGCCTCCCAAGGGGACAAATCAAACAAGCGTACTTACACACGTTTCCCCGTATTAAATCTTAGCAATCGTCGTATAATCAATATCATTGCCCAAGATACAAGTTATTGAATCTCAATGATCCTCTTCCCATCGTAAGTCAAAGCAATGACTATTGATTGCACACGATCCTATTTAAGGGACGGAGATTAAGAAATAATAAACCACTGAGGTCTAATTCTTCTATTTTAGGTCTTTCAAGAATTTGTCCTCCCAGAGGGAGTCTTATTCAAAGGCACAATGATGCACTGGTGTAATCTCTTGGTCAAGACAGTCAATCTGAGACTTACACCTCAACCTTTCGTGATGGTTTGTTCATTTCCATCTAGGTCGTGAAAGTGTACTTTTAGTTACAAGGGAATGCCAATTTAATCTTCTGTGATCTGGTATCACTAAATTAACTACAATGTAACACGTACTTCTTATTGAACAGTATTTATAAATAAATATGTGTAACATTCGATGATATTTAAAGCATCGATGATAAATAATTTATTTAAGTAAATAAAATAAACTTCGAAGATGATTATACAAAGTAAAAAGCATACTTTCCAGTATAATCCCAACAGTCGGCCGAGAAGAAAAAGAAAGCCATCGTTTGGAGAGTACCCTAGGAAGAAATACATTTCCCGTTGCCGTCGTTGCGGTAATGTGGCAGATCACGACCCTACAACATGTATTCTTCAACCGGACGAAGAAATCTGGTTTTGAAAACAGATGTGTGTGTGATATATGTTTTGTTTTTTGTTTAGTTTTCTGTGGTTTTTTGGGACTGTGGATTATCCAAAACTAGCATTGGTTTTGGATTCTATGTTGTCACACAATCAATCTACTTAAACTTGTGACATATCAAGTTTGAGTAGGGTGATTTGTTTATTTTTGCTTTGATTTTATTTTGGGGAATTCAAACATTGTATTGAATTCATTTGAAATTCATGAAACCATTTTGAACTAACTGTTGGGATTTAAATTGTAGAGTTTACTTTTTATTATATTAATTTCTTGCATGTTGGTTTTTCAGCAGAGAGGTTGGGTTTAACAAACAAATAAATATCACAATGGCATATGCAGACAGAATGAGAAACATCATACTTAGCATTACACAAAATAAAGGGCCTTGAACAATAAACACACCTACTATAACCATAATAATAACAACATGCAATTTTATAGAAACATAAACATAACACTAATAAAAACTACATAAAGATACATAAGAAACATAGACCCCACATATAATGGTGCAAAGTTGTGTAATAAATTACACTTTATAAACATAACACTAATAAAACTCCAAATAAGAACAATATCCCCAACTGTGATTATATTTGCAAATATTATTGAAGGGATCGTTATACTAGATGAATTCGTAGCATTAGATATTGACGATTCAAACACTATATGATTGTGACTGCTCGTAACTTCTTCACGGTCGTGTTGTGACACACATAAATTTTCTGGTAAACACCAATGTGAAAACCCATGCATTTCGCGACTTATAGTACAACCTTCCCGAATTTTTATCTGACCAATAAACATGTACGTAAGCCAATCGATCACATTTTCGACATTGGGATGTAGTATACTTCAGATATGATTCATTGGAGGTGTTGTGTGTAGCTTGACATTTGTGTATGAACTGGAATTCCTTTTCTGGACAAATTTTCTAAAGTTGGATGTGGTATATATATGTTTCACAAATGAATAAATTTGGACCGTTGCAACAGGTTATAGCCGTTGGCAATATAATCAAAAAATGAGAGACCCAAACGGTCATGTCTGACACGTTAATGCCACTTTCATTTTTTCTATTCAACTACCTTCTGGAACATTTTATATGCTTGTAGGCATTTTTTATTTTTTTAATGCATGCAAATGTCAAGTTTGTATTTCAATTTTTGGTCTCTCTTTTTGGTTTGGACTTTAAATTGGGCCTAAAAAATCAAGCATTTTTAATCCAATAATTGTTTCATTTTTTTCCCATTATATTGGTCCTACAAATTATGCCTTAAACATTATTAAAATATATCCAAATAATGTTGAGAAATAAAAGAATGTACATATTCATGAATAACAAAATGCACATATTCATGAAAAAATGCTAACATACATAGATTCACACACATATTCACATATGTATAAACACATTCATGTTGTTATGCATTTTGCTTGATTTTTGAAAAATTGCTGTAAACCCACAATCTGAATGTCAAAGCTGCTGGAATAATATACAAAATGCAACTGAATATAACATACAAAACACTAAAAATCCATAACATGGATTTCCCAAATGTAACTGAATAAATACACAAGCAAAATATCGTTCATAGCATAAATATCGTTCACAAGCAAAATACTAAACAAAGTCTGCTGCAATATAGCACAACAAAAACCATCCAAAATGACCCCCAAAATATGAAATATTCAGTTTCAAAATACAGACGTCCACTGAAACAATATTCCATCAACTTTCAAACACCTAAAGATGGTGTTCCCATAAAGAGTTCAACCATTTTCAAGCGATAATCACCTGACATACTATCAGAGAAAATCTTTGTCTTTCCGGAGCGTTTCACGATTATGTTTTCGATATGGTTACAGACGATAATACCACAGTCAACCGAACTGTCCACCTGCTGAATACTTTGCATTGATTTCACATATTTAAATGCATTATCCAAGAAAGGGTGTTCAGGATTTTTTGCACGGTAATCCCCATCAGTTTATCCTCAACATAATCAACCTGCACAATAAAAAAATGCAACTGAATAAGATAAATTTATAGATAGATAATATGGACGATTAAAGAAATTTATGATTTACCACTTTGTGTGCTCTTTTCAAATGTTCGTCCGACACGCCAACGGCCCTTGGATGCATTGAGTTATAAAAAGTCCACTCGAACTTACGAACCAATAGCTTCAGTAACGTCCAATGAAACAATCCTCCATGAGATATCCCATCAGGCCTGGTCAATAACGGGAATAGAAGTTTATGGTCCAACGACGCCTCCAGCCGATTGTCTATTAGGTGTTTGAGTGAACCTTTTTCACTTGGTTTACAATCTGCTATTAGGTCCTGCAATATAATATATAAACAAAATAATTAATAGAGTTGTAGTACGATATAAGACAAGTAAATAGGCATGAAAAATACATGATTTATATATTTTTTTTAATAAACCCAACAATATACAGTGAAAACTGTTGTCTTCTTGGCAGTCGAAGATCGTTCATATTTTTGCAGAATCACCTCAACCCACGCATCAATTACCTAAAAACAATAGCATATTGAAATGTGTTTGGGTTAAAATAGAATATATTACACTGAAAATTTCAATATATGTGTTTTTCATATGTGCAAAATTCATACCTTCAACGACATAGGTTCATGATGTAGTATGCTTATAATGTCACTCATCCTGACCTCGGATAATGGTTGCTGATTAGAGGTGAAATTGAGTGAGTTACGAGCGATTTTGGCCATGTTTTGAGTGTTTTTAGTGATATTCTTGTGGTGATTGAGCATAATCTGTATAAAATCATTAATTTGCTTCTTTGGTTTGTATAACAGGAAAGAGGGCTGAAAATGGAGCTCGTGAGACTTCGCGGTGCATGAATCGGACTCCCGGTTGAAAAGATATGAAAGAAATACTGAAAAGCATTAGTTGGAGTGAAGAAAGGTGATAGAAGAATGAGGTCGAGTACCTGGAGCTCGACCAATGCGGTCGAGCGGGCGGAAAAATAGGCAGGAGGAGGGCGATCAGGACCAGGTAAAACAGCTCGACCAGAAGGTGTTGAGCGGAAAATGAGTCCACCATGTGGCTATGATCCAGGTGCTATGATAGAGCGGTCTAATAGGCGGCGTATATAAAGCCAAACGGAAAAAATAAGAAGAGGGGACACGAACTGGGAAGGGAAAAAATGGAGATTAGATAGAAAAAAGAGGAGAAAAGCATTCTAGGGTTCTGGGAGAAAGGAGGAATTCATCCACGAGAAACACGATTCGATTCACAACTTTACTGGTTTACACTCTAGATTTCCTGATTTTTTGATTTGTCTAAATTCTCAGTTTTACTTTTGAAGAACAACTTTAGGGTTTATTTAAATTTTCTATCCAATACTATTTTGATACTTTAATTCAATTGATTATTCATTGTTGATTTGTTTTAAGTATTCGTGCATGATGATTTCTATTGAATACTTGATTGTTTGTGAGTTGAATATCATGTTGGTAGGCTAAACCTTTGATTGCTTTGGATAGGATGATCGCATAGAAATTGTGAAGGTTATGCAACTAGGATGATTCAAGATGTAAATTGGATAATCTTCTTGATTTGCTAATTTGAATAACTAATCCAATAAAAACCATTGAGTTGAGTACGAAAGTTGTTAAAGAGAGGACGACCGAATCACTCTTTTCCAACAAATAGGCTTGAGGAGAGGGTTTGTGAAGGGGTTGGTAATATACCGGTTCATTTAGGGAGGACGACCGCATCACCCAACTTGAATAAGGGCAATAGTAATTAAGCACAATCTTATTAACATGGTTATTTGGTATGTGAGGTAAAGAGTGTATTAGTTGAATAGTCGGGAATAAAAACCGAGCTTTTGCTGTACCTGATGTAGTGCGGGATTAGGGAAGTTGATTGCCTAGTTTCAGTACACTTAGGATTACTCTTTTGTACACCACGATAGTCCTCGTCGCCAAACCAATTCTGAAAGTATATGTAGGGATTCCTGTCCAAAGCAACATTCTCCAATATTTGCACTTCATCTGAAGTTAGAATTATAGTTGTTATCTTTTTACTTTTGTTAATTCCATAGTAGTGAAATAGAACTATAAAATTGCATCCATATTAGTTACGAAGCAAAGATTTCCAGGGATTTACACGCATACAAAACTTCCTTTGGGTTCGATACTACTTGGTCCAAATACTTACCCTTGCTACAGTGATCCCATACCCTTGTGTGGTAACTACTAGTTAAGAATATAGCATTTTACGACAAAGTCAGTTGCATGCCTCTCCACACCAAAAGGCTGTGAAAAAGAACAACGGTTGTTTTTTTTAACATGTAAAAAATGAACTATATAGTATATTTTAAGTATATATAATTTTAAATTACCTCTCTTGTCCTTTTTTCCAAAGCTCGATGATGGCGGATTTCAAATGATCAGGTAACTTGTTGACAACATGATATGACTTGTTCAAACGAGGGCCTTTAACTGGTAATTTGACGACATGAGTACTGACTTTAGGTTCATAGTCCTCCACTACAATGTCTGCACGTTCGTTGATGGTAATCAACTCCGATGTACTCAATTGTGGTGTCACTTCCAATTTTTTCCTATCGCAAGCTGATGTCCTGATCTTAACCCCCGTAGCTAGTGTGCTTGGCGATTCATATGCAACAACCTCTGTGCAAGGAGCTGTGATTTCAGATTCAGCAACCACCTTTACATTGTGATCATCAATCTTTGAAATATGCATCCGTGTAATATCATCAATGCGGTCAAGGTTGCTTTGGTCTGCATATATCTGTGTAGGAGTAGGAATCAAGGGTTTTTTGGATTACAATTTTTTGAATAGGAGTGGTTAGATCAGCTTGGGATGTAGGAGCAGGTGTACGAAAAACAGACTGGCCCTTCTGTGTTCTAAATGATTCATTCTCTGCAATTAACCTTGAGTTAAGTTCTTCAATAGCACGAAAGTGTGCTTCATTCGATGCTCGATCCAACTCACGCGCCTTGTTTAATTTATCAATCTCATCAAGGAGAAACTTGTTATGAATGCTTTCATGAAGAATATCAGCATCAATCCCGCACGGTTCTGGTTCATGCTGAGTGCAATCAACTCTATCACCTCCATGTAACATTCCCAATTCGTGTTGTGTGCATAAAAAACCATCATTTTCAATGAAGTCAGCAGAACCGTGCATAACATCAACACCAGTTTGCTGCACAGGTTGCTCTTTCGGATGATCATGCAGCTGAGTGCAATGTACTCTATCATCTGCACCTAACACCCCACATTCTGGTTGTGTGCAGTACACACCATCATTTTCAAAGAACTCAGCAGCTTCGGGTATAATGTCATCAGCAGGCTATTTTATAGACGACCCGTCAGATGGCAAACCATCTCTATCATCGGCACGTAAAACATCTGATTCTAGCTGTGTGCAGTCCACACAATTATTTTCACAGATCTCAGCAGCTTCATGTGTAATTGCATCAGCAGGTTTTTTCTCCTTTTCCCCCACAGATCGCAAATCACTAAAAACTCGGTTCACAATTTCATCAACTTTGTTTAATTCGGCCTTGTTAGTCTGCTACAATTTTAGATTGAATGATGGCGCATTAATTCCCTCAGTAGCTGAAGTAGGCTTGACCAATGTTGTGCTCTTGCTCTTTGAGAATGCCGAAAATCCTTCCTTCAACAGATTATCAGAAAGATCGAACTTTTCGGTGAAATCTGAAGACGAACCTATATCCAATTTCTTGTGATTCCCTCTAATTTCACCACGGTCTGTCTTTCTAAAAATACCAGTAGTAACAGAAACACCCTGCCCGATGTCTTTTTCTTCATTTCCACTGTCTGGCGAGTCACTGGCAATTTCATCATAATCGGGTTCTGATTTTTTGTTGGGCACATTGGATCCAACTACACTACCGGTAAGCAAATCCATGAATGCAGATTTTTCTTCACTTGTTGGCTTTAATATCAGCTTATGCACCTGTAAATTTTAACTGATTTATGGTCATTCAAAAGGTGAATGTATGTTATGTTTAGTATTGCTTAAATAAAAAAAAACTTAAAAAAAAATATACTTACATATCTAGAAGACAGATTCTTAAGTTTGCGATTTTCCAGCTTCTTCTTCAACAGATTCAGATCCCACTTAAGGAAACGGGGGAACGGAACTTCCATTTTTGGCACCACAAGCTTCGTATGCTCCAACAACCAATACTTCAACAAATAAATAGATGAAAAAAGGTCAGTTTATCATAAATTAAAGAAATGTCAAAATAAAGCATAATGAACATAGCATTACTTACCGGCAAGAATATTGCACAACCTCCCATTTTCATGTTTCGTGTGGTTTTGATTTGCTTCCAAAGTACGTCAACCACATATCCACTCCAATCGTATAACATCACCTCGTCCAGCTTTTCAAGATATTCAGTCAAATGAAAGGCGATCGATGAACTCTGACTTGGCGATAACACGGAGGCCATTAGATAACAATGCATCAATCTGGCCACATTTTGCACACTTGTTTCATCAACCTTTGACAATAGCTTCTTCATTTTGCTCAAAATGTGTGTCTTGTTGAGGGAGGGCACTTCTTCTCCAAAGTTTATCCTAATCCAGGAAGAATTCCTCAAGTTCTTCTTTGTGAACGGGATTTTTTTTCTACCTCCTCTGATTCCAAACACAAGTGAAACATCACGACTGGTAAGTGGCACTTCTTGCCCCCCAATTATCAACATTTGAGATTTTAGATCGTAACACTTCAAGATACTCCTTATATCATTTTCATTCTTATTGCATATGTTCTCCAACATTTCACGATTAGAGTGGTTTATAGCTTCGAACAAATATCGTGTTTGTATCTTCTCTATCTCTCGGATATGGGCTCTAGAGAACTTGAGTTCCTTTATCTTCATCACAGCTGTTTTGAGGTTGCTTCGATAGTACGTTGTTCCTTCCTCCAATATTATAGCTCCTTAAAAACAAAAAATCATAAACAAGTTCAAACATGAAAATTAGTACAAATTCCAGCCATCAAGTTACAAGTATATAATACAAAAAATATACAAGTTAATTTCCAGTAGACAAAGTTTAAATATCAGTACGTAAAATATTTAACTTACTCACCCAAAGTAGTTTTTAGGTCTCAAAATTTTCTCCTTTATGTCATCATCGGTATCAGAACTATACTCAGAAGTTGATGCATCTAAGATTTCATTCAAACCACCAATCTTGCAATCTGAATTCAAACAAATTTTCAAGTATTTATTCATAAATAGCTAATATGTTAAGCACATATCGAAATACAACCACATTTAAACATGCATACCGTTGGAATCATTGTCTGAATCAGAAGTTTCTATCCTCCTCTTTATTGTCCACTTTATAATGACCCGTTTCTTAAAATCTTCAAAAAATATTAATACGCTTTTAGCACATAATGAACCGCCTTTTATAAACAATATAATCTTGTTTAATAGAGGACAAACCAGAATCACTATCCGATGTTGTTATACTATCAGCTTCAACAGATTTTCCTAACCAAAATACAAAATTAATCAACAAACTAATACTCACAAATGATGTAGGATTAAAAATATTTGGTAGTCTCAATAAATTAAAATTACCTCTATCCCTTATTTTAACAGATGGTGTATTTTTTCCACGCTTTCTTGCAGCTTCAATTACATAACAAAAAAAAATTAAAAACAATAAAAAAAAACTCTATTAGTTGTTTACCTAGGTTCATACACAAATGCTCTGTTCATACACAAATGCAATGTCCTAAACAAAATATCTAAATTATTTTTTGGTATGTGAACATGTTCATGTTTTTTTTTTGGTCGGACAAAGTTAGTTTTTAGATGTTAGTACACCAAACACCCAAACACTCTACAAATTCACCAAGTCACCTTATAACTCCCATACTCCAATTCGTTCCCAAAGAGATTCGAACCTGGGTCTCCCACTCAATTGAAGAGCCAGTGACCAGGTGGACTAAGACACCTGGTTGTGAACATGTTCATGTTTAATAATGTGTATGTTCATTTAATGCATGCACTTGTTCATTGTCTATTAACCCACACTGGTACCTCTAGCTGCCATACTCGACCTTGTTGTCCTTCCCCCACTGCTAGTCGTAGCTATCCAAAAACAAAAACAAAAAAATCAATCTTATATTAAAAAACAGTTGAACATTCAGCAAGGAAAACTAGAAAAAAACAAGAGTTCAGAAAACAACAATCAAAATATGAAGAAAGTAAAAAGAACATGATTTTGTTTGTAAGAAAATACCTTCGTCTTCTCCAGTCTTGTGTTTGCCCTTTTTCACATTTTTTTCTTCTTCACTCTTAGCTTTAATATTTCTCTTCCTTTTATCCATCTAAAAAAGAGAATGCAGCGATGGTATCAACAAACAAATCATCCAAAATTCCAAATTTCGTGCAAAAATCTGAAAAAAGGATGCTTTTCTGGTATTATTTTTTGAAAACAATAATAACCCAACCATTTTTGTAAAATGAATGATATTAGGTTTAAGAAATTGGGGGTTTGATCATCGGAACAAGAACAATAGAAAGAAAAAGAACACAAAACACCTGATTTCCTACCTTAAGCAATTCGAGTTTGATTTCTCAACACAAATCGCCCTCTTCTTTCCTCCTTTCGTAGCTTTCTCTCTCTAGAGTTTGGTTTTGAATTTTGTTTTTGAGAAATAAAATCTGCTGGTGAGATTATGGGGAGTAGAGAAGGTGGCGTGTTGCAGGGAGTGAGTGATGGGTCTGATGGCTTGTCATTTCGAATAGTATTTTAATGCAGCGGTTATAAAAATTTCTTTTTGCTGATACTAAATGAAGGGTACTAAAGTCTTTCTATGACTCAATTTGGACCTCTTAGTACTAGTCAAAAAGTTTTGGACCTAAGAGTTATAAGAGGTACCATTTTGGACCTCTAAGTTGCTAACTCAATTAGTTTATAAAGTAATTAATGAAACCGGATCATTCACCATGGGAAAGGCCAAATTAATGGATAATATCACGCAGGCCCTTGATTTTGGGCTACTGGAAAAGCTGGGCTTTGTTGTCTATAATGGGCCTGGATATGTGTCGAATTCATCAAGTAATTAATTCCAATGTCTGGATGCACTGCTAATATATCTAATTTAAATATTTAATTGAAAATAAATAGAATTCAATGTAACAGTGTTCCATCTTCCGGTGTTGAAATTACCACCTCATGCAACGTACTTATAAAATATGGAGTACATCATTTGTATTAAAATAATGAAGTATAAGATGGACATATATTCAAAGGGGTTTATATAGGTTTTTAAAATTAGAACTTAATTTAGTTTCTATTTAATTTTTCTGAATATCAAACGGAGGTGCACATTAAGTTGCATTAAATTCTTGAATTTTTCATTTAAACATTTCAATTTTAATTAGTTTATATATTCTATAATGATATAAAAGATATAAACTATGTATAGCTTCTCTTCTGTGATTTGAACTTGAGTTTAATTTATCTAAAGTTGTAAGTGTTAAATTTGAACATGCTATAATATTTGATTAAATTTTCATGTTAGGTATGTAAATTATACTACCTCCGTTCAGGAAGACTCTGCGCCAACTTTTCGGCGCAGAGATTAAGAAAAATTGTTTTATGGAGGTAATAAGTTGAGAAAAGTGTTTCCATTTTTTTATATGCAAAATATTATGGGACGGACTTAAAAAGAAAAAAATGTGATATGTTTTCTGAGGTGGAGAGATTACAAATCAACAATAGCCCATTTAGCCTAATATTTATAATTTAATATAATTAGGGCTAGGATTGAGGTTGCAATTTTATCCACCCCGAATAAATTAGTCCAAGCTGCACCTAATTGAAATGAATGGGTCAGATGTGTATATAGATGCACCGTACATCTATAATGTATTTTAGAACTATATAATTTATTTTACTAAAAGATGCAGTTTGTTTACTTTGAACTGTGCAACTATTTTTCTATATTAATAATTACACGGTTTTGTGTATGTTAAGTTTTGTATGCATCCAAGTGCACCATGCATTCATTGTGCATTTTAGAATCATACAATTGTTATACTGATCGAAAGATGCAACTTGTTTAAATAAAACCGTGCAACTATTAATATGGAAAACTAGTTACACGGTTCAGTAAACAAATTGCATCTTTCAGTATAACAAATTACATGATTCTAAAATACAATATAAGTGCACGGTGTATTTGGATACACATAAAACTTACTCCATCAATAGAAATTCATTAAAACTGTTATGGTAATACTAATTCATTCAACACCATGATAAAAAAACAAGATTAAAAAGCAAATTGACAGAGCATAGGAAAACAATTTTAAGCTTTTGATGGTAGGTGGATGAGTTAATAGAGAATAGGGCCCTGTTTTTGTCTGCACAAGTGGATTCGGTCGCCATGTGATTTATGGCTACCACCCATTTTTAACTTAAGTCTAAAAAACTTGTTGGAATTTATCAAGTTATTTTAATTTGCCAGCCACAAATGAGAATCCAAAAAAAAATTCTATTGCACAGCTGTTTTGCTTATTTTATTTAATTACATACATAATTATTTAACGGTAACGAAATTATATAATAACAACACACAAAAATTTATATGCAATATTGCATACAAATGATATGTGCAATTATAGTATGATTGGGCTTTTTTAATTATTTCGCGGGTCAGGAAATCGGATCGGGTCAGAGCATATTGCTGGCGGTTCTGCTTTCTTCTTTATCGCGTTGCGCAGACGCGATTAGATTTCGATTGGCGTTGAAATCAATGAGGTATGAAATCGAACAGACGTTGAAATTATTTGGAACCAAATTTCTGGTGCTTTTGGTTATTAGTGATTGCGTTTAAGATTTAGCTATAAATATTACTCTTTTATTCTTTTGTTTGTTATCAGACGCTTGATGCAAATAATTTTGTTTTAAGTTCTTGTTATTTCTTGTTTCAGATTATATTTTCAGTATTGGTTCTTTGTGCATAAATAAATAATTAAATTATATTTTATATTGGTGCTCCAATTCTTTTTTCTTGCAGTTTTTCAGATCCTTTTGCACTCTTCTCACGATATTTTTTAAATCTGTATTTTGGATACTGATTTTTGTTCATGTAGTAACACTCTTTTGCTCATAGGGTAACATTTTTTTGTTCATATAGTAACACATCAAATTGTTCTTTAAATCTATAATTTTGGACTGGGATTTCTTTTCGCGCTTATACTGGTTTTGTTCATATGGTAACACATTTTTCTTCATAGGGTAACACTTTTTGTTCATGTAGTAACAAATTTTTTTTAGTAATATGTAACATTGTTCACATATCGTCATATTACTATATGAATACTCATGTGTTACCATATGAACAACAATGTGTTACCTTGTGATCCCATGTTACCTTATGAATATGTATGTGTTACGATATGTTTTAATACGTGTTACGTAAGTTATGAAGTTTTTTCAATATAACAATGTAGTAACACTTATACATAGATGTAGTAACACACAAAAACTTGATAAAAAAATATTTTTAAAAATTATGTGTTCATTATGGATTGAACCTGCAATCAAATACATTAACAACAGAACTAAACAACTAAGCTACAACGCATATTCGATAATGATACGAATTTATAAATATATAACCACCCTGCCCGCGCCAACCACAGCCCTGGACTACTCTGATCGTCGCCCCGCGCCGAACCCGACCCGACCCGTCCGGCTTGCTGCTGACCCCGAGTTTTTGAGTCATTTGTCTTAATTATGGTGTATTGCACATATCAATAGGTTGCAATATTTCACACAAGACCTTCTCATAACAACTACGCCAAATTTGAATTATCAAATAAATTCTGTGATTTGAATATATAAATCGTCATATGAATCTCGTGATCTGCACAAATTATGATTATCTTTAGAGGTTTATCTCCGTAGTTTGGAGTAAAATCATACAAATGGCGTGGTTCATTTATATAATAATTTGGACAAAATAAGGTTAATTGTGATTTATTTAAAAACTTAGGGTGTGATTTGGCAACGAGGCACAATTGCACGAGACGGTCGCACAGTGAAACGGGACATAAATAATAATAAAAACTCATATCAGACGGTCTCATGCATTAGACGAGATAAGACCTAGCACAAATCACACACCCTTCCCAAAAAGTTAAAGCATCAATGTCCAACTTATGTCCCCTAGTGTGCCTCTGAGAGAGGTGAGTCTGATTTATATTAAGTTGTACCCCATCTTATACATGAGACTGTCTAATACGAAAAGTCTTTGGTAATAGTTTAGACAAAATTCAAGAAGGGTATCTTTAATTTATTCAATGTAATGGTCAAGTGCGGATAACTACAGTGATTAGAGTTTTACTACTTAAGATCTCATAACACAACCATAATATTACATTTGTAATAAAAAAGCAGTATTACTTTCTACATGATAAAGTATTACTTTCTCAAATAAACACAATTATAATTATAAAAACTTGCTTCTCCAATTACAAAAATAGTTAACATTAATGGGAGAGCGAGAGAGCAACGTGAGATGTGGGATGTTAATAGTAGGACTTAAATGGGACCCACTCAACAGCTATGATTTCATGCTCTTAACCAATTAGTCACTTTGTCCCTTCCTCAACATCACTACTAATTGAATATGACTACACAACAATTCATGCAGTTACTCCTAAATTACACATTTTGTTTTATTCTTATATTTTTCAATTTATGTTATAAAATTCATATAGTTTATGTTGGTGCTTCTTGATTCACTACATGCATTTTATATTTCAATATTGTAATTAAATTTTCTTGTTTATTTCCAAATTAAGTTACTCAATTTTATTGTTTATTTATTGACTATCTAATTGTATATACACTAAATGCACCATGCATTCCATAAAATATTTTGGTGCAATAAATTGTATAATTTAAAATACATTATAAAAACACAATGCACACATCTATCCTTGTTTATTTGATTGTACAAAGTAGAAACCCACAACACATGGATACTCCTGTTCTCGGCTTATATCTTAATTAATCAATTACAAATTTATTGAAATAATTATTCCTTTTTAAAATGTCAGGATAAAAGTTGTACATATAGAATGATATCCATGATCAGATCATCTTACTTGAATTTTTGTGCAGACATGATTGCATGTTTCTAAAAGTAGCAATAAGAATTAAAAGAAAACGAATAGGTTTAGTGTGAAAATTTTCATGTATGAAAATCTATAAAATTGTCATAAATCAATCATCTACATCCTAAACACTAAATAATAAATTCTAAATTATGATCTATTCGGGTCGGGTGAATCATGAACCACTTGAGCTGAGTAAATCATGAACCACTCAATTTCGTCTTACCTTCACCAATTATAGAAAATTGTAAATTAAAAAATTTTTTCATGTATAATAATTTTTATACTAGACTTTGTCAAAGAAGAATATTAGAATGCGCAAGTTCTACCAATATTTTTTGTACATTAGTTGTAACTTGTAATTTTGATGCACTAGCTAAATAGATCTCTTACAAAACGAAAGATGACTTTTTTCCAAGGAACCAATTTTCATAGAAAAAACAGTTAAAAAACACTAGGTTATATAAATAAATAGAAGTACATTTGCATGAGACGGTCTCACGATGAGACGGGACATAATGTGGACATTAACGCTTTAATACTTTAGAAATGATGAATATTGATTTGTGCTAAGTTGTACCTCTCTAATACATGAGACGGTTTCATACGCTTTTTTATCAAAAAAAATATTAGTTCACATTATGAAAAAAAAAAAGTTTCAGAGTTTGTATTTTGAAAAGTATCAATATTTTTCAATAATACTTTCCCACTCTAATATAAAATATTTAACAATGTGTCTTAGACAAAGGGATAAGCAGAAGAAATGGAGGGAATATGGTTTTATTCATGTAATATATTTTTTATATATAGTAATATATTTGTGTTCATATAATATCATAGTTTTCAATATCATAATTTATACATGTATTACTGAAAAGAGTAATGTTGGGAAATGAATAAAAAGGATTTTGATTAGATCCCAAAACCCCTGAGTATGACATGTTCAGGATAATCTCGATAGATGAGTCAGGATTCAGTTTTAGAGTGTTCAGGATATTATCTGCACCATGTATAGTCGGCAGATATAGAACAAAGTTAGAAATCAAGACTCGAGAAGAAATCGAAGATATCAAGACTCAAGAGGATATCGAGAACCGAAGACTCGAGAGAAACTCAAGACTCGAGAGCAAGGCTCGAGAAACTCAAGACTCAGAGAATCTGAAGACTCAGAGAACCTGAAGACTCAGAGAAATATCAAAACTTCAAGAATGTCTTGAATGCTCAAGATATCCCGAATGTTCCAAAGCAATCAAGGTTTTGAGGAATATAGCCGTTGGAATCCAAACCGACGTGGACCAACGAGAGGAAGACAACCAAACTGAAAAAAGTTGCGCAGAACTTACGAAGAATAGTATGGATTTGAATGTGATTCTCTCCAACGGTAACATTCAAATCCACACTATAAATACAAGTTCTTCCTTCATTATCGGTGGTGGAGTGAGTGTGGATACATGAAGACCATGCACAAAATACTACAAAACCAAAGAGCGTTATAGTTAAAAGATTCCCACCCTAGAACACAAGTCGTAGATATACAAATATATTCAAAGAGTGTTCTAGAACCCAACCTAAGCAACCCACGATGTATCATAAGCTTAGAGATTTTCCCAACCTTAGCATTGAGGCTAAACCATTGTAAGGGAAAATCTCACCAAAGTTGGAGACAACACCAAACCCAAAACCCAGTGGTGAAGTGAGGTAGTTGTTAGGCAAACCCGAGTGAGGGTGATAAGTCCTGATTGGAGTGTGAACTCGTTAAACATCTCGTGAGGCGATCCCGAGTGAGGGTGATAAGTCCCGTTGGAGTGTGAACTCGTTAAACATCTAAGAGTTTGAGTTAGTAAAATACGGAGGTAGTCAGAAAACTCAAGGTCGGGTTGAGTAAGTAAACTACGTGGAGTAGTCAGAAAACTCAGGGCCGAGTTGAGTAAGTAAACTACGAGGTAGTCAGAAAGCTCGAAGTTGATAGTGAATTTCTCCGAAGAGTCGGGAGAGTGGATGTAGGGTGGTTGTCCGAACCACTATATATTCTTTGTGTTGTTTCTTTCGCTTTATGTTTACACTTGTCATATGCATCTAGTTATAAGCAAACCACAACACATGAGCTGCAAAGTTTAAAAAAAATAAAAAATTGGAAACACTCTGTTCTCTCCCCTGTTTTATATGCACCGAAATCAAACGTTTTTTCCGAGACGGCGTATAAAATAGGTTTTCCAATGGGACCAACAAGTGGTATCAGAGCGGTGCTCAAAAGATTACTTCTTCAATGTAATCGCCGAAAGCAGATCTATTTTTAAAACTCGTCTTCGATCCGATACCAACAAGTGGTATCAAGGAAAGCGTAAAGTTTTACACAACAATGGAATAATAGAATTTTTCATTGATAAAGACCCAAGGTCGAGGTTACATTACAAGTTCAAAAATACAAGAGAACACGGAGGTCAATACATAACTCTATACCCTAAACCCTCAAGCCTTAACCTAAACCTTCATCCAAACCCAAACCCGATCTATGAGGGTAGTGATTAAGAGGAGGAGTGAGAGAGATTTTAAGATCTCATGCTCTCATTTTCCCCACTTACGAGGGTGTGGGAGGCTTGAAAAGGTAATCCTATCCAAGAACCGATGGACTCTCCAATGGAGTGAGAGCGGTACGATAGGATTTTTAAGCTAGGAGCCCTAAGAAAGAGTCGATTGGGCTCTCCAAATTGTTAAATGGTGAGTTTGATATAGGATGATCAACTGTTGTCTGATCAAGTTCGCATATCAAACTCACGTTCATTTTCAGACTGAGTCTGCGAATGCTGGTTACGTCATCCAGAAGGACACACAAGCTGCATACGATTAGGAGAAGTGTCTTCTCGATTTGCGACAAGGCCAGATCCCCCACCACGATGGTAGAGAAGCTTAGCAACGATTGTATGAGAAATCTTTGATGACGCATTTAGAACCGCAAAAAAAGGGACACATTGGGGTTGATTTGAGAAGATGAAATCATGGAAAAATGGGTAAAAGCGTTTGCCGGAAATCTCACCGGAAACAAGGGTTCACTAGGATACATGATTCTACAAAGAAGATTATGTATGGTGAAATGAGTTATGTCGTGTAAAACATTGGTCCAATTTATAGAGGCCAAGCAAGGGTGCAGATGCAAATTTGAATTCTCAAAGCCTTTTAAAAAAAAAAAAAAAAAAAAAAATTTGCATCACAAGGACAGCGTGTAGAAATCACGCGACCGACAATTGGAAAAAGTTACGGCGGATTGACATATCGAGAGTGTCAGACGATATCTACGCATGTCAAATCGCACCAACTTAGGGAATAGAAGCTACTATTCTAGACTAAGTTTTGGCAGTAACATTTTCCAAGAAATTAGCTTAATCTGAGGAGAATCAGATTAAGTCAACAAAAATCTGATTACATACTAAGCTGATCAAATGAAGAAAATCAGCTGAGCTTGAAAGCTTCACCAAATCAGATATATCGGTCTATATCAGTTGAAAGGGGGAACTTCAACTTGAGGGGGAACTTCAACTTGAGGGGGAACTCACGGAATCAAAAGTAAATGGTCAAAGATCAGACGCGGCTGCAGACAAGACTGATCGAGATCAAATGAGTTAGTTGAGTTCAAATGATGAGTTGTGCAATAAACCAGAAGTGAAGAAAAGCTAAAGCCAAAGAAACCGTCGGAAGAAGGTTGCGGATCGGAAGATGAGCAAAAAGAAGATCGACGAGATCGACGTGATCAAGATCGATATGATAAATCGATATGCTAACCCGATATAATGACCTAATGCTATGTTGATCTAAAGATGTGTTGATTTGATTAGTCAAGCTTAATCGATCGCAAAGAAGAAATCGATAAGCTTGGGTAAAGTGATCTCGAGACTCGATAAGTAAAAGTAAACCGAGACTCAAGATAGGTCAAAAGACACGAGGGTCGGGATGTCGAAGTCGGGGAAGAAACCGAACTCACCAAAGATGAGTGTCGAGATGCTGATCGGACAAGGTCCAAGAGAATAAGAGGAATGAGGAGTCGAGCAGAAGACAGAAGATTGAAGACCAAGACTGAAGACTTGTAATTCTTTATGTTTTTGTCTTTATTTCTTTGATAAGTTCATTGTAATCTGTAAACTGATAACATACGATCAATGAAACCTTTATCTTTATGCTCAAAGATAATACCTCATTATCTTTTTTACATGTCTTTTATGTTGATATGCCTGATTGAATGTCTCTAATCTGATTATATGCTCATATATAAGGGAAACTATATGATGCTATGAGAAATTGCATAAGTATTTAGTAATGATCTATTTAGAAAAGATTCATTACTGAAGAAATCTGTAGAAAGATTTAAATTGATTGGAGATTTACCATTCTTGTAATAGGAAAAACTGAAACCTGAGTATAGGTTATATGTTTGTAACAAGATAGGTTTTGACATCATCAAAAAGGGGGAAATTGTTGGGAAATGAATAAAAAGGATTTTGATTAGATCCCAAAACCCCTGAGTATGACATGTTCAGGATAATCTCGATAGATGAGTCAGGATTCAGTTTTAGAGTGTTCAGGATATTATCTGCACCATGTATAGTCGGCAGATATATAGTTAGAAATCAAGACTCAAGAAGAAATCAAGATATCAAGACTCAAGAGGATATCGAGAATCAAGACTCAGAGAACCTGAAGACTCAGAGAAACTGAAGACTCAGAGAAACTGAAGACTCAGAGAATCTGAAGACTCAGAGAACCTGAAGACTCAGAGAAATACTGAAGACTCAGTAATGTACTGAATGCTCAGTATATCCTGAATGTTCCAAAGCACTGAAGCTGAGGAATATAGCCGTTGAAATCGGTGACGTGGACCAACGAGAGGAAGACAACCAACTGAAAAAAGTGCGCAGAACTTACGAAGAATAGTATGGATTTGAATGTGATACTCTCCAATCGGTAACATTCAAATCCACACTATAAATACAAGTTCTTCCTTCATTATCGATTGGTGGAGTGAGTGTGGATACATGAAGACCATGCACAAAATGCTACAAAACCAAAGAGCGTTATAGTAAAGCATTCCCACCCTAGAACACAAGTCCGTAGATATACAAATATATTCAAAGAGTGTTCTAGAACCCAACCTAAGCAACCCACGATGTATCATAAGCTTAGAGAGATTTTCCCAACCCAAGATTGAGGCTAAACCATTGTAAGGAAAATCTCACCAAAGTTGGAGACAACACCAAACCCAAACCCGGTGGTGAAGTGAGGTAGTTGTTAGGCAAACCCGAAAGTGAGGGTGATAAGTCCCGATTTGAGTGTGAACTCGTTAAACATCTAAGAGTTTGAGTTAGTAAACTACGGAGGTAGTCGAGAAAACTCTCAAGGTCGGGTTGAGTAAGTAAACTACGTGGAGTAGTCGTAAAAACTCGGGGCGAAGTTGAGTAAGTAAACTACGAGGTAGTCGTAAAGCTCGAAGTTGATAGTGAATTTCTCTCGAAGAGTCGGGAGAGTGGATGTAGGGATGGTTGTCCGAACCACTATATATTGCTGTGTTGTTTACTGCTTTATGTTTACACTTGTCATATGCATCTAGTTATAAGCAAACCACAACACATGAGCTGCAAAGTTTAAAAAAAAATAAAAAAATTGGAAACACTATGTTCTCTCCCCTGTTTTATATGCACCGAAATCAAACGTTTTGCTTCCGCACGCGCAAAATAGGTTTTCCCACCGGGACCAACAAGTAAGTATGTATTACTTTTTTTTACAGTAATACATATTTTGTCTTTATAGGCATACAAATTTGGGAGCGAGTTTTCCATTTTTTTCTTTACGTGATTTTTTTTTTAGAAAACCCATTTGATCCGGTTCACCCCGAAGGATTCGTTAATTTTTAGTCTCTTCCTTAAATGTGATAATATTTCACGTGAAATATTTCATAATAGTATCTGTTGAGGGAAATTAAATAAATGAATTGATTCCCACCTTCTCTACAAGTTCAAGCTTTTAGATGAGACGAAATTCTTTCATGGTATCAGAGCCTCCACACTCACGCCCTCGTCCTGGGTTCAAACCCCACTGACAACAAAAACTCTACCCATATTTTATTATACACTTGTTGGGCCTCCTCTTTCTCCCAATGATGGAGTTGACAGCTCAGGGGATAACCCAGTGAGGGAGAGTATTAGAGAATTATATACAAATGAATTAATTCGTCACCTCTCTACAAACTTGAGCTTTTAGATGAGACGAAATTCTTACATGGTATCAGAGCTTAGGCTCGGCCAGATCCTGGGTTCGATTCTGTGGAAAGCTCTCCATCCATTTAAATTGTCCACTCGTTGGGCCTCCTCCCTAGAGGGCAGAGACAATGATTCGACTCACATATGAGGGGGAGTGTTTGGGAAAATTAAATAAATTAATTGATTTTCACTCTCTTTACAAGTTCGAGCTTTTAGATGAGACGAAATTCTTTAAGTATCCCTCTAATAATACTTTTCATTATAACCTTATATTCTTTTCATCCCCTGCTATGACGACCGTTGGACTATAAAAATAAAAGTTGAGTAAATATTGCACCAAAATATTTTCCATACATTAATGTCATTATATTTTCAACATATTATTGGCATTATACGTGTCCATGTGACATGCATGGATAAATATAAAATTAAAATAAGGCAAAAGAAGATGAAACTCAAAAGACTCTTTAAGATTCTATACCCGGTTGTGGGGTGGGGCTAGACCCCGGATTGTCATGGAAAATTATCAAAATACTTTTCGAGTTTTGAATTACCAAATAGGATCTCATAATTAATTACAAAATACCACCTAAAATTTAGATGATACGCTATCCGTCATAATTATAATTATATAGATCGATTGGATTTCCAAAAAAATTAAAAATAATTATTGACAATGCAAATTAGCCAAATTACTAATGCATAAAGTCATATAGTATGAATTAGAAAATTTACTCTATATGAAAAATCAACCTGTATAATTAAAACGGGGTATTTTTTAATAATTTATTCAAATTACGAGGTTCTTCTGATAATTATTCATTTTTGAGTTAGGCATCAAATTTTAATACTATTATTTACAATATTATATATATATATATATATAACGATCCTTCTTTATCTTAATTAATGATTTAGTAAAATTTCACATGTATTTTTTAAATATTAATTTGAAATTATTATGTGATAATTCGAAATATAAAGAGTAAAAATAGAAATATTATGAAGTGATTATATTAAATTATTGGTTTTCTAAAGTAATATTCAAGGATTTTCTAAATTGAAACGGAACAGAAACAAACTTGTTTCATATTATTATGGGGCAGGATGTTCCGATAATACAAGAACAAATCGAAATTATTAGTAATAAAAGTTATTCTTAGGGGCATTTTGTTCACGGGACTGAATTGATTAGGTGCGATAGGATTGAGTGGAATTGAGTAAGATTGGATTGATTGAAATGAATTTGTTTGAATCAAGATATGTGTTTGGATTGTAGGATTTGAGTACTTATTGAAATGTCATAAGGACAGTGAGTTGAATTAGTAATACCTTAAAGTTTCTAAATTGAAACGGAACAGAAACACCCTAAAATTGAATTGAAAAAACACACTTCATTCTTGTGAATCTATTCAAACAATATAAGGACAGTGAGTTGGTATGCTGTGAAACTTGTTCACCGTGAAATTGATTTTTTTTTTACAGACATACACTTTAGTAATATAAGTCACACACTTTAGTAATATAAGTCACACACTTCAGTTATCACTACGACACTCTTTGCTATAATATAAATCTCACCCTTCACTTTTATGAGTAATACTCTTTATAGTAAAAAATCACACACTTTACAGCAAAAAGCCACACACTTTAGTAATATAAGTCACACTTCTTAACCAGTTTCACCGTAAAACTTGTTCACACTATACTTTGCCAGGGACAATTTGTATTATTACAATTGGGATATGTTTTATCCAACCTTTCACATTGGATTGACATATCCCTCCAAGAGGAATTTGATACATTTTCTACACGGGCTTAAAGCATATCATGAGCTATCATCCCACAAATTAAAATGTAGATTAGTTGGGATTAAAATTCTAATCCTAATCTATCACAATCAATCACGCAAATAAAACTGACCTTATAGTATTACTAATCTAAAAAAAATGTTTCGACTCCGTCTCTTAATACCACTTGTAAAACATGAAATTTTCTTTTGCTGAATTTGACACGTTTTATTTTACAAAAACATATACCAAATTTAAATACTATCACTACAAGAAAATGAAGAATTACCTATCAAAATTTTCAAATGCCTATGAAATTTTCCTACAAAAATAATATGGTTCTTAAAAGTGACTATTACCTAAAATTTGCTTACCGATTTTTAGAAAAATCTATGAAAAATTATCTACACAAAATAATTTCATAGGCAAACAAATTACCTACCATGAAACTACCTATACATTCCTAATTTCCGTAGGCAAACTAATTAATTACAAAAGATAAATTCCCTAGGCAACTTACATTTTTGTAGGCAATTATATTTGTAGTTTAGAAATAATTTACAAATAAATTTACCTACGAATTACATTCTGTAAAAAAATTTACCTATGAATAAAAAAGCCTAGGCAGATTGAAATATTCTCTAGGTAATTCTCTATTTTTTTGAATATTCCGTAGACAACCTCTATTTTTTTTTGTAGTATACTCCCTAATTTTCAATAAACAATAGTGTATATAGTTTAGAATTAATAATGCGCTCAAAAAAAAATTAAGATCTAAAATGGTTATTTAGGAATACACAAGGTATATACACATCATTGTTAAATAAAAATAAAAAATAAAATTTGGGATCATGACTACGCTTTCATATATACTTTATCTTCTTATGGAATGAGTCCTACCAAGGGAAGAAATAGACAAGCCAAGAGCTAGGAGCCTCACTAAAATCATAAATTTGGGCGATATTATCCATTACCGAGATACATAAAAAGGAAAACAATAAAAATAATTGGTTTATTGAGAATATTTTTACAACTTCTTTTATGTGACTAAAGTGGGAGATTCCGATAAGAATATCCTTTTAGATAATATTCGGTCCTAAAGTTATGCTTCAAATGTACACATATTCCCAAATGTGCGTTTGCTTTGCTCAAAGCATTGGATACCCCTTTGTGAATGCTAATTAATTATGCATTCCCATGCACATTTATTTTCATGTCATAAATATCATTATATTCATAATTTAAATGTTTTCATATTTATTGAGGTTTAGTGTAAAACATAATATTGAAAACCACCATTACTGATGAAATAATATGTGATTGAAAGTGTTTTACAAATAGTACTATTTAATTTTCTTATATAAATAATAAATTTAGTATTAAAATATTATGTGGGTACATTAATAAAGTCATACCCACTGCAATAGTAGTTTTGATTTTATTTAAATATCTGAGCTTTGTACGTGAACCGATTATCTAAGATATTACAACTTGTATTAAACGAATTATAATTAATGGTTTCTTCAAAGAAGTTGAACAATTCGTTGGATACATTCAAAGTTCTTTGGTCGCAAATGTTGGAAAGATCTATAGTTTGGTAATATAAACAAATTCCATTATAATATATTAGCTATATATAGTATATAGTTTGGTCGTAAATATTGCAGAAAACTTGGTCACGCTATTTTAATATCTAAAATAACGTTTTAAAATCTTGTTCACTTTTTCTTTTTTAAAATAATTACAGCGTTTATATAAATAGGATGACTATGAGCAAGTTCGAATACCACATACATTTGAGAAATTATGAAATCAAGTATTAGATTTGATACAATCGTCTTACTCGTATGAATAATATTTAGATCATTAAAGGTGACTCACCCCAATTCATTTGGTGATTTTATTTTAAAATTTAAAATTTATGTAAAAGGTTATTTATGACATTAATATTAATTTTTAATTTTTTAGTTTTAGTAATTTATTATATAGTTTCGATATTTACCTTCCATTTATTTCCAATCTATTAAGACTAGGTTTTGTATGCACCCGGGTGCATCGTGCACCCATAGTGCATTTTAGAAGCGTGCAACTTGTTATATTGAAAAATGCGATTTATTTACACAGAAAAGTGCACTTATTAATATGAGAATATAGTTGCATGCTTCTATTTGGAATAGTTGCACGTTTCTAAAATGCACTATGAGTGCACGGTGCACTCGGGTGCACATGAGACCCACTCCTCTATTAATTGTGAATCACTCTTTGTTCATGTGGTTGCTTTATTTTAAATATTTGCATTTCTATAAAAAAATTATGGTATTATTAATAATATAATTTTTAATCATTAATATTAATTTTTCTAACATCTATGTTATCCAATATTTTGCAGAATAGAGTTAATATAAAAATTCTAATTCTTATCTTTTACCTTTTTTTTCTATCGCGTCTGTGTAATGATTCTTCGTCTATATTAAAAAAAAAATTTGTCTCATCTTTTTTTGAAGGTATTTATTGGAAGAATCATAAGGGTTTCTAAGACAATTTTTGCATATTATCGTCTTTAATATATCTGAATAATAATTATATTTTTCTCATCTTTTTTCTTTATCTGTTTAACTAGCACGTAACTGAGCGTACTACGCGGGATTCAAAATAATAATTATATTATTAATTTTAGATTAAATATTTTAAATTTTTAATTAGTTTATTGATTCAATTACAAAAGTAATTTTTATATTCTAATATTATGTGTACATATTTTAATTCATTTCTTATTCTAATTTATTTCTTCCACTGGAATTGGATGACATACTCACTTCAGTCTTATATATTATTTACATAATATTTGTAAATAATTTTAGTGGGAGGAAGTAATTTAGAATAAGAAATGAATAAAAATATGCACATACGATATTAGAATATAAAAATTGTGTCTGTAATTGAATTAATTAAACTGATTAAATATTAAAAATATTTAATTTAAAATTAATAATCTAAAAATTATTTTGAATTCCTCATAGTACATCAGGGTTATATGCTAATTCTTTAAGATAATTAATTACAATAGTCCTTCTACCACTGGATATATGAAACATCTTTTTTGTCTCACTAGAAAACACAATCACCACAAGAGGGGAATCATTAACCCACCACAAGAAACACCAATACAAGAGAGAATAATTTTTTTCTCTCCGTGTATAAATTTTAGATAGTGGATGTCTAACCATTTAAGTTATCGAGAAAAAAAAAGTTTTTTGGTCTCATAACTTATCTACTGTCCAATTTTCGTCCCAAAATTTTTAATTGTCCAATTTTAGTCCCATAACTAAATTGATTGTTCAATTTTGATCCTATTTTTGCCAAAAAATCACGAGTAACGCCATTTTGATGACGTGTAAGTCACGTGTCGATAAAATTTGGGGTTCTCTATACCCTCGATGACGTGAACGCTGACTATTTATTTCTTTTTATTTGTTTACGTTTTTCAATCAATTAAACTACACATGTGTAAATAATCCAATAAATTCTAATCAAAACTAAAAATTAAAATCTGTAAATGTAAGAACAACTAAATTTTACCGGCACGTGACTTGCATGACATCGAAAATGACATTTTTCCAAATTTTCGGTGAAAATGGGACCAAAATTGGACAATCCATTTAGTTGTGGGACTAAAATTGAAAATTAAAATTTTTTGAAACGAAAAATGGACAATGCATAAGTTATGGGACCAAAAAACTTTTTTTCTCTAAGTTATCCACAATTAACAATTTAAAGATGTTTGTTACAAGAGTGAAAATTTGGAAGTAAGGTAAATCAATAAGAGGGGTAATTCGCGAACCCGTTTCTTCCTAAGTGCACAAACTATGATTTTTCTTTTTCTTTTGGTCTATTCTAACCCCTTTTTTTTGGCAAAGTATAGTGTGAACAAGTTTTACGGTGAAACTGGTTAAGGAGTGTGACTTATATTATTAAAGAGTGTGACTTTTTACTGTAAAGGGTGTGACTTTTTACTATAAAGAGTATTACTCATAAAAGTGAAGTGTGTGACTTATATTATAGCAAAGAGTGACGTAATGATAACTGAAGAGTGTGATTTATATATTACTAAATGATGTCACTTATATTACTAAAGAGTATGTCTGTAAAAAAAAAAAATCAGTTTCACGATGAACAAGTTTTACAGCATACCAATTTTTTTTTTTTTTGACGGAATGACCTATTCTAACCTTATACGTTGCAAATTAGGGGAGACGTTCGCGATCGGATATATGATTTGATAAAAATGCCCTTTTAAATAATCACGTGCTATGCACATGTTTAACTTTAAATAATAGAAATATGATAGGAAATAACAATTTAGTGGTATATGTAGAGGTGATAAATTTATCGAAAATACCGGTATACCGGCTTATCGTACCGGAAATATACCGAATTTTCGGTATACCAAAATTTTCGGTACAATATATTACCGTACCGGAATTTTCGACACGGTAACGGTATAAATTTTCAAAAGTCCTGGTATATCGGTATACCGAATATATATCGGTATACCGATACTTTGGATATATACCGTACCATATTTAGAAAAATATATAATATATTTTAATTTTTTAATTTATTTAATACATTGAAAATTTATTCTTTTATTTTGAATTGTCTTTGTGGATTTCTTGATTCAAGCTGAAAATTGGAATTCGTATAATTTTTTTGAGTGTTCCCATAGTTAAAAAATCAGTCTTTAAGGGAGATATATGTTGTTAAGAGATTATTATTCATAAAATATAGGTTTTTTAAATAAATAATCAAGGTATGAACGATATATAGTTAATTCGGTATGAAACGGTATACCGTTAATTCGGTACGTACCGAAAATTTCGATACGTTACGGTATACGGTATGTGATTTTAGCATACCAAAATTACGGTATACCAAACTTCGGTATACCGAACTTCAGTATACCGTAATTTTCGGTATGATACAATATGAATTTTCACATATCATAAATTACAATACGATATACGGTATGACCGATACGGTACGATACGGTATGACACCCCTAGGTATATGTGTCAAAAGGTAATATAGCTTTTAGGTCAGTGCCCCTAAAAATATAGTACATTGGGTTATGAGGCTAGGCATTGCATGCAATTATGCATAAGGTGCATTGCACTTCCAAATGTATTTTAAAAATTTATAATTTTTATATTGAAACGTATAATTATTGTTTTATGAATAAAAATTATACATTTCAGTTAAAAAAGTTGAAATTTTTAGTTTTAATACAAAAAATTATAAATTTCTAGAATACATTATAAAATACCATATAAAATACATGGTGTTCCTAAAGCACACGAGATGCACTCTTTTGTTTTAAACAACACAGTGAACTCATTGTTGTTTTATCTCTCAAAACTCAAATTATAAAATTCTGACTTGGGAGCGCCATTTTAAGAACTGGGTAAATTAATAATTTTGTTTCTTTTATTGTTTTTCGTTTTTCGTTTTCTCATTATGTTGCAGTGTTCTCTAACAAATGCAACTTAAATTTTTTCCCCAAATTCAATTTTTAATACCAAATCAATCATTATATTTGAAGATAACTTAAATAGAAGTTAATGATCCCTTATTCGTCAATATTAAATAGAAGTTAATGAACGTTAGATTCATGTATGCTTGTTAACTTGTTTATTTATTAAATACGAACACTAATTTTTAATTTAATTATGGAATCTCATCTTTTAAATGAATAGGAGAAAAAAAGTTTTTTGATCCCATAATATATCTAAAGTCTATTTTTTTGTCCCAAAATATTTAATGTCTAATTTTAGTCCCATAATTAAACGGATTGTTCAATTTTTGGTCTCATTTTCACCGAAAAATTGGGAAAAACATCGTTTTCGATTTCATGCAAGTCGCATGCCGGTAAAATTTAGTCGTTCTTACATTTTACAGATTTTAAATTTTAGTTTTCATTAAATTTATTGAATTATTTATACATGTGTAGTTTAATTGATTAAAAAATAAAAAAAAAATAGTCAATGTTTATCTCATTGAGGGTATAGAAAACCCCTAAATTTTACCAACACGTGACTTACATGTGATCAAAACGATATTGTTTGCGATTTTCGGGCAAAAATGAGATCAAAATTGGACAATCAATTTAGTTATAGGATCAAATTTGGACAGTTAAATTTTTTGGGACGAAAAATAAAAAGTAGATAAGTTAAGAGAAAAAAAACTTTTTTTCTCAAATGAAGAGTGGTCTCTCACAAGACTATGTGACACTCATTTACAAAACAGTATTTTTAAAATATATAACTTGTTTTAATAGTGTATGTGCTCGTGAAATATGTTGCAAATTTCAGTGTAAATTATCAAAGCTCCTCTTATATTTTGACACATGGGCGGAAAACATATTGCGTCTAATTGTGAACTCGATCGATATCATTTCCTTTATGTGGTAGGACAAATACAAGAACACAATATTTTCAAATCACTTTCCTAAATTTTCAGAGATTCAAAGATTCAATCAGTTGTGTACACTGTATCCTTTTCCCAAATTTCCATATGTTTAGGATGCTAATTATATCTGTCAAAAAAAAAAAAAATGCTAATTATATCTTATTATTTTCTTTTCTATTTCTTCTCTTCTTCTCTGATGAAAGGACCTTTTTTTCTTTCCTTTTATACTTCAGAATCTAACAAGTACTAACAATTACAAATTTACAACCTCATTTTTTTAGAGATTAAATTTTTTATAGTCTTATAATTTTGCTTCGTTTTGAAATTGGTCCCGTACGTTTTGATCTTTTAATTTTTGTCCTGTAAGTTTTTAAATTTTTTAAATTGATCCTGTAAGTTTCTAAATTTTTTTAAATTGATAATTTTCACATGCTACAACAGGTTACCAAGCAGGTAATCACTACATATGTAATTATTTTATTATTCTCTTTCATTTTGAAGCGTCACTTGAACTTTTTTAATCATAATAATCTTAGCCTGATTTTTTATCGTGTTTAAAAATAATTTTTACATTAAAAGACAAAGCAAATCAGATCAGTTTATTGGGACAAAAAAAAATCACAATACGCAAAAAATCATTATTCTTGCCTAAAAAAACATGCAAAAAATCCCGACATAAAATCATTAGGATTAAAAAAGTTTAGGTGGTATTTCAAAATTAAAATAAAAAATAAAATAATTACATAGATTGTTGTTATCTGATTGGTGACCTGCTATAGCAGGTGAAATGATCAATTTCAAAATTTTTAAAAACTTATATGACCAAAATCAAAAAAGTTAAAACATACGGGATCAATTTCAAAACGATGCAAAGTTACAGTACTATAAAAAACTTATTCCCTTCTTTTTAAATCAATCATTTAAAATAAAAATAAAAACACTAATAAAATTACTTGGATTTGTCAACATCAGTTCCCCAAACTTATGTTGAATTTATTTAGTTTTATTTATTTTTAAATTACTAATTGAGTTGCTTATCATCTTTCATTTCGAAAATACTCATCCCCCCTCCTGTTAGGCTGTTACCACCACCCTAGCCATATCGTCTTAAAATGAAAATTATTTTATCATGTCGTAATTGCTTTAAATAACAATGGTTGTGGGTTTTAGGAGAAAAAAAAACAATGGTTGTGGGTTTTTACTTTTTAGAAAAGAAAATGACAATGGTCGTGAGCTGATGTCATTTAACTAGTTTTTCTGATAATTTATGTTAATATTAAAATCTGAATTGCCTTTAATATGGGTGGTTTTGGGTGACGCAGCATAGTTTGTCGATCTCTTATCATCATATTCATCTTTAAATGATTTTTTTTTTAATCTTGATCATATCCACAGACCACAGTCCACAGTCCACACTGCAAAAATCATTGCGTAGTGTGTACATTGATTATCTTGAAAATATACCCATAAAATTATGTTGAAAATATAACACCTATCAAACAGAGTTAGTATATGATAGTAAAAAAAGTATTTTTCTAATTTGTATACCCATCCTTTTTATTAATTCTTATGCAAAATTTACTCGGTCTATATAATGGCGGGCATGAGTTGTGAGATGTGGGCTTCAGTTTGAGAGGACGTATATATATTTATAGAAGAATATTTTTATAAAATATATGCTGTAGCCTAGTGTTTTATGCGTTCAATTTTTACTGAGCACAAAATTTTTAATATATTTTTTTATGTGTTACTACATCTATCCTATTGAGCACATAATTTTTAATATATTTTTGTTATTTATTACTACATGAAAAAAATGTAATACTTATAGAAATGAAATGTATTACTACGTGAAATAAAAATTATATTATCATTTTTTAAAAATATACATTATCATATGGTAACACATTGTTGTTCATATGGTAACACATGAATATTCATTAAGTATCACGACGACATATATACAGTGTTACATATAACTAAAAAAACATGTGTTACTACATGAACAAAAAGTGATACCCTATAAAGAAAAACGTGTTACCACATGAATAAAATCAGTACAACCGCGAAAAGAAATCCTGAGTCTAAAATTACAAATTTAAAGAACAACTTGATGTGTTACTACATGACCAAAATAGTGTTACCTTATGAACGAAAGAGTGTTACTAAATGAACAAAAATCACTACAAGCGAAATCATTACTCCAAAATTATAGATAAAAGAACAGCGTGATAATAGTACAGAAGGATCTGAAAAATTGTATCACAAAATTGTGAGGAAAAAGAATGGAAAGACCTCTAAATTTGCGAGATGAGAAAAAGAGAAAAAGAAGAACAAGAAAAGAGAAGGAAAAACCTAGAAAACTCACCGCTCCCACTGTAAAATATGGTAGGAATAAGAATTTGGAAGCGCTGCGAGGAAGAAAACCCTTCGCGAGGAAGAAGAATCCAGATCCACGTTGCTGCGCTGCTGTCTGACCCACGAAAAAAAAAAGCCTAATTGAACTATAATTGCACATGTCACTTGTATGCAATGTTGCATACAAGTTTTTGCTTTTTCATTTTGGGCGTCTCAATTTTAACTACACATTTTCTTAAATGTAAATACTCACTTTATCACATAAAATACTAATAAACAACTCCTTCTACCCCAAAACTTTACCACTTTATCATATAAAATATTAATAAATAATTCTTTCTAACCCCAACACTTTATCACATAAAATACTAATAATTTTTTTTTAAAAAACTCAAAGCACACAGTAATTAATTAAGTAGTCAAGATTGAGATGAATGGAGTATGATATAGTAATTCAAATGCATTTTAAAACGTGCAACTTATTTTATTGAAAATATTCAATTTATTTATATTAAAATATATAATTCATTCCGTGCAAAATAAATTATATTAAAAAAAAATTACACGCTTTAAAATGCAATTGGATTTTACATTGCTACACAAAACTTTGCTCAAATTATATTTCATCGAAAGGGTGTCTTTTAAAACTATAGTTGACTAGCGACTTCAACGTTGATCTGACATCAAAATTAATCTTGACCAAATTCCTATATACATATATGAACATAATTAAAAATAAAAATCTGGATCTTATCTTCGAGCCGGAAACCTCGTCCAATAAATCAAAATCTAGTTGCCTCGATTATGATAGGTTACTTGATATTTCTTGAAGAAGGCAATTTCCTTCACATTGATTTCCCTTTTCCCTTTTCTTTTTGCTTATCACAAATTTGACGGCTATTTCTCAACGTTTAATTTTTCAATTTGCAAATGATTTGACGTTTAAACAATAATTGGTCCGGTGGGTTCCTCTTCATTTTGGTTTGAGTTAGGTGTTTGCACCAAAATCACCACTTTCCGTTAAATTGCAACATTTTTAATCATTTAGTGTTAATTTATTTACCTTTCAAAAAGATAAAAAACAATTTTAATCATTTAAAATATTTTAACAAGTTTGTTCACGCTACCGTTTACCATAATGAATTGACTTGTTATAGTATTAATTTTATGTACATTTTCTTGATAATAACTTGACAGGAAATTAGTTAATTACTACTTGACAAAACTTGTATACAATCATTATCATAATTATACCCCATGTAGTGCTACGTACGAAAATATTGTAATCGCATTTTTAAAAAAATTGTACATACTTAACTACCCCAAATTAAATGATGGTAATAAGATGAATGAATTTATGAAATTTATAGGATTTAAGAAGGTAACAACTTGATTTATAATATCTGTTTATAAAAATAAAAAAATATTCCTTAAATAACTTTTTATCTTATAAAATATACCGAAAATTTATAAAATGTTTATATATTTAATTTTAATAAATTAATTCACCAATTTTCACTTTTAAAAATGGTATTATAGTTTATATATATTTATTCAAGATTGAGAAATATAAACTGTAAACAACTAATCTCGTGTTGAAATGAATAAACACAAAATTAAAATATAAAGATAATTTATTGAATAAAAATATGAATTCCGAGTACAATCTCTAGAACTCCTATAACATTCTTTTTTTATTGTTATTTAAACGAACAATTTTTTTACAGAAGAGATAATAAATAAGTTTCTTATTTATGTCGTCACATGGCATAATTTAATTGATCGATGCTGATTTGATTTTTGTAAATCAGTTCGATGATTTGATCCTTGTTTATTCTCTCTTTCATTTTAATAAGATTTAAATCCTATCCAATTTTTTTGATTATTTTTGTATAAATCCTATCCTTTTTTTTTCTATCGAATTTAATTTAATTGATTATTTTTATATAAATCCTATCCTTTTTTTTTCGAACGTAATGTAAATCCTATCTAATTTAATTGATTAATTTTAGCGGGATATTAATCTAATTTGATTTAAAATAATTTTTTTTAAATATTAATTTTGTAAAAGAATATAAGAGTAATTGATGATTGATTTGTTTACCATGTATGGCCAAATTGAATTAAGTGGGGTGTTTATATCTACTTATTTTCCTACCTCTATGCGATATAAAATGATTTATATTTTATCTTTTATTAATTTCACCCAACCCAGCTAACTGACAGCCAAAAATCCCTCCAAACTTCCCACACACACACACACTGAACCCAAACAAAACCCACCACATCCCCCCTTCATAAATTCTCCCCTTTCCTGCACCTCTTCACATTCTTCTTCCCCCCATTCCCAAATTTTCTCTCTCTTCACCTACCAGCCATGGCCTACGCCACCCTCCTCCCAGATCTCGTCACACAATTCGCCATCCCTATCTGCGCCATCGTCGGAATAGTCTTCGCCCTCGTGCAATGGCTGCTCGTCGCTAAAGTCAAGCTAACCACCGACAAATCTCACTCCTGACGGCAAAAATGGCTTCACCGAGGCGCTAATCGAGGAGGAGGACGGCGTCAGCGACCACTCCATTGTTCAGAAGTGCGTCGAAATCCAGGCCGCCATTTCCGAAGGTGATTTTTTTTTTTGAATTTGTGGATTTGGACTCTGTGAGACTGATTGAGACTTGTTTTTAGGGTTTTATTTTGTGGTTTTATTTTAGGTTTGGTTTATTCTGTTTGTTCGATTTTAATGGGTTTATGTGTCCCTCTGTATGTGCGATTTTTAGAAGTCTAAATTTTTGCCCCTTTGTTGTCTTTATGCTGTTAGCTACATCGAAAAATTACCTAATGAATGGATGAGTAAAGCTCGAAGAGTTTATTTCTCTGTAGTAACTATCGAAAGACGAAGCAGAATGAGGAATATAAATCAATTGAATTTGAATCGGATTTTGTGTTTTCCCGTCTGGTGTGATTTTATCTCTCTGGGTAGGTGTTGAATTAAAAAAATTCTGGTGGGTGTTTTTCTTTCTGGTAGGTGTTGGTAATGTGTGTGTGATTAAAAAATGCACTTGGTTTCCTTTTGTCAATCCTGCGATGTGGGATCTCATAAAGATCTCTTTTTTTCCCCTTCCTTACTATTTTACATAGCTGTTGTCACTGTTTATTATTGTGCTTTCATTATGGACACGTGTAGTAGACTTGAATTTTAGTCTTGGGTCCTCTTTAATTATTAGATTAATAATAGTTGAATTTAACTTGCACGCTATCTAACATACTTTAATTAGGTTGCTTTTACCTAACTCATCTAATGGGTGCTGTATATAATATATACTAACAAATTCTGCTGTATGGTTTTCTCCCCCCCCCCCTCCTTTATTCTTGTCGGTGGAGTGTTCCTATTTAGATCTTATAAATCTTGTTCACATGGGATTATTTTCTCTTTAAGTTTCTTATTTTTTAAAATTTCTTTTGCTTCTAGCTGGTGAAATCTTAAATCAGTGATAATGTAGAATGAAGTGTCCGTTCTTTAGGCCTACAATTGTAAGCTATAGATTATAGGGAAATTAATAAGCAGAGACATAAATTTGATCTAGTTAAGTTGATGGTGATCAAGTATTAATGTGTCTAATTATTTAGTAAATTTGTTTTTTAGACATGTAGAAATAAATGACCTTTTCGTGTCATACAATTACCATCCTCAAACTGAATTTACTTCTAATATGTAAATACAACTAATTTTATTAAGGCAGATTTTTTTTAATAAAAATCTATTATGTAAGTTTAATTAATTTTCTACCTTTTTTGAAATAGAATCTATTATTAAGAGTTGGTTAGACTTCAAATCTATAAATGTAATTGTTCTAAAAATTACTTTGAAATGTAAATAATTGGTTGAATGTTAATAGCTAATGCTTTGAAGCTTGTGGATGAAGTTAAGTCGTAAAACGTAAAAACTGATAAAAAAATATCTTTTGAGCTTAAATTGGTACTGAAATTTGCTGGATGTGGCTTTGTATGAATACATAATGTTGAATAGGTGCAATATGTTATTTGATATCCATCTGGGTATATTTTCCTGAAAGATGAGTTGGAAGAAGGTTGATGCTAATCATGCTTTTGAAATAAAATGATTTTACTTGTTTGGAGAGAATTTACCCAAGTTTCTCCCCTCCAGACTTGTTCTGAGATCATTCTAATACATAATAATTTTGTCACAGGTTCAACATCGTTTCTTTTCACCGAGTACCAATATGTTGGAGTCTTCATGGTTGCTTTTGCTATCTTAATTTTCGTCTTTCTTGGATCCGTGGAAGGATTCAGCACAAAGCCACAAACTTGTACATATGACATCACCAGAATGTGCAAGCCTGCTCTTGCCACAGCTGCATTCAGCACCTTGTCCTTTGTTCTTGGTGCCGTCACTTCTGTTGTTTCAGGGTTTCTTGGAATGAAAATTGCCACCTATGCGAATGCACGAACTACTCTGGAGGCTAGGAAGGGTGTAGGACAAGCTTTCATCGTTGCATTTAGATCTGGTGCAGTTATGGGTTTCCTTCTTGCTGCAAATGGGCTTCTAGTGTTGTACATTACAATAAATCTCTTTAAGTTGTACTATGGTGATGACTGGGAAGGCTTGTTTGAAGCTATAACCGGTTATGGGCTTGGTGGATCTTCTATGGCTCTGTTCGGCAGAGTTGCCGGAGGCATTTACACGAAAGCAGCTGATGTGGGTGCAGATCTTGTAGGCAAGGTGGAAAGGAACATTCCAGAAGATGACCCGAGAAACCCTGCTGTAAGACGACACCGGAAAAAGAAAATTCTCAGGTTTCTTAAGACTTTTTATTTTCCTAATTTGATGGTTTAATTTTAAAAATATTGCAGGTTATTGCTGACAATGTTGGTGATAATGTTGGGGATATTGCTGGAATGGGGTCTGATCTATTTGGCTCTTATGCGGAGTCTTCCTGTGCCGCCCTCGTTGTTGCTTCCATCTCATCTTTTGGAATTAACCATGAATTCACTGCTATGTTATATCCTCTTTTAATCAGCTCGGTGGGAATCCTAGTTTGTTTGATAACTACCTTATTTGCAACCGATTTCTTTGAGGTCAAGACTGTTAAAGAAATTGAACCAGCACTGAAGAAGCAACTTGTTATCTCCACTGTATTAATGACTGTTGGAATAGCCTTAGTTAGCTGGGTCGCCCTACCTTCCTCCTTCACCATTTTCAATTTTGGAGCTCAGAAAAATGTTAAGAGTTGGTGAGTTCAATATCTATCTAGCTCTCATTCACTATCTCAACAAAGTGTTGTTAATTGGGCTGTTATTAGAAATTTGAGTAAAACTCGGATGCACCAGTTGCACCCCAATTGGTGCACAACTAATATTGATCAAGTAATGCCTTTTTAGTAAAACCACTAATACCATTTTAAAATTGAATTGGTGCATAAAAGTATTTGCCTAGAACTCATTTATCTTTTTTATTCTCTGTTCCTCCTTGTCGGTTGGAGAATAATTAAGTCCTAATCTTTACCCTTTTCCCCACTCTCTTTGCGGGACACTTGGACTTTTTTTAATGAGGGTAGGGTAGTGAACATATATTCCATTTTCTTGGTGTTCTTGCTTCAAGTTCTCAACTTGCGAATTACACTTTTGGTTGCAGGCAATTATTCCTATGCGTTGCTGTTGGGTTATGGGCTGGTCTTATCATCGGTTTTGTTACAGAGTACTACACGAGCAATGCTTATAGGTATCTTTTCAGAAAACAAAATTTTATAATTCTCAATATCTCTTCAAGTTAAATGATTGGGATATCATTTTTCCTTCCATTTCCAGCCCAGTACAAGATGTTGCTGATTCCTGCCGTACAGGAGCAGCTACAAATGTCATTTTTGGCCTTGCATTAGGATACAAATCAGTTATAATTCCAATTTTTGCCATAGCGGTTAGCATTTTTGTTAGTTTTAGCTTTGCTGCAATGTATGGCATTGCAGTAGCTGCTCTTGGAATGCTGAGTACCATAGCCACTGGTTTGGCAATTGATGCATATGGACCAATCAGTGATAACGCTGGGGGTATTGCTGAGATGGCTGGCATGAGCCATAAAATTAGGGAGAGGACCGATGCTCTTGATGCTGCAGGAAATACCACTGCAGCTATAGGAAAGGTAATTATTGCTTCCACTCTATACCACAACGAGTTAACCTACTTCTGTAATTATGAATTTGCATGTTTTTAAGTATTGCAGGTATGCTTGCAAATTGCTTTCTTGTTTTGCAGTTATGTTTTGATTCACTTTTCCATTAAATTGTGGCATCCTTTTTCTAACATTACGTTTAGTTAAAATCAAGATACATGTTTCTTCCATTTGTTTCTTTGTTCCTACTTTCCAAATCAAGTATACTAAGCATAGGCATTTACGCAAGTGTGTGTCCAAGTAGGGAGTTATCAACATGTATTTGGTTCATAATAGTGTGTTGTTGGCCATATTTTCAGGGATTTGCAATTGGATCTGCTGCCCTCGTGTCTCTGGCCCTGTTTGGTGCATTTGTGAGCCGCGCAGCCATATCAACTGTGGACGTTCTAACTCCAAAAGTATTCATTGGCTTGATTGTTGGTGCTATGCTTCCTTACTGGTTCTCAGCCATGACGATGAAGAGTGTGGGTAAGGCAGCTCTGAAGATGGTTGAAGAAGTGCGTCGCCAATTTAACACCATTCCAGGCCTCATGGAAGGCACTACCAAGCCCGACTATGCAACTTGTGTCAAGATCTCTACTGATGCATCTATCAAGGAGATGATCCCCCCCGGTTGTCTTGTCATGCTTACACCTCTCATTGTCGGCACTTTCTTTGGCGTTGAAACACTCTCTGGCGTGCTTGCTGGATCTCTCGTCTCTGGTGTTCAAGTAATGCTTCTGACTTCTGCTTTCTTTCATATTTTTTATATGAAGGCCCCGAGATGCTTGCACTGTTTAACATGGATTTAAAATGGTATACTAGCATTGTCATAATTCTATCATGTGACTTGTTCATTAAACCTACTTGAGGCTTGAGTTGTGAGCAAAAAGGTCGTTGCTCAAAACTGATGATACAAATACTATAGTCTACAGAATAGAACAACTTCCTTCTTACAGGGTGTTTGCAAACTCTATTAACAGCTTGTAGAATCACTTTTTTTCAAAAGCTGTGAGGAGTAGCTTTTGAAGAATTGGTTTCAAAGAGTACCCCAGAAACACTTTTTTTCTCAGAACTGGTAGTCTCAGCATTTTTGGAAAAATAAAAAAAGTGATTTGGGTATTCTATCTAGTTCAAACACCCCTGATAGTCTCTAACGAAAGCCAAAAGATCATTTTACCCTACAACTTCTTCCCCGAGCTGTCTTTAAAACTCAAATTTGTCTTCTTACAAAAGCCTTTTTCCACTTTCTCTAGCCCGTATCATTGAAAAAGGTAAGAATAGTCCCAACCCAGGTCATTAAAAGTCATTGAAAAAGGTAAGAATAGTCCACCCAACCCAGGTCATTAAAAGTCAGGATGACGTAATTTACAAAAAAATGTTTTTGGATTAAAGATACTGAAACTTATGTTGCGACTAAAATGCATTTTTCTGCTTTCACAGTTGACACTATTATTTTCTGACCTCAATTTATATTTGCTACATATTGCCCAAACTTGATATCCCCCATTTATGTCCTGCAGATAGCTATCTCTGCTTCTAACACTGGTGGTGCTTGGGACAATGCCAAGAAATACATCGAGGTATCATATGCTCAACATTTACTCTCTACATTTGATGTTTTTTACACCCTGATAATCTCTATCCTAAATATTTACGAATGAATGATGTTGACGATAGGCTGGTGCTTCTGAGCATGCACGGACTCTGGGTCCCAAAGGATCTGATGCACACAAAGCAGCCGTGATTGGGGACACCGTTGGGGATCCCCTCAAGGACACATCTGGACCATCGTTGAACATTCTGATCAAGCTGATGGCCGTTGAATCACTCGTCTTTGCTCCCTTTTTCGCTACCCACGGTGGCTTGCTCTTCAAGATTTTCTAAGGCATTTCCCCATTTTGTAATCATATGTGCCAAGTTTGAATTTCTCTCTGGCCTATAAATACATTTTTACCTACCTTTTATTATCTGCTGGAGAATTTTCCCATCATCTTGCTACCAGTTGAGACATAAATATCAACTATATTCTTTCACTTGGTAAATGTCTGAATTGACCAATGTCACTTCGTTTTTGAGATGAAATTTATTTTTGCATTAGTATACTTTTGACTCTTCCCATTCATCTTCAATACCTAAATTTATGCTAAGAACTTGTGTGAGAATGAGACGTTCTCATGGGAGATCTATTGTTAATTTATTACTCAACACATTTTCGTCGGTTGGTGTCAATATATGTATAGGCGTAATAGTGATTCAGATTTTTTCAACTTCAAACTATGTCAAATAAGTATATTTAAAAAAGAGTGCCACTATCTACACCCCACAATTCTCTAAAAACACCCCATATTTTTTAAATAAAAATAGACATATTTAAGGTGACTATAATACCCCACATAAGTATATTTGAAAATAGATTTAAAATACATATGACTTTATAAACCCTTCCCAAGAACATTTATTTCATTCAATCACCCCATAAACTTTCCAAACTTTTGATAAATATCTCAACCATCACAATTATGGAACAAAGAAAACTTATTTTTCTACACATCTGTATTAAGACCGTCAAAATTGCTGTATTGATTGTGGCAAAATGAAATATCAGATGGCTGCATTTTGAATGGTGGATTATATAATTCGTGGAATCTATATATCCAATTAAATAATAAGATTTAGAATGAAGAAATTTTTACTGAATCTTTCGTATTTAATCGACCATGTGTTCATCTTGTTGAATCTACTATGATCCAATCCAGTCAAGAATGAGCAAGAAAAGAAGAGAGAGATGGGGACGCCCGTTTTCTGTAGGATGGAGGATGAGGGAAATAATTGTGTTTTGAGCATAATTGTAATGGAATGGGGTATGTTTAATAAAATATTTTAACTTTCAAATTTTAATGGGGTGTGTTTAGAGTATTTTGGGGCGTGAGTATTGGGACTCTTAAAAAAATTGTTATATTCCCCATTAACCTTTGCTCTACATAAATGACTTTCATTGTACACAAAAAAACGGCTTGAGCCTAAAATTAATTTTGATTTACCAAGACGTATAGTTGAAGACAGATTAGCACTGCCTCAAAATCAAAGATGCAGTGATCGATTCTTCCAAAAATTATATTGAAGAGGTAGTTTATTATCTATTGCCATGTGTAATAATCATATTCCCTCCGTTCCACGCTTGTTTGGACGGTAAACACAGTATTTAATATATGATTGTTTATTAATATTTAAGTGAATAAAGTGGTTTTTAGTTGATTAAAGTAGATGAGAGGATAAAATGGTTTTTAATGTGTATAAGGTAATGACATGAGGTGTAATTTTGAGATGTTAGGAGGATATAATTGTAAAAAATAAATTTGTTTTATTGTAATATCCTATTTAATGATTGTTATAGTTCCTAATATAATTAATGCAAATAATTATATTTGTAAATTAATTAAGAAAAATTACTCTATATTTAAAAAAAATCTATATATTTAAAACATTCATAAAAGAAAAATAAGTTCATGTACTCCCTCTGTCTCAAATAAGCATGGAGTATCATTATTTCACCTGTCTTAATGAATTAATCCATGTGCCGAAAGACAAGAATCTTGTAATTTGTGAACCATCTTTTTGATGTACCTATTTAACAAAGTCAACACGCTACAAATCCCCCTGTTTCGTTCCGCCCCCTACCCAATTCCCAGAGGTTGCGCCGCCGCCTACCGCCGGCCACCTCGCCTTTCTACACACACCGTGTGTCCAGCTATGCACTCAAACCTGTAGTACACCAATTCAGCTCTGAAACAAAACGAAGCCGTTCATCAGCCATGATTTCATCACCATTACTCCGACCCTCTTTCGCCATTCGCCCCCTCAAACCCGCCGGAAAATCCGGCCTTCCCCACCGTCAATTCGACCCGTCGTTACTCACCTCGCCGATTAAGCCCCTCAATCAGCATTCCCACCGCCGCCACCACTGCCTCCGCGTCCGCGCAATCGACGCCGCGCAGCCCTACGACTACGAATCCCGCCTGGTCAACCGTTTGACCGAGTCCACGAAGCTCAAAATCGGAATTCTAGGGTTTGGAAACTTCGGCCAATTTCTCGCGGGGGCGTTCATCCGTCAAGGCCACAGGGTTTTCGCACACTCGCGATCGAATTACCTCTCCGTCGCCGAATCGATCGGCGCCACATTCTTCTCCGATCTCAACGACATGTGCGAACAACACCCCGATGTAATCCTAATTTGCACCTCCATAATTTCGACGGAATCCGTCCTCAAATCGATCCCCCTGCAGCGCCTCAGGCGCAACACCCTGTTTGTTGACGTTTTGTCCGTTAAGGAATTTCCCAAAAACATTTTTATCCAAAATCTTCCCCCACATTTCGATATACTCTGTACTCACCCTATGTTTGGGCCCGAGAGTGGGAAGCACAGTTGGCAGAATCTGCCATTTGTGTTTGATAAGGTTAGAATTGGGAGTGAGGATTCTAGGGTTGAAAGGGTTGAGAATTTCTTGGATATTTTCAATAAGGAAGGATGTAGAATGGTGGAAATGAAATGTGAGGAGCATGATAAGTATGCAGCAGGATCTCAGTTCATCACACACACAATGGGGAGGGTTTTAGAGAAGTTGAGGTTGGAAAGTACCCCAATTAACACAAAGGGGTATGAGACTTTGTTGGATTTGGTGGACAATACCTCCAGTGATAGTTTTGATTTGTATTATGGGCTTTTTATGTACAATGAGAATGCAATGGAGCAGCTGGAGAGGTTGGATTTGGCATTCGAGGCGTTGAAGAAGGAGCTGTTTGGGCATTTGCATGATATTTTGAGAAAACAGGTGTTTGGGAAGTCGGAGGAGGGGGCTGTGAGGAGGCCCGCGCTGGCGAAGTTGCCCCCGCCTGGCTTGCCTCAATAGGACGAAAAGAGCGGTTTCTGGCATTAGGTATTTTTGTTTACAAAGGTCATTTCTTGATTGCTATGAGTTGGAGTTTCGATGATGAAAATTACTTGATGAATGGATAGTGTGAGATGAATTTTGTTTTGCTTATCATTTCATCTAATGGATGGACTTGGATTTGTTGTACCTGGTTAATTTAGAACATTCGGAAACTAGTAACAAATTTTGAAGTCCTGAGGAAAAAAAATCACACCTATATAGAAGTGGAACAATAAATTTTAAACTCTTGTAGATCAATAAGAGCCTAATATTTTCAATGTTGAAGCCTCACATACACCAATTATGTTTTTTGAACGAGTGAGCTTTGATGCTATGCAGGGGATAAAGTAAATGTATATACTAGATTGATGAAGCATGTTTATAGCACTAATTAGTGCAATTTCTATAGCACTTTTGATGAATAATGAAGATTATAATGCTATTAAGGGGGTGTTTGCAACTTGTATTAGAGGGGGACAGAATCGCTTTTTACAAAAGCTGCCCCCTCACGGCGTTTGCTTTTCAAAAGTGATTCTCACTATTTGGTAGTGATTGAAAACACCACCTAAGTATATGTTCGAGTTATTTTTGAGTACTTTCAATCGAGGATAATAAGAGCTATGTTGTCACGTATGAATATCTGTAATTGACAATGGAACGGTAGTCCTCTCCCGATGAGAAGACGGTGGTAATGCAGAACCTTGATAATCCTGAGTAAGTGCAAGAAAGTTTAGGATAGGAGACTGATGCACAATTTAAAGTATGTGATTCGTTGAAGGGAAACTTTATTCATGTTTTATAGGCTGTGTTTTGTTTTCACTAATTTGTTTTCCGATCTTTCTCACATGTAACATGCATAATGATTTTGAAGCTTTGCTTGGAAACCTCATTTACATGGAAGACTACCTTCAATTTTCTGGTTTTCGCTGAAGTTTCATGGCAGAATCCTGTTTAATTTCAAGTGCCAGCAGAGATTAGTTTTTGTGGTCTTGTGCCATTTGGGCAGTGACTCTATTTAGGGGTGTTTTCAAACTCAAGAATCAATTTTTTTAAAGCGGCCCCCCTGCAACCTTGGATTTTGAGAAGTGCTTCTTGTAGCAAAAGGCGAAGCCCTCGCCCCTAGGGCCCCCACCCCCCGGCCCGGCAGGAATGGTGGAGGTGGTAAATCATAGTATTTCAATGCCATTGGGTGGGAGGACCGGTTCGTGCAGTCAAAAAAAGCTATCCCCACATTGGAGGATAAAACTCCCACACCGCGTTCTGGGGACTCGATCCTGCGTCCTCAGAAGTAATCTGCCACCCAGAACCAATCGGGCTTACGCCCCGGGCTTGAGAAGTGCTTCTTAGTTGTGAGCAAGGGTGCAGAAGTCGGAAAACGCTAGTAGTTCTTGCCCGCCTAGCGCCTAGGCAGCGCCTAGAATTTCCGCCTAGATTTTTTTTTTCCTAATTTGAATTTTTCACAAGGGTGCAAAAAAGGGTCAATAAATGTACGTTTAGTATGTGCATACTGTATTTCAATTTTCATTATTAAAGTCGTAGTCATAATTCATAAATGATAAATTACATAAAGTCACAAAGTAACAAATTAACCAAGGTTGCAAAACTCAACATTAAAAATTCAACTTAAAGTCATAGTCTAAATAATTGTTTCATCAATGACAATAACCAAATTCAACAAAATAAGAACTCAAAAAGTCTTAAACAATTGTTTCATCAATGACAATAACCAAATTCAACAAAATAAGAACTCAAAAAAGTCTTAAACAATTGTTTCATCAATGACAATAACCAAATTAAATGGTACGATGATCGGATGCTTACTCATCTCCATAAACACGATCATCATCATCTTCAGACTCAAACTCAACATTTTTTTCTACTTCCTCATCATCGAAAGAGAAATCATCCTCATCAAGGTCTCTTAGTCGGGTGCTTTTTCGAGGAACATCCTCCATCTCATTCTCACCATGAGAACTCGTAGTAGTCAAAGTCATGCTCAATCCCGAACCCGAGGCAATATCTTCCTCCATAACACCATCATCATCAACACATTCAACCCCACCAATGATCCAATCTTGTGCAAAATTAGTGTCTTCCTTTGCTAGAAGGGCTTCTACATCTTTTTCGTTTGATCTCATTTTTTTGTTCAACAACTTTGCATTGAATTGGACATACACAAAATTGTTTAATCGTTCGGCTAGAAGCTTATTTCTTTTCTTCGCGTGTATCTAAAAAGATTTAAAAATAAATAATCAATAATAAACTAGTAATTCACGTTGAACAATATGTAAAGCTAAAGAGTCACATAATAATTTAGCACAAGGAAAGTTTACTAACCCCTTCAAAAGCACTCAAATTTCTTTCACAATCGGATGAACTAGTGGTCAAAGAAAGTATTCTCATAGCAAACTTTTGCAAATTAGGAGTGCGCAAACCATACGTTGACCACCAAAAGACTACACAAAGAAAAGAATATAAAAGTTGTAAATTACTTCAAATTTAATGAATCAAAAGTTCAAAACTATAAAATTATTAAATTTTACCTGGATCAAAATTTTCAATGTTTGCTTCCTTGCACTTAACATCCAACTCTGCTCCAAATAGAGACTCCTTATATTTGTATTTTGGTAGCTCCTCATTCATAATCCGTGAGCACCCGTTTAAAAAAAGGGCTATACTTTTAAAATTTGAAAAAAAAAAGTAACAGCCTAATCATTACCCAAAAGAAAATAGCCATATTAATTGCCACTGATTTCCCCACTAACTTGTTGTTACTCTCTCCCATAATGGGCCATAAACCAGGGGAAAGAACCGTACAAACAAGTATTCACACAAAAAAATCTCAGCCTCTCTTTCTCTTCCCCTCTCCTCACTTTCTCATTGGAGTAGAAACTTAAGGCAATCTTTATATTCTCTCATACTCTCTCTACAACAGTTTTTGGGGTGGCAGGTTGTTTCTCAAGTTCCACCATTCCTATCTTGCTCTCAAATTTTCTGCAAGGTAACCTTTCTTCACTCCCAATAAATAGTGGTACTACTGATTTTCATCAGTCCTTTTGATTTTATTGTTTGCTCTCAAATTTTCTACAGTTTCTTGTATTTTCTTACGATATAGATATATCTACACATGCACTATTTATATATGGATAAGTGATGTCTATACACATTGATTAGATTACTTTGAAAATGGTTTTTGATGATTGGAGGAAATATTGTGAGAAGATGATATAGTGGTCAGAATTATATGTGGACAAATTTTATGTAGTCAGTTTATTATGTGGTCAGATTGGTAGGTTTCAAGTTGATCATTAGGCAGGATTTATATGTGGTTATATTTGTTCCATTATGATGTATGCAAAGTTACATTGAGAATATTGTTGTTGTTAATGGAAAAAAAATCATCTTAGGACACATTTTGGATATGTCATTGTTATGTTAGATGTTATGCTTGGTTTTGGATGGATAGTTTTAGCAAATCAAGAAAATCCCTTAGGTCTGTTTCATTATGTGAGAATAAGTGTAAGGCAATTTAAGATTTTTGATTAAGCGAATGTATTCCCCTGGATGTTAATTTGGTTTTGCAGCTGTGATTCTGATTTTGGGGATTGTTTGCCCCAAATCGAGTTTTCACTATTTATAATTAGGTCCCTAAATTACGTTTATAAGCCCTAGCCTTTTCGTCCTTGGAGTTTTATAAATTCCACTAGTCTTTTCGTCCTTGGAGTTTTATCAATTTCACTAGTTTACTACATGTTATTCGTTGTACTACTAATTAAATGTTTGCAATCACTAATTGCAAGGCGACGGCAATTCCGAGAACTAAGTTCGTACGAGCTTTTCATTTATCGTTTCTTGCATCCGTATTCGAGGTGGGGTTTTATTGCTTTAATCTCTATAGTGGTTAGTAGAGCTCTTTTGCATGTGTTAATTGACATTATATGTTTTAAATAAATTGTTGAGTTATCTAGGAAAAATTTCATTTTACGTCATGTAAGTTTGACCAATTCCAAAATAAATCCTTTATGTTTCTGTTTTATCATTTTTGGTCCTAGGTGTACGATTTTCATCATTTTTTGACCAATTTAGGTCCTAGGGTGTACAATTTTCATCCTTTATGTTTCTGCTTTATCATTTTTTGTTCTAGGGTGTACGATTTTCATCTTTTATGTTTCTGCTTTATCATTTTTTGTTCTAGGGTATACGATTTTCATCATTTTTTGACCAATTTAGGTCTTTTTTCGTGTGGCTTACCGGCCACTTCAAAAAAAATTATGACGTAAAAGGACCAAAATTGGTCAAAAAGGATAAAAATTGTACACTTAGGACCAAAAATGATAAAGGTGAAACATAAATGATTTATTTTGGAATGGACCAAACTTACAGGACGTGAAATGAAATATTCCCAGTTATCTACTATGTGAATTATTTTCCAATGTTATGTAAGTGTTTATGTTGGCAAAGTTACTAATAGCCAGGGGCCCTTGATGTGGTCCGGGACCGACGGGTCTTCGGGTGTATCCCGCCGTGCTCGACAACGTCTAATAGCCAGGGACTCTTATTGAGGTCCGGTACCGACGGGTCTTCGGGTTTAATCCGCAGTGCTCACAAGTTTTATGGCAAAGTTATATGGCAAAGTATATATGGCAATGTTGTCAAAGTTTAAGCGAATGTGATTTACAAGTTGATTACCTAGTTATTTATTTTTAGCATTAATTCTGAATAACGTGGCTCCACTGAGTGTGCTTGCATGCTCACCCCAATAATTTCCCCCTTTCAGGTTGAGGAGTTGGAGGGCGAGGAATGGTGATGGGAGACGAATTTTAGTTGTTAACTATACCTAAATAAATGATCCAAGTTTATGCTTGACTGATTTTCTAGTATTTTTAATTTTACCTATTTGTGAATTTTCCTTCCAGACTTCTATACTAAAGGTATTTTCCGTTGTTAGTTAAGATATTTCAAAATTAATAGCCGTTGTTCTTTAGCGTTCAGGGTATTTTTAAATTACTAGTCGTTATTTCTTACCGTTATGCATTAGAAATTCAAAATTAGTCGCGCCCAAGTTAGTTACTTTTAACTACTTTTTAGAATGTCCGTTTTATGAAAATTGGGGCGTGATAATCTGATTTTGCATTTCCAAATTCTGAGGAAACATAGTACTCAAGCAATCAAGAACCGCAATTACAACATCTGGATCCATGTGAAGAAGGGTATCTCGATAATGGTATAATGGATTCAAGAGATAAGCCGTCAAATGGTGTGAAATATTGAGCCTATCTTTCATCTTTGCATCAATAATGTCAATGATAGGGTCATAACTCTTAGCAATGTTGTTCAAGGATGTTTTAACTTCCTCCTTTGCCTTCAAAAGCTCACCATATACAAAGCCCATAGATGGTTTTTTGTCCCCATCAACAAGTCGAAGCACCTTCACCAACGGGCTGAAAACTTGCAAGCATGAGGAGATACCATGCCAAAATGACATACTCAACACTGTGTTGTAGGCAGTTTTTCCTTTGGCGGTCTTTGCGAATTTGCATTGCTCCCGTTCATTGCTTGCAAACATTGCCTTTAATTGAGTCCTTCTCGGATAGGCTCTGGAGAGAGAGAAATGACGATGCAAATCTTGTTACTCCGGGTCTAATTATGTCCATCTTCTTTGTATGCGCCCTCATCATAGCTAATGTTTTGTGATGAGCATAGATGAAGATAGTCAATGTCTTAGCTTGATCAATTGTTTTTTTGAATTTTGGTAGATTTCCAATGCTTTCAAGCATAAGATTCATCGAGTGGGCAACACAGGGGTCCATAAAATTTGAGGTCTTTTTAGCTTCAACAATTTTGCAGTTGCCATATTGTTCGAGGCATTATCAGTTACCACTTGAACAACATTTTCTGGACCAACCTTCATCAAGAGAAAAAAAAATTAGTACATTAAATAATAAAACATAAATATGAACTTTAATCTTCAAATAATAAATGAGATCACGTACCTTCAATGCACTTATCGACATAGTCATGGATTACTTGGCCTGTATGCGGAGTGTCAGAGAAGTCCTTGGAGGAAATAAAACTAGTGCCAAGTCTATAATTCATATACAAATTCATTATACTCCTCCTCTTTCTATCACTCCAAGCATCCGTCATAATTGAACATCCATTGACTTTCCACTCTTATTCTTGTGGCTTAAGTTTTGCTTTTGTCCTCTCAACCTCTTTCTTCAAGTAAGGCTCACTTATTTCGTATCGTGTAGGAGGCTTACACCCTATTCCATATTGACCAATAGCCTCGAACATCGCCTTGCAACTATCCGACTCGAATACAACAAAATGAATGCCTTGTTCATAAGCAAATCTACAAACATATTCTTTCACTTTGTCAAGCTTATCTTTGCAAATGACCTCTTTGATGTTTTGGTCACGCAAATTCTTTTGATGATTCAAGGCTTCCACAGGGTTGATTTGATTTGCAAATTTATCCATAGGTCCAACGGGCGGGCGCTGCATCTTGGACCCTATGGAGTCTTTCATCGTCATCTCTTCATCAATATCAATGTGATCACCTATATCCACCTTCGATCTTAAATCCTAATCATATTATTTTTTTCCGGCCCTCTTTCTCGTTCCATCATTGATTGCATTTCTGCATTTGAGCTGATCATCTTTGGTGGATTTTTTTGCATGAAGCCACATTTCCTTTTATTCCCGCAATATGCTGCTTTAATCTATAAGTTCCTCCACTAATTTTTTTTTCACATAAAATACATTGCACCTTATCCAAATTATTTGGATCTTCCAACACACCATACTCCCACCCGACATAATCTGATTTTCTTTTGAGAGTCTGATTCTCATTCACAGAAGCTGAAGAAGCCGCCATATTCCTATTTCCTAATCAAACCAAAAAAAATATCAACAATTAAGCTAACATTCCAATTAGGCAATATATACACGCAGATGTCAATTAGGCAATTTGACAACATATACAATTAAGGAAACTAAGAAGAGACATTTAACATTCCAATTAGGAAATTAGCCAATAAGACAATAAGGAATTTTTTTAACTAACAATTAAGCTTAAACTCATAGTTACTCAAAGTCTCAAACTAGCAACCTATGATTCTGAAGAAGTCAAGAAGAACAAATTTGAGTATAAAATTATAAATATTAAACGGCTAAAAGCTGCAAACCTATATCAGTGTAATCTTGAACACTTGCATAAATATTAAATAAAAATAAAAATAATTCAACTCTTGCATAAATAATTCAAGATATTAAATACTTGCATAAATATTAAACACTTGCAAACCCATTCGATTCAAGAAATATTAATAAAAATAAAAGCTGCAACAAATTCTTGCATAAATAAATTAATAAAGAGACTAAACAGTTGTAACAAATTCTTACCAGATTCGAGCAGGGAACGACGGCGGTGGGCTGAGAGCAGGGAACGGCTGCGGCGTAGAAACAAATCACGCGGATAGCAGGGCACAGCGGGCGGCGGCGAGTCGCGTAGCGGCGAAGGGCACGGTTGGTGGTGGTGAGTCGCGCAGCGGCGGGACTTTTAGGATGTAGGGTTTGTTTTCGTGAAGTGAATTGCTGAATGCGGTTGATTTGTTCTTTTTGTTTTAAAATTTTAATTAAAATGATTTTTTTTTATAAAAATAATAATAATGAGGCCGCCTATCCGCCTGATGCCTAGGCCGCCTAGACCCCAAACCAATTTTTTTGCCCGTTTCAGCACAAATCGCGGTGGCGGACGGTTGCCTAGCGCCTAGGCGGCCGCCTAGACCCTTTTTTACACCCTTGGTTGTGATTAGAGCCTTTTCACTCTTGAGGTAGATTTTGCAAGGCTTTTGTAAATCAAACTTGTATATTGTATAGAGATCGTCCCAGACTCCCTCTTATACGTAAGCATAAAGAGTCGTCGACACTGGCTTCTATCTGGTACTGTGTGGTGAATATATGATTTTTAGGAAAGGGGGACTCTCACTGAAATGATCACAAGATCTTTTCCTTCTTTTTCGGGACCAAACAAAATCCAGACTAATATCAATCCAAGCCATTTCATGAATAAAATGTGACCGATTAACCTACTTTTATCTTCAACGAGCGGACCTGGCACTCAATGCAGGTCGAAGCATCTGGTTAAGTGTGAAATTTTATTTCAAGAGACTGTCTCTATCATGATGTGTGTTTTGGTAAGCTAGAATCATCCACCTCCTTGAAAACCCATATAAGCCAACTCATTCTTGGCTCGTAAATCCGAATAAAAATATTTATATAAAAGAAATATAAACATTTTAATATAAAGAAAAGTTATTTAAAAAACTTTCAATGAACGTAGAGTAATTTTTTAAACTGGTTTAGCGTTGGGTTAAGATAAAATTGTGTTTTATACTTCACCAAAGCATCCAAAGTAAACGGATAAAATGAAACTTTTTTTGTTCCCCTTCATATTGCCCGTCTCACTCTATCCTAAACTTCTATGTTGGTATCGAAAAACCCGATTTAAAACTCGTAAAATCTCAATGGGAGGCGACTTTAAAATTTTTACGAATGTGTTATGCAGATTTGCTAAAGTGTGTATGACAATTAATATGAAAGCAAATAAGAACACACGTATTTATAGTGGTTCAGAGTCCAACTCCTACATCCATTTTTCTCTTCATGGTGCACTTCCTTAACCAACATATATTTATGGAGCTCTCACTCAACGGGACTTATCTCCCTCACATGATCGCCTATAGATGTTTAATGAGTTCTCACTCTCGGGACTTATCTCCCTCACGGGATTGCCTATTAACTACCTCACTTAACCACTAATTTTCTCTCTCAAGAAAGGGGTATGAGTTTGGTGTTATTTCCAACTAGGTGAGATTTTCCCTTACATTGTTTTTAAATTTAAAAAAAGCTAAGGTTGGAAAAATCTCTCTAAGCTTAGGATATGACATTTTTGCTTAGATCTAATGTAGAACACTCTTGGGTAAATTTGGATATTTAATGCTCTGTGTTCTTGAATGGAGATGCTTGAATATTTGACTTTAATCTTCACTTTGCAACATCCTCCATTATCTTCTTTTGAAGATAGTGCAATGTATTTATAGTGTGGATTTAAATATTACCGTTGGAGAGTAATATTCAAATCCATACTAATAAACTTCCAGCTTTTCTTTGTCCTTTTGCACTGTTATTTGCAACTTTATGTCACATCAATATGTATGTTATCATCTTCTCATTGGCCAACTTTTTGTGTGTGTACATCTTGCCAAATCAGGTCAGCACGACATCAGGCAACACGGCATAAGGCCAACATGACATCAGGCATCACAAAGATCGAAGACGACGACATCGTCAAGGTCGACCTTTAGTCAAGTCGACCGCGGCATCGAGCAAAGACGACATCGGTCAAGACGACATTAGATAAAAAGACGACATCGGTCGAAGATGACATTAGGTTAAGACGACATCGGTCGAAGACGACATCGAGGCGAAAGACAACATCGTCGGCCGCGGCGTCGGTCGACCGCGGCATCGAGCGAAAGACGACATCGTCAAGACGACATCAAAGTCAACCGGCATCAGGCGAAGACGACATCGGTCGACCACGACGACATCGACAAGATTTCTGGTCTTGGTCCGCGACGCTGACTTCTGATCGATCCGACGCGTCTTTTGATCCAGTCTGCACGAAATCATTATTCCCTTCTTATCTTGATGAGTTCCTCAACTTGTTACCGTAATATAAAACTAAGTCTAGAAACAAGCTTTCTATACAACTTAGCTTGTCTATTACAAGGTGTTTTGGCATAATAATCAAAATTAAAATTATCCCAACAATTTTCCCCTTTTTGATCATGATGCCAAAACTAACTAACAACAAAAAAAATATAAGAGAAAAACAGGGGTTAGTTAAACAAGTGAAATGATGAAGAGTATCGATGCATTTAAAAAAATGATGATGAAGATGATTGTCAACCTCCATGAATTTTATAAAATTTATGCATTTTAAACTAAATGAGTTTTAAAAAAGATCAGTTCGGTGGTCACATTAAAAGCTTGTGAACTTTTGAACTCTGCTCTCTCGATACCAATTGTTGGTCCCGAAAAACCCGATTTAAAACTCGTAAAATCTCAATAGGAGGTGACTTTAAATTTTTTTGAATGTGTTATGCAGATTTGCTAAAGTATGTATGACAATTAATATGAAAGAAAATAAGAACACACATATTTATAGTGGTTGAGTCAATCTCCTACATCCACTCTTCCCTTCATGGGGCACTTCCTTAACCAACAAATATTTATGGAGCTCTCACTCAACGGGACTTATCTTCCTCATGGGACCGCCTTTAGATGTTTAATGAGTTCTCACTCTCGGGCTATGTTGCATAGGTGCGGGTGCGGGGGTGCGGGTGTGATAAAAATACGGGTACGGGGATACGGATTTTCAAAAAAATTAGGGTGCGATACGGCAAGGATAAGTCTGTTTATTTATATTTTATTATATATAACACTTATAATATATATGAAAATTTTAAAATTAGCATATCAAATGTATATAATTCACATAAAACTTAAGCATTTTCAATAAGTTAATGTAATTAAGTAACAAACATTAATTCAAATAATATCAGTTCAATACATAAGTTATATTAAGGAATTCAATAAACAAAACAAGTGATATATTTTCAATTTAAATTATATTGCATAATAATGTTCAATTCAAATAACACATTTAGTACTTAATAAAATGACTATATAGATTTTAGTCTTATAAAATTGCAACAATAAACAAAAAAAATTAAAAAAAATTATTTTTTCTAAAAAAGATAACCACTCACGCACCCTTCCAGCACCGGATACGTGTATCCAACGTATCGGATACGCGTATCCTATTTTTTTTAAAAAAATTACTCACTGATTCGCCACGTGGCGTATCCGGTGCGAATCCCACGCGAATCGCACCTGCACCCGCACCCGCGGAGTATCCGATGTTGCACCATGATGTTTTTAGAAGAATCCGTGCATCATAGCTCTCGGGACTTATCTCCCTCACGGGATTGCCTATTAACTACCTCACTTAACCACTAATTTTCTCTCTCAAGAAAGGGTATGAGTTTGGTGTTATTTCCAACTAGGTGAGATTTTCCCTTACATTGTTTTAGCCTTAAAGCTAAGGTTGGAAAAATCTCTCTAAGCTTAGGATATGACATTTTTGCTTAGATCTAATGTAGAACACTCTTGGGTAAATTTGGATATTTAATGCTCTGTGTTCTGGAATGGAGATGCTTGAATATTTGGCTTTAATCTTCACTTTGCAACATCCTCCATTATCTTCTTTTGAAGATAGTGCAATGTATTTATAGTGTGGATTTAAATATTACCGTTGGAGAGTAATATTCAAATCCATACTAATAAACTTCCAGCTTTTCTTTGTCCTTTTGCACTGTTATTTGCAACTTTATGTCACATCAATATGTATGTTATCATCTTCTCATTGGCCAACTTTTTGTGTGTGTACATCTTGCCAAATCAGGTCAGCACGACATCAGGCAACACGGCATAAGGCCAACATGACATCAGGCATCACAGCATCAGGCAGCACGACATCAGGTCAGCACAGCGTCTAGTCAGCACGGCATCAGGCAGCACGACATCAGGTCAGCACGACATTAGGCAGCACGACATCAGGTCAGCATGACATTAGGTTAGCACGACATCAGGTCAGCACGACATCAGGCAGCACAACATCAGGTCAGCACGGCATCAGGTCTGACACGGCATCAGGCAGCACGACATCAGGTCAGGACGACATCAAGTCAGCACGGCATCAGGCAGCACGGCATCAGGTCAGCACGACATCAGGTCAGCACGCTGCTGGTCCGCACGCTTCCTGATCAGTCCGCACGTCTTTTGATCCAGTCTGCACGAAATCATTATTCCCTTCTTATCTTGATGAGTTTCCCCTCAACTTGTTACCTGTAATATAAAACTAAGTCTAGAACACAAGCTTTCTATACAACTTAGCTTGTCCTATTACAAGGTGTTTTGGCATAATAATCAAAATTAAAATTATCCCAACAATTTTCCCCTTTTTGATCATGATGCCAAAACTAACTAACAACAAAAAAATATAAGAGAAAAACAGGGTTAGTTAAACAAGTGAAATGATGAAGAGTATCTGATGCATTTAAAAAAAATGATGAGAAGATGATTGTCAACCTCCATGAATTTTATAAAATTTATGCATTTTAAACTAAATGAGTTTTAAAAAGATCAGTTCAGGTGGTCACATTAAAAGCTTGTGAACTTTTGAACTCCTGCTCTGATACCAATTGTTGGTCCCGAAAAACCCGATTTAAAACTCGTAAAATCTCAATAGGAGGTGACTTTAAATTTTTTACGAATGTGTTATGCAGATTTGCTAAAGTATGTATGACAATTAATATGAAAGAAAATAAGAACACACATATTTATAGTGGTTCAGAGTCAATCTCCTACATCCACTCTTCCCTTCATGGGGCACTTCCTTAACCAACAAATATTTATGGAGCTCTCACTCAACGGGACTTATCTTCCTCATGGGACCGCCTTTAGATGTTTAATGAGTTCTCACTCTCGGGCTATGTTGCATAGGTGCGGGTGCGGGGGTGCGGGTGTGATAAAAATACGGGTACGGGGATACGGATTTTCAAAAAAATTAGGGTGCGATACGGCAAGGATAAGTCTGTTTATTTATATTTTATTATATATAACACTTATAATATATATGAAAATTTTAAAATTAGCATATCAAATGTATATAATTCACATAAAACTTAAGCATTTTCAATAAGTTAATGTAATTAAGTAACAAACATTAATTCAAATAATATCAGTTCAATACATAAGTTATATTAAGGAATTCAATAAACAAAACAAGTGATATATTTTCAATTTAAATTATATTGCATAATAATGTTCAATTCAAATAACACATTTAGTACTTAATAAAATGACTATATAGATTTTAGTCTTATAAAATTGCAACAATAAACAAAAAAAATTAAAAAAAATTATTTTTTCTAAAAAAGATAACCACTCACGCACCCTTCCAGCACCGGATACGTGTATCCAACGTATCGGATACGCGTATCCTATTTTTTTTAAAAAAATTACTCACTGATTCGCCACGTGGCGTATCCGGTGCGAATCCCACGCGAATCGCACCTGCACCCGCACCCGCGGAGTATCCGATGTTGCACCATGATGTTTTTAGAAGAATCCGTGCATCATAGCTCTCGGGACTTATCTCCCTCACGGGATTGCCTATTAACTACCTCACTTAACCACTAATTTTCACTCTCAAGAAAGGGTATGAGTTTGGTGTTATTTCCAACTAGGTGAGATTTTTCCTTACATTGTTTTAGCCTTAAAGCTAAGGTTGGAAAAATCTCTCTAAGCTTAAGATATGACATTTTTGCTTAGATCTAATGTAGAACACTCTTGGGTAAATTTGGATATTTAATGCTCTGTGTTCTGGAATGGAGATGCTTGAATATTTGGCTTTAATCTTCACTTTGCAACATCCTCCATTATCTTCTTTTGAAGATAGTGCAATGCATTTATAGTGTGGATTTAAATATTACCGTTGGAGAGTAATAATCAAATCCATACTAATAAACTTCCAACTTTTCTTTGTCCTTTTGCACTGTTGTTTGCAACTTTATGTCACATCAATATGTGTGTTGTCATCTTCTCATTGGCCAGCTTTTTTTGTGTGTACATCTTGCCAAATCAGGTCAGCATGACATCAGGCAGCACGACATCAGGTCAGCACGGCATCAGACAACACGACATCAGGTCAGCACGGCATCAGGCAGCATGGCGTCAGGTCAGCACGACATCAGGCAGCACGGCATCAGGTCAGCACGACATCAAGTCAGCACGACATCAGGCAGCACGACATCAGGTCAGCACGACATCAGGTTAACACGGCATCAGGTCAGCACGACATCAGGCAGGATGACATCAGGTCAGCACGACATCAGGTATGCACGACATCAGGTCTAACACGACATCAGGCAGCACGTCATTAGGTCAGCATGACATCAGGTCAGCACGTCAACAGGCAGCACGACATCAGGTCAGCACGGCATCAGGGCAGCACGACATCAGGCAGCACGGCATCAGGTCAGCATGACATCAGGTCAGCACGCTGCTGGTCCGCACGCGTCATGATCAGTCTGCACGCTTCCTGATCAGTCTGCACGCTTCATGATCAGTCTGCACGCTTCCTGATCAGTCCGCACGCTACGTGATCAGTCCGCACGTCTTCTGATCTAGTCTGCACGAAATCATTATTCTCTTCTTATCTTGATGAGTTCCCCCTCAACTTGTTATCTGTAAAATAAAACTAAGTTTAGAACACAAGCTTTCTATACAACTTAGCTTGTCCTATTACAAGGTGTTTTGACATAATAATCAAAACTAAAATTATCCCAACATTCTACGTTTACATGTAAAATTAGTTGGAATTTTTTAGTATATTTTTACCTGTACAACATTTCACAGTGCAGTAAATTCATATAGATTTATATTGTATTTATGGTGTATAATAGTATATTGTGCTGCACTACATTTAAATATACTATTTACTCATATGAATTTATTGCACAATACGATGATACCATACATAATCCAAATCCGAGCTATTCCCACTCTAGTTATTTCCGAGCACATCTGACTTGATTAAAAATACAAAATAAGTAGTACTACTACATATTCTTCGTGTGATTTTAAATGTAATGATATAAATTTTATATTATGAACAAGCTTGTTGTGAGCATATCGTGTGCGACCCGAACAGAGTCTCGAGGAGACAAGACCGAATTTTCCACAAAGTATAAAACCTCACGAGACATAACAGGATCGAAGGCAAACCAAACGTAGATCGCGCGACCTGGGTAGACCTCGGTGACCTCGGACTGACAAAACTGCAGAGCATTAACTATGACTCGACCGGTGTCAGACGGGCGGTGCCGAGGAGCCTACCTAAAATAAGCCTTAATCAGAGATAAGTCAGTAAAGGACGATTATGATTGACAGCTAGAGGTACTTAAACGGCTAAATCCCTGCAAATCCAGATTTGTCTTGGGCGACGTCCCAGCGAGGTGCCCGAAGTCATGATGTCTCGAGCGACATCCCAGTGACCACCAACCTGAGTCACATCAGTCTTGTAGCATTTAATGTTTTACAGAGCCACTTTCGACTGCTTGTACTTGTAATTCGGGAGAGTGAGTTCCACTCTCCCAAACCCTATAAATATGGGTCATTTATGACCAATAAATCTAGAGAATTCAATATCCTACCAAACCTCTTGCAAATTAATTACTCAAACACTTATTCTCTCAAACAATCATATAACATAAATGCAATCCACTTTACACAATTATTGTTTGTGTCACTAAAATCTTTAAGCCAAATCTTAACCCCTAATCTGTATATTTTAGTGCACAACAATTGGCGCTAGAAGGAGGGTACTCTTTAAGAAATATTGAGCTAAGTCTTTAGTGTTTTCTCATTGGAGTATTCCTCACGAATCTTCGACATAAATCCATCTCATTGGCCCAAAACACTCTAAAAAACACTCAACCATGTCTCAAGCAACTTTCATCTCCAAGAAGAAAGCTTCCCCGGTTTCATGTCGCTCCGGCGGAGCGGGGGCAAGCGGCCCGACCGTTAGCAACCGCAAGGCTGGGGGATCTACCGCCAGAATTGCTCAAAAACTCGAGCAAATCCGTACCCCGAGAGACATCGATGAGGCCATCACATAGTTACGCAAAAAATAGGCCGAGATGGAATTTTCCAATGGCGACCTGCGCCATTATCTGATCCGCAAAGCCAGAAGCAAAGGCAAAGGCCAAATGCACGAGGGACCTCGCCAGGAAAGGTCTCACCATGAGGAGCGTCATCGCGAGGGACCTCAGGGATCTCACCGCAAAGAAAGTCAGGAAGTCAACTCTCATGGGACCCAACACACCCCATGTTACTGGCGCAATCCGAACGAGGGGCCAAATCCCATCCACAGACGTTTGTTCTCAGAAGGTTTTAGTTGTGGCCCACACCGAGCTCGCGGGCCCCAGCGAGATCAGCCCAGACAGATGCAACGCGACCATGCTCAACCCGAAGCATATTTTTTGGGGTCAGTAGCCCAAGGTAGACCCAGACAGTGAGTGTCGGCAAAAGATCGACTCGAGCGAAGTCCATCACCCTGTAGATCAGAAAGAACCCCATCGCCCTATAGATGTCGTCGGACTCCATCACCTCGCAGACACGGGAGGGACACTCCACCTCGCCCACATCACGACGAGGTCGCAGGACAAAATGAATCCCCGCAGATGGCAGCCATTCTTCAAAATATCAAAGATCTCCAAGAACAGTTAGCAAACAAAGACGAAATACCTCTCACCACAAAAATCCCAATCTCGCCGCTATTGACTTGAACGGATTTTACCAAGCAAATCAACTAGCTAATCCCCCTAAAGTATAAGGGTTCGTAGTAGTATCAAGATAAGTAAACGACCAAGTAGTATCGACCACGGGAGGAGCTAGTGCAATGGACCCCTAAGCCTATTTGTTGTCATGCTATTATAATTACGAGCAAAGGTTTTTGGTTCTAGACTAAGCACAAATTAAAGCAAGTGAGCAAATAAACAACTAACAACTAACTTCAAAGAAGTGCAAATGAGAGGTATGCTTTGGATATTTTCCACCTAGTGATACTAAGGGTATTGTTTATGTCTTCTCTATGTTTCTATTTGGATGTCTAGGGGCAAATTACTCAAGATTCTCAATGAATTCAATAGAGCAAATTCTATGAAGAGAAACCGTTTCCCTTCGGATAATATAGCCTTGCAATAAGGTGTTCCCACCTAGTACTATGGCCACTCCCTAATCCCCCACTTAATTCAAACCTAAGTCCAAATTAAACGTCTAAATATGGGAGTTCTAACACTAAGTACCCTCTCTCGAATGGATAGATAGTGTAATTGAAACATTCAATCAATTTTCAACCCTCAAATATGCATTTGGTCATGCCTACGCAACTCTCATTTATAGCAAGCATAATCTCACACATAGTCTAATAGAAGAAAATCAATTAAAGCACAATAAAGCCCATAAGTAGAAACATCATCCAAAGAGAAAAATAAATTAGACAATAAACAAATATCAACTTAATATTCACATGGTTTCAAATACCCAAAGCATAAAATGATTAGCCCATGAATTTTAGAACAAAACACATTACTAAAATTGTTTCATACTCCATAAACAATGAGATAAAAGTTAAATAAAGAAAACAAAGGGTAGAATTCACCTAATGGGAGTGATTACAACTTGATTGAACCATAAAACTCTCTAAACTTGCAAGAAAATAAAGAAATTTAAGAACACCTAATACTATGTGAAAGTGTGTGAGAAAAGCTCCCCAATGGTGGAATGAGAAGTGGCTGAATGGAATTCCCCCGTGCCCTAAAATCTGCTACTGTTGTTTTGACATGTTTTTTTAAAATCGCTGAAAATGAATACCCATTTATCTCCTCAAATGCATCTTTTCTCATGGCACTGGAAACGTGTTTTTAGCATTAGTGAAAATGTGGTCCCAGCATTAGTAATTGCATCTTTGTTTTGCTACTGTTGCGGCTGCTTGCTTTCAATTCTTTTTGGTCAACCCTCCTTACTCGGTCAAGTCTTGTAGGCTGAGTTACCTGAGTATATGGAATTAATCAATCATGGGCCAGCTTTATTTTTTCGAATTTGGGCCACAATCTGGGCTGCAATTTCTCATTTTCGCGAACCGGGCCGAGTGTTTGCTGCACGCCGTTTTTGTTTCGCTCATAACTTGAGCTCCCGAACTCCGATTGAGTTGATTTTTTTTTTGTTGAGACCATCTTTTTGAGGAGCTTCATGTGGTTCAACCCTCTTCTCCAATACCCTTCTGGATCAAAACAATTTCTTACTTCAATTCTTGCTGGTTTCTCATCCATTTCCTACAAAATCAACAAGTCATACCATTTCTCATCTCAAGTGCAATTAAGTCAAATTAATGTAGAAAAATGCATAAAATCCTATCAAATTTGAGCAATTAAATAAAGAATTTCAAGCAATTCTCACACCAAGCACCTATCACCCACAATCATGCTCGCCCCGGTACAAATCAAGATCAATGCGAGCTCCATCACGCAGTACAACGGTGGCACTGATCCGATCAACCACGTAAGCAAGTACACATCCTACATGAATTCCATGGGGGCGACTGATGCCACCCAATGCCGACTCTTCCCACTCACTCTAGGCGATCAGGCCTACCTTTGGTTCAATACCTTACCACCGACATCCATAGAGTCTTTCCACCAGATGGCTCAATTGTTCCTCACTCACTTCGCATCCTGACCCCGCATAAGGGAACTAAGCAGCGTCTGGTGAACATCCATCAGCTCAAAGAAGAAACGGACCGAGCTTACATCGATCGCATATACCAACTCATTATGGAAGGCGAGCCACTAGGGGACGAAGCCAAAGTCTTAGGGGTAGTACACGGTTTGAAGAAAGGAACCAAACTCTGGAAGATGATGAACAAGAATTACCCCTCGAGCTATGCCAATTTCCGATACCGAGCATGTATCATGATCACAAATGCTGAGATACTGGCCTCAAGATTGGGCGAGCAGCAGCCAAGCGAAGTGAAGGTCAAAACCAAAAAACTTGACCCAAAGTCCAAAAAGCCTTTCAAAAGGCCTGGACCCACGAACTACCGAGCTCCGGGGACATTCAAGCCAATCGATAATACTCTGGAAGTAAAGCTCCTCGAAACGCTGACCATGAATGCAGCCCAGATCTTTCAAGCGATCAAGGGCGGACAACAAATACCACCGGCCAGAGAAATGCTCCAAGATACCTCCAAGATCAATCCGAAGAAGTTTTGCGACTATCACAATACCATTGGGCATACCACTGAACATTTTCGCGATCTACAAAAAGAGCTTTGGAAGTTGTACGAGGAAGGAAAATTGGAAAGGTTTGTTAAGCCAAAACAACAACAGAATCAGCGACAAGCACCAGGAAACCAACCCGACCAGGGCAGGTGAAGTCCGCAGATCCCGGAGGGAGCAGGAAATAGGGCCATCCACATGATCTGCCCAACTAGGGGAACCCTCGGGGGTTTCTCCCAGTGACCTCCCTATCAAACCGTCGTCAAAAGGCCGAGATGCGAGCTCTCGACAATGCCGTGCTAAGCTGCCTTCCAGTCAATACCATCGCTCCAAATTAGAAATAACTCACCTTCACCGAGGAAGACAAGGATGGAGTGGTCTACCCGAACTGGGATCCACTCGTAATCTCAGCCAGAATAATGGGGGCTTTGGTTCATCGCATCATGATCGACAATGGGGCTTTCTGCAACATCCTCTTCAATAAAACATTAGATCAACTCGGTGACTTCCATTCCTACTTCGAACCCTGCGAGGTGGTGTTGGAAAATTTAGAGTTTTGATGAAAGTTCTAAAACACATGTAATATGACCAGTCAGACCTGTTAGCTGACTGATGTTTTTATTACCAGTTATAAGATGACCAGTTAATAATTATTATATAGAATAACTGATGTATAAGATAGGTCACATATTGAGGGGGAACCTCAATATGTATAGGTCAGATCTAAAGATCAGAAGAACAAAAGATCAGCTGAAGTCCGACAGGCCAGAAGGCAAGGGAAGGACAGAAGATCAGACGATCTGATAAAGTTAGATAATCAAGTGAAGTCATGAAACACAAATTCAGAAGACCTGAAGATCAGATGACTACCAAAAGATCAGACCAGAAGACCTACATCAGCCGAGTCTGCTAGTTGAGCTAAGACAACTGACACCAAAAGACTCTATCAGATAGACTGATCAGTTGTAACTGATCAGGTCAGCTCACATTAGGTGGTAACTGATGTTTCACCAAGTCATACGTTGTTGATCTGAACAAGAAGAATGTCAACTTTAGTTGGTAGAACAAACACTGAAAAGTGTTTTTGTTAACCAATAAGAACAAGACACGTATGAACGGAGCCGACAATACGGGATTTGGTCTTGCTTGGTCAAACAGCTATAAAAAATGACATACACGCTTTCGGCCATGCCGTACCTAGAAGCACGTCACATCAAATCCTACATATCTACCAAATATAGCCGGAAATTTAAATTGCTCTCCAACGGCTCTTTGATTCCGAGGTTTATAAATATGAGATTACTCTTCAGAGTGAAGACAAGAAAACTATCAAGAATCTCATACTATAGTCAAATTTTCCGCACGAAGAACACAACCTTGAAGATTATTTTTCTAAGTGTTCATCCCATAGTTCTTAGCACATAAATCTTATCCTCTAGCTGTTAGGCTACTTAAATACTAGGAAAGATTTCAAAGTTGGAACAAACAACAAATCTTACCCAAAACTCAAAGTTAGGTTAAGTTTGTTTAGCAAGATTTTAGACTAGGGTTTCTAGTTCTGATTTCAAACGCTTCTTAACTCCTGCACCTTCTACCACCGCTCAGATTACTCCACTTGTTGTTGAGGAACTCAGAGAGGAGATCACACGACAGTTCATTGCTCTGAATCGCAGGCTGTCCAACCTCTTTGATGAAACCAAAAAGGGGGAAGGACAAGAGAATAAAGAGAAGAAAGAAAAACAGACACAGTTGGTAACATTTGCATCTCTACCAAAAACCACTGTATCTGACCTGCCTAAAGCCACTCCATCTACTGATCTCGTTGCTGAAGTGAAAGAAATTGTGGAGCAACATAGCAAAGAGATCACTGAGCAGAAGATTGCTCTTTCAGAGGTTATTGCCAGAGTCGACAAGATTGAAGACTTCTCTTCATTCGTACAGAAAAGAATGGAAACTGATGATCAGGCCAAGAGCCTTTAACTCACTAAGAAATTAGCTGAAGAAGACGAACAAGAAGAACCTGAGCAGACTCTGAAGAGAAAGAAAGGCAAAGGCAAGATGGTGAAAGCTACTGCTGAAGATCAGAGTCAAGGCCAATTATTCTCTACCAAAAGCCAGATGTCTCCTGAACAAATTCAAGAGCAAACAAGACAGAGAATAAGAGAGGCTGCCATCAAGAAGCAGAAGTTAGCAGAGGCTAAGGGACTAAAAATTGCATAAATCCGAAGGAAGAGAAATAATGAAGCTGCAGATGAGGAGATTGATTGGGAAAAGAATGCCATTCCGGCACCTGGTAAACACATCCTCTGTGCCCGGCTAGATCTGCTTCCAGAATGGGATCAGATTAGAGGAGAATGGTTGTGTGACGTGTACATCCTGGAGATGATTCCGATTCATCAAGATCAGACAGAAAATGATGATGAATTTCGGAACTGGTTAGAAACGAAGTATCCATATTTTTACCAGACGGTGATGAAGGAAGGGAAGATCATATCACTAATACCTGAAGCTCCTCCCTTTGAACAACTCCTTCCACCTTTGCGTCCAGACAACAAGTTAGATGCTGTCAAATTCAAGAATGCCTACTATGGATTTGCTGACAAAGGAGGGATCCATAGAAGAAGAAGATGCGGACAAGGTGATCTGAAAGGATGTACAAGATGTTTGGCATCCCGAAAAAGAACTTCAAATGTTCAAGTACACGAGGAAGACAACTTGGAATCAAATGATAGGTACGTTTTTCATGTATTCTGTATGCACACACCTATCTGAATGAAATATTCCATCTCTCTAATTCTAAGACAACATCTCATTGTCTTCTGAAGTATGTACTGCTTTACATTATCTGCATTTCTATTCGTGGTATCTGTTTTTCTGATTAAGTGTTTTGGTTCCATCAAAAAATGGGAAATTATTGGGAAATTTGTATTTAGTTTTGATGGAAGTTCCAAAACAGGTTGTAATAGGACCCGGTCGGACACATTGGTATTGATGACTTAGAATCAGATTAAGATGACCAGCTGAAATGTATAGATAGCTGATGTAAAAGATAGGTCACATATTGAGGGGGAACTCAATATGTATAGGTCAGATCGAGTTATCAGATGACCGGATAAGGTCGGATGATCGGTGAAGGCGAAGACATCAAGACTTCGGATGAACACGAAGACTCGGATAAAACGAAGACTCGGATAAACACGAAGACTCGGTTAAACTTGAAGACTCGAGATAAACGAAGACTCGGTATATTTGAAGACACCGAGGCTCGAGTCACCTAAAAGATCGAAGACTACCGAGAAGACCGAAGACCTACATCACCGAAATCGCAAATTGTGCTAAGACAATCTGCATCAGAAGACTCTACAAGGTAGACTGATCAGTTATCTAATCAAGTCAGCTCACACCTGGCGTCAACCAAAATAGTACACCAGACAAGACGAATATTTTACAAAAGGAATATCAATTGTCAAACGGACAAATACTGAAGTGCCGCCTCGCGAAGCCAAGGAGAAAGCGACACGTGCACAAAAAGAGCTAATAATGTTGGATTCGACGCTGCGGACATAAACGACGCTAATCATGCCTTCGGCCACGCCGATATTCGGAGCACAATCATATCCTACAACCTACCTAATATAGCCTGAAATTCAAATTGCTCTCCAACGGCTCTTTGATTTAGTGGTCTATAAAATGGGATTGCTCGTCAAGTGAAAAAAAAACCAACACAAGGACAATCGAGCAAAGCGGAACAACAACATTAACGTAAACTATCAAGAAGTAAAAGCTAGCAGAATTTCCGCTCGAAGAACATCATTTTTGAAGATTATTCTTAAGTGTTCTTCTCATTGTTCTTAGCTTAGAAATCCTATCCTCTAGCATTTGGCTACATAAACACTAGGATAGATTTCCAGTTGGAACCACAACAAACCTTTACCCAATCTCAAAGTTAGGTTAAGTTTGTTACCACAAGATTTTAGACTAGGGATTCTAGTTTCTGATTTCTGGGATCAGTTGAGTGTGAACTCGATAAACATCTGTTGGGTGTTGGACTAACACATTAAACTAAGTCCAGTCGGTTAAGTCGGTTAAGTCAGTTAAGTTGGTCCCCTGTGTTAAGGGAAGAGTGGACGTAAAGAGCGGGTTTAAATGCGAACCACTATATAAAATCTTGTGTGCATTTACTTGCTCTTTATTGCTTTACACTATTCACACTGGCCGAGCTTAAAATTGCATACATATTACGAGTTAACACCGATCTGCACCAAGCAAGCGATCGATCTCGAGTTGACACCTTAGTCGGTGATTGAAAAACCGACTTGAGAATCGATTTGGTAAAACCGGTTTTTCACACGGGTATTAACAAGCTTCGACTATCAGTTAAAACCGACGGATATCAAGCGATGATCCGCTCTCAAGCATTGAGAAGATTGAACATCGATCAAAATGACTCACTAGCACTCGATCGAAAAGCAAACAATCAATCACACCGATCTGCGAAAAAGTTTTTCAAAAGTCTATTCACCCCTCCCTCTAGACTTACGCCCTCACAAAACTCGTTCGGGACCTACAAGTGGTATCGAGCGGTGGTTCTCTGATTAATGCGGCTTTGAGTATCATCGATTCTTGAGGAAGAATCTTTGTAGTCATTTGAACAGATCTTGAAAAACCATTTTCAAAACTCATTCATTTTCAAAATCACTCAGCATGGATAATACCTCTAGTATGTATCACGATTTGCCTAAGTTTTCAATTGATGAGTTTGCAGATTGGACAATATACATGTGCAACCATCTGGGGTCGATAAGCGGCAGAATGATGGAAGTCATTGAACGAGGACCCATCATCATATATCACGACAACCCAGCGGTTGGAGGAGATCCAAATTTTGAACCTGGAAGCCTTGTTCGAAAGAATCCAGCCCTGATGGATGCAGAAGAAAGAAAGCTGTATACTCTAGATACAATAGCCAACCATATAATCATGAAGACGATGTATAAGATCACCAAGGAGAAGATAAAGTATCTCAAAATAGCGAAACAAATGTGGGATACTCTTGTTGAGATGTGCGAAGGAAATGATCAGATCATAGACAACCGATTACAAGCTGAACTGGTGAAGTTCGAGAAGCTCAAGATGTTGCCAAATGAAACCATCAATGAGCTCGATGGGAGGATCACCATGTTAGTAAATAAACTACGAGAACTTGGAAGAGAGATGTCAGATAAAGACATCAATTATAAGATCTTGAGATCTCTCACCAAGAAGTGGGACATGAAAGTCACGGTAATCAAGGATTGCCAAGACATTGCCAAGATGAAGCCAAGTAGCTTGTTCCTAAGTCTTAAAGCCCATGAGTTCGACCTAATCAAAAGAGGGTAAGCGAGATGAAGGACGAAGTTTTCTTTGAAGCCTCAACCTCCACATCAAAATCAGTTGCATTCAAAGAAACCAGCAGCAGATCAAAGGCCACTGAACCTGTTGGGAACATAATGAGCCAAGCTGAACAGATCGCTTTACTTACCAGGAAACTAGAAAGATCAAACATTCAACTTGGTAAGTATCGCAGATTCTACAAGGATTATCAAGACAGGAAGAAAGCAGGGAGGCCAACAAGCGGATCTCGAGAAAAGGACCATATCGATGACCGAAGAGATCACATAGATGATAAGAAAAGAGATGATCGATCGGAAGATAGAAGAGACAACAGGTCGGCGAAGGAGTTCGATTATTATCGAAAAGGAAAGTCACCGACATATCCTACATGACATAGTGACTCGCTGGCGGAGGAAGTTAGTGGATCGTGGATCATGCTTCAGCTGCGAGAAACCAGGTTACTTCTGACTCGATTGCGGACGACTCCAGAGAAAGAAGAGAAGCGAAAGCGAAGAGAGCAACGCGGCTAGAGACGGAAAAGCCATGGTTTTTGGTACATCGAGAATTGATGATTCCTATCCATATACGAGGATTACGCTACTCTCATCCAGAGAAGATTTAAATCGATAAGCAATCTTTGTTGATTTCTTCGACCATGAAGATCGATATTCTCTTGGATAGCGATGAAATCTGTCGATGGCGAGGAGGAAGATCAATCTGAGGTAACCTCCAAACCTATACCTTTTTCAATTTCCACACCGGTATTATTATTAGCACACCTTTGGAGAGATTGACTTGCGACTCTACTCGAGCAATTGCTTGATGATCTCTAACGTGAAACAACTTATGCAATAGTGGAAATTTGAAAGCGATAAGCTAAGGATCGAAATAATCGGCTTTTGTTAGAGAAAACGCGCGAGAAAGAGAATTTGAATCCGAAATCAATCAAATCGCTTTCGGAAGGTAATCAAGAACTTAAAGTTCGAAAGTTAAATCTTCGATCGGGGAGAAGCAGATTAAAGATCAACTAAATTTTAATCAACAAACAACAAGGTCGATGATTTCAAAATCCTACAAGCTAAGTTTGATGAGCTATTCCGACTACATGAGAGTCTAAAATCTCATCGAGGATAGTTTGTTCAAGAAAATAGAGGTTTTCACGAAATCATCAAAACTGCATTAGGGATATGAACACCTATTTTCGAAAAGTCGACTAACAAGAAGGAATTGGGTATGAGAACCCTTCTACATCCTCAAAAGCCCGATTGGTTCACTTGGAAGGGTGTAATCAAACGAGTCTCGACAAAGATACACAAAAAAGCTAAACATGTATCGATAAGGGAAAGAGACCGGTGAGCGATAAGGCAAGTGCCTGTCGAAAGGAACATAAATGGACCTCAATGATTAAGCATAAGCGAGGAATCATGAGAAGAACCCGGTTCTTACGAAGAGACCTCAACTTTCGATCAACAGATTAGGTATCAGAAGAGACAACATGTAAAAAGGAAATCTAATCTGAGACCCAATCAAGGTCAGCTGCCTAACAAGCAAGCTATAGGTAAACTGCAACGACCATCTATGTCAAGAAGATATGAATCTTTTAATGGTAGCAGTCGTACCTACCCTTATAACCAGAGACCTAGGAAATTTCTGACTTTTTGAGCCCCCATTTGGGTTAAAAAGAAGATAATGTAAAGAAAAAAATCCCAAGTCTTGATTCACCCAAGGCTCACACGAATAAATCATACAAATCGAGAAAGCATATAAAGAGCGTATGATTATGTTGATGCTTATAGAGACAAATCAGGCCTTCTAATCTATCTGATTACCATAGAAGTGCCCTGTTTATGTGGATCCCTAAATCCACCTCTAACCCCTCAGGACCCAATTCCAAAGGGGTACCTAAAACCTGATTCGATTGCAGGTTCGCGTGGGACTGGCCAACAAAGGTGGTGTACAAACAACTATCTGGTACATCGATAGTGGATGCACATGACTGGAAGCAAACATCTCCTTAGCTCTTACAAAGAATAAGAAGGCCTACGTGTACTCTTCGGTGATGATAACTTTGGTTTTACCAAAGGATTAGGAACCTTAGAGAATGATGAGGTACAAGTAACTGGAGTCTCGTATGTCGAAGGATTAAAGCATAACCTGCTATCAGTATCACAATTTTGCGACAACGGATTCAGTGTTGAGTTCTCGAGTGATCAGTGTACGATTAGGAATCGAGCTACTCAACAAATCTTGCTAACTGGTTCAAGGAAAGGCACGATCTACACAGCAGATTGGAACAGTTGTCCAAGAAATGCATGCCTAATTGTTAAGAGTTCCAAAAGTAGCAGTTGGCACTGGCACAAAAGAATGAGTCATCTGAACTTTAAGACTCTTAACAAGATAGCTAGGATGCCTTTGGTTGAGGGACTTCCGAATGAGGTATTCTCAAAGGATCAGACATGTCCGCATGTCGGAAGGAAAACAAGTTAAAGCCTCATTCAAGGAATACGGACCAAAGATTCTAGTAGAGAAATGCGCAATCGCTTCATATGGATTTATTTGGACCCGATTACACCGGTCGATCTCGTGGGACTTAAATATACTCTGGTAATCGTGGATGACTATTCCAAGTTTACCTGGGTTGTATTCTTACACAAGAAGAATGAGACAACAACAAAGATACCCGAGCTGCTCAAGAAACTACAAAACGAAAAGGGTGCCAGCATAGTAAAAATCAGATCAGATAAAGGTACATAATTTCTAAACTCTTTTATTCTTGATTTTTTTGCCTTTGAAGTTTGGTATCTGACATGAGACGTCATTGCAAAACGCCACAACAAAATGGAGTAGCGAGCGGAGAAAACAAAACTCTCAAGGTTTCGCCGCACTATGTTAGCTGAACATGCGACACCATGCCGTTTCTGGGCAGAAGCCATCAACACTGCATGCCACACTCAGAACAGATACTCTCTGACAAAGGCTCACTTCAAAACACCCTATGAACTGTGGAAAGGCAGAATACCTCGTGTTTCTTACTTCCATGTTTTTGGGTGCAAGTGTTTCATACACAACAATGGGAAGAGTCAGTTGAAGACTTTTGAGGCCAAGTCAGATGAGGGTATATTCTTAGGATATTCCTCATCCAGCAAGACTTTCAGGGTTTACAACAAACGAACCCTAGTTGTGGAAGAAACACCCCATGTGGTCTTTGATGAGACATCTTCTGAACAAGAGAAAGCTGCCTCAGAACAAGCAGTACCAGATCAACCTGTATCTGATACGCAGAGAATGGATCAACTAAGTATCAAGGAGAAAGAATCTGAACACGTAACAGTGTATATCCCAGAAACTTGATCTTGCTGATTCACCAGGTCAATCAGACCCTAAAGATACGCTACAATCCGATTGTAGAAAATTTGGTACAACCGAGGCAGTATCAAATTGAACCATCTCGGGTTCGGGGAACTCCTGAAGTTCCTACGGACAGACATCAGCACATGATGAGTCCAACATCAGCTGAGACATGTCCATATCAAGTGGATCATAACTCCGCACCACTCCCAATCACTAGTAATGAACTACTATCAGAAGAGGATGATGTTCTCCAAATAAACGCAAATCAGAAAAGAAGGACCTGGATTACCAGTCATCCAACTGATCTGATTATCGGAGACCCATCTGATAGAGTCAAAACTAGACATCAGATTGGTGAAAGTGCCATGTATTGTTGTTATCTGTCTTTGAAGGAACCAACTGAAGTAGAGAAAGCTCTACAAGACGCAAGCTGGATTCTAGCCATGCAAGAAGAACTAGAACAGTTTGAGAGAAATCAAGTTTGGAAACTGGTGGACAGACAAACTCATCAAGACGTGATTGACACAAAGTGGGTATTCAAGAACAAGAGAGATGAGAATAATGTCATAACCAGGAATAAGGCAAGACTTGTTGCTAAAGGGTATTCACAATCAGAAGGAATTGATTATGATGAGACCTTTGCACCGATCGCTCGCTTTAAAGCCATTTGTTTACGGCATATCGCCGCCTACGAGGGTTCAGTGTGTATCAGATGGATGTAAATAGTGCATTCATAAACGGGGTACTAGCAGAGGAAGTCTATGTTGAACAACCTCCAGGCTTTGAAAAAGGTAACCAAGTGTACCGTTTAAGAAAAGCTCTTTATGGCCTGAAACAAGCTCCTCGAGCTTGGTATGATACACTCTCTCAGTTCTTGATAGACAGCGGATTCACTAAAGGAATAGTGGACAGAACCTTATTCAGAATAGAAGATGGAGAAGATATTCTGATGGAGAAGATATTCTGATGGTTCAGATCTACGTGAACGACATTATCTTCGGATCTCCCAACAAGAAGTTATGTGAGAAGTTCAGCAAATTGATGCAAGGGAAGTTCGAGATGTCCATGATGGGTCAGATGAATTACTTTACGGGTTTACAAGTCAAGCGAGAGTCTGAAGGGATATTCATCATCGGTCGAAAATACACAAGGAATCTCATCGCCAAGTTTGGAGTTCAACACTGTATGGAAGCCAAAATTCCCATGATGACCGGGTTCAAGATGGATCCAGATGAGGATGGTCAGAAAACTAATCAGAAAGAATATAGGGCTCTCATTGGATCTCTACTATACCGATTGCCGGCCAGACCGGATATCACTTTTTGCGGTAGGTGTATGTGCGATTTCAAGCAAATCAATCTGAAAGCCACTAAAAGCGACTAAGCGGATTCTCAAGTATCTAAAGGGATAGTAAACCTTGGTTTATTTTACCCATCGGATGATAATCTAGAGCTTAGTGGGTATTACGATTACGATTCACGGAGGTTACATAATCGACGGGGAAGACAACCTCGGTACATGTCGGTTTACGGGAAATAAACCGATCTCTTGGTTTTCGAAGAAGCGAGACATCGATTGCGACATCTTCTTTGGCGAGAATATATATGGGTGCGTTATTTTATTTGTTCCCAATCGCTCTAGCTAAGTCGAAGCGGAGAGGATTACAACATCGTAGCTAAAAACGTACCTATATTGCAGTGTGCGATAATAGTCTTTATTGCAATCACTCGAGAATCTGTTCTACATACAAGATGCAATCATGTGGATGTCGAGACACCATTTTATCGAGATCACGTTGAAAAGAAGAATATCGAATGGAAAAAGATCCATACCGACAAGCGAAAAGTCGATATTTTAACTAAGCCGCATTAGCCGAGATCGATTCGAGAGAATTATGCAACGAGCTAGGGCTTCTGGATCTCGGAGAAAGTGCACCAGAAATGGTTGGTGAAGTGGTCTCCAGAACCAGTTGGTTAAAAGACTAACCAGGTTAAGAGGAATCAGTTGAGTTAGGAATCTCAATCGATCGAACGATCGAACAAAAGGCCGATCGAAGATTAGACAAGTAGCCGATCAGAAAATCAGACAAGGAGCCGATCTGAAGATCAGACAAGAAGCCGATCAGTTCAAGATATATTAGATTAAGGGGGAACTGATCAGAATGGAAGGTCATACTTTATAAGTCGATTAAAGCTACGGCCAACAAGCAAGTCGTACAAGTTTAAAGCTACAAATCACATAAGTCAGTAGAGGCAACACAACAATGAAATAACAGATCTTTTCATTGATAAAGACCCGGAGGTCAGATTTACATTACAAGCTACAAGTACAAGAAGACCCGGAGGTCATTACATAAACCATAAACCATAAACCCTAAGCCTAACCCAAGGTAGGGAAGGGGAGAGAGGCTTTAAAGATTTTAGAGCTTGATGCTCTCATTATCCCCTGACCCTAAAAGGGGCGTGAGAAGCTTCTAGAATCCTGAGCCACCCTCAGAGCTTCGGAGTGAGGAGAGAGAGCGGCCTTGAAGGATCTCTAAGCCAAGAGCCCCTAGACCTAAAATCAATGGGCTCTCCAGCTGTTAAATGGGACACCAGTGCCAAAGGTTTGGTCAAAAGACCATAAGGCCACTAGTGTCGCATGCAAATATTGAGTTTGATATCTGAAGATCATTTATTTCTCGATCGGACCGTATACCAAACCCATGTTTTGTTTCAGACTGAGTTTGTTGATGCTAATTCCGTCATCTCGATAGGCACACAAGGTGCATACGGTTAGGAGAAGTGCCTTCTCATTTGCTATAGCAGATCCGCCGCCTTGGTGGTAAAGAAGCTTTGCATTGATCGTATGTGTAATCTTCGATGGCAACAAAAGCGGTGTGAAGGAACACACGGGGGTTGATTTGAGAAGCTAAATTCATTGAAAAGGGTTAAAGGTTTTTCTTAGGAAGTTTCATAGGAAATAAGGAATTCATCGGACAGCATGGAGTATAAGCTAAAGAAGATGAATGGTTTATGTTTTGTTGTTTGCCTAACACCCCAGGTCAATTTATAGAAGAAAATTAGGGGTATAAATGCAAATTTATTTTCTCAGAAGACCTTAAGAGAAATTTGCATCGACAATGCTTAAGGAACACGCGGCTAATGGTTATATGAGTTGACGGTGTGAGTAATCACAGCGTATCTATGCCATTATTACGGAATGTCAAATCGCGCCGATTTGAGAATCTAGGCGACTTTTTGACTCCCCGAAGTAAATGTTTTGGCGGGAGTAGACTTAAGTGCACAGGAAATGCAGCTTGAATAGAAGAAGATTGAAGGATGAAGTGGATCAGATAAGAGAATCAGATTAGTGGATCAGAGAAGTGGATCAGATAAGTAACGAAGTGGATCAAACAGGAATCTGATCAGATGAGTGGAATATTGCTAGGAAATGCTAAAGACTACCATCAGTAAGGTCAACAAGTACTAGATCAGATCACAGTAGTAACTGGTTGATTACAATATCAATCAGTCAGATACGTTTCTTATTTATCCTTTTCTGAACATCTTATATGCGCTTTTAAATAAATTGGTTTTTAATCTTCTTTACTTTATGACGCATGCACTGCAAAACATTTAATGCGGACATGAGAATGTGTATTTAATGCATTTTATTGCGAATTTTCGAGTCCGAAATACGAGAAGACTATTTTTCTCAACCGTGCGAATAAAACTTTTTAGGCCGACTAATCTCAGCCACTGATTTCAAAACACGGACACTTGAGTACTTTGGAAAGTTGTGCAAAAAGGTTTTCCCTCGCATACTATAAATCCAAATCCTTCTCAGAAAACTTCTTTCCACTACTTCGTCTTCTCAAAACTCTTAAAAGATCAAAACTTTCAAAATCTTCAGAAATTTACTTTCCAAAATCAATTGATTCTTTTTTCACGATTTCTCAAACCTACGAATCAATTTCTGGTAATTTCTCGTTTAAATACTGCATGATTTTAATTCACTCTGGTCACTAGGTTTACAAGTCGTGCTGCTATGTTTCTGTAATTTATATTCAATCTATACGCTTACTTGCTTAATTGATGCTTAGATTGCTGGTTTGACTGAGATTATTGAAATATTTTACTCAAGCTAACATCAATTTGCATATCATACAGAAATGGCATATCTTGTTCCACGACCGGGCCAAGGGAAAAAGTTCTGCAACTTTGCATCAATGAAGAAAGATATCATTGATGAGAAGTATGTAGTATTCTCAATCACCTCAGATCCTGAATCGCTGAAAATTCTGGAGTGCTTGCGAGCGTGTGGGCTTGAACAATATTGCTCGAGACATCAGAACACTGTCCACACACATGAAGCCCTGGAGTTTCTATATAATCTACAGAAGGACGAGGACATTGATGCTGACCTGATTTCTTCCGTTGGTGGACTGGAAGTAGGAGTGTCGAATGATGATCTCCAGAGGATCTTCGGTCTCACTCGAGGAAGCATCAACCCAGAGACCTACACGACTGATGTAGGTGAGAAGGACTTTCTTGAAGCCGAACTGTTGAGACCAGTAAACAAGGAGAACACAACGAATGTCAAAGCCTCCTACCTGAAGAGGAAATATCGCCTTCTCCTTGAGATCGTTCAGAAGGTGATTATGTGCTCAACTTACAGTCTTGATGCTGTCACTTCCTATAAGATCAGTGTCATGACGGCAATCATCAAGAAAGCTTCCGATATGGATTGGTTGGGTATGGTCAAGGCACGATTGCGGAAAGACTCGGGGAAGTTTGAACTGACCCAGAGAAATGAAGTGTGCTTATCTTCCAAGTGCTCTTTCATGCACAAAATCTCAATCATTCTGTCAGACAAGCTACCACAGAATTATGAATGGAATGAAAATGGAGCGAAGATATATCAAGCTAAGCACAAGGCTATCTTGGGGAAGGATGAGCCCCTGCCTGGACAATCTGATGAGGATCCTACTCCTTATGTGCCCAAACCCAAGGGAAAAAAAAGGAAAAGAAAAGGCAAATTGCATCTTCTTGAAGCGCGAGGAGCGGCCATTCCAAAGAAGAGGTTCAAGAGGAAGGACGGCAAGAAACCGGATGCTCGGCGGAAACCTCGGAAAGAGTTCTTCTCCTCAAGATCGCTGCTCGAGGTTCTGCTTTCGGCAAGTTCAGCGGAGCGGAGGATCGATTCAGTGGAATCATAAAATGAGATAGCGATCGATTCGAGCACCTTTGCCCAGAGAAGTAAGGGACGGCGGATGATTGAAGAAGAAGAAAAAAAAAAAGGCATCGGAGGGACATAAGTGGAGCACTCTGAGGAAGAATCACCATCTGATTCTCTGCCTCTCACCAAGATCTTCCAGAAAGCAAGATCGCCTACTCCCACTTCCAAATCGCCATCACCCTCTCCTCAACAATCATCACCACCACCCTCCCCTCACAAAACTTTCTCACCCTCACCCTCACCAATCGGATCACCCGGATCTCCCTCTCCCCAACCAATGAACATTCAGAAACCGAACCCTCTCAACAAAGTGAAGGCGAACTGAACCACATATATCCCCATCTCACTCCCAATCTCCAAACAAGATACAAGAACCTGAGAGATCTGACAAGCGAGTGTCCATCTCTCATAATCCCTTCAATACCAGAATCGTGCTTGCTTCACCTGTTTCAGAAAGCCCCATCATAAGGATAATGAAGCAACAAATCAAGGAGTATCTATTTGGACTGTGCCCTGAATTGGATCAACATCCGGCATCCAAAGAACAAATAGAAGAGATTGTGTTCGTAGGGATATCGGACTAAAAAGCATCGAGGAATTTCGATCCTCATGACAACTCTCGGGATCGATTTCTTTGTAGACTTGGAGATGAAGTCTTTAGAACAATCTTTGGGATGAAAAGTATTTGTTGAATTGACATCGATGATGATATCGGATGGTTGATTCATGAAAGGTTGAATTGCCGATAACAAGGAGGAAACTGTTCAACCTCCTCTGAGATCATGAGGAGCTACCGATGAACCAAGAATGGGTCTTTGCATATGAGACCCGACTTGGCAAGGCTTCAACATCGACTGATCGCTATCTTTGAGCTCGATACCCTAGATCTTTATCTTGAGAAGATTCGGGATGGGATCAAGGGCGCTATTGAAGACAAATTCACAACTCTCACAAAGAGATCGATGAAGCGGTTTGAAGAAGAGCAAAAAAACCGGTTGACAAAGAAAGAAGTCACACGGTTGGGATGCATAATGCCATCCTTTTCAAGTAATGCAACTAGTACATCCTCTTGCCGAGAAGCTAAATCTCGATCGATAAACTCAAAGTTGACGGATATGCTCAATGAGACACAGTCTTTCTCTTGGAAAATGTCCGGACATCCTTGAGAAAACCCGACAACCACATGAATATGGGTTGGAAACACTTTGCGAACTTCTACTGAGCGAAGCAAGAAAGGACATCAAATTTTTCTCGGACGCTTCTTAACTCCTCGATACATACGCCATCGCTTTCGACATTACTCCTCTTGTTGTTGAGGAACTCAAAGAGGAGATCACATGGCGATTCATTGCTTTCTGAATCGCGAAGTGTCCAACCTCTTTGATGAAACCAAAAGGGGAAGGGCAAGAGAATAAAGAGAAAAAAAAAAAAACGGAATACGATTGGTAACATTTGCATCTCTACCAAAAACCATCAGATCGACGCCTAAAAGCCACTCCATCTATCGATCTCGTTCTTTCAAGTGAAAGAAACCGTGGAGCAACATAGCAAAGAGATCATCGAAAGGTAAGATTGCTCTTTCAGAGGTTATTGCCGAGTCGACAAGATTGAAGACTTCTCTTCGTTAAATCTGAGAAAAGAATGGAAACTGATGATCAGGCCAAGAGCCTTTAACTCGCTAAGAAATTAGCTGAAGAAGACGAACAAGAAGAACCTGAGCAGACTCTGAAGAGAAAGAAAGGCAAAGGCAAGATGGTGAAAACTACTGCTGAAGATCAGAGTCAAGGCCAATTATTCTCTACCAAAATCCAGATGTCTCCTGAACAAATTCAAGAGCAAACAAGACAGAGAATAAGAGAGGCTGCCATCAAGAAGCAGAAGTTAGCAGAGGCTAAGGGACTAAAAATTGCATAAATCCGAAGGAAGAGAAAGAATGAAGCTGCAGATGAGGAGATTGATTGGGAAAAGAATGCCATTCCGGCACCTGTTAAAGACATCCTCTATGCCCGGCTAGATCTGCTTCCAGAATGGGATCAAATTAGAGGAGAATGGTTGTGTGACGTGTACATCCTGGAGATGATTCCGATTCATCAAGATCAGACAGAAAATGATGATGAATTTCGGAACTGGTTAGAAACGGTATCGATTTCTACCGGGCGGTGATGAAGGAAGGGAAGATCATGTCACTAATACCTGAAGCTCCTCCCTTTGAACAACTCCTTCCACCTTTGCGTCCAGACAACAAGTTAGATGCTGTCAAATTCAAGAATGCCTACTATGGATTTGCGATGAAAAAGGAGGATCCATAGAAGAGAAGATCCGGACAAGCCGATGCAAAGGATGTACAAGATGTTTGGCATCCCCAAAGAACTTCAAATGTTCAAGTACACACGAGGAAGACAACTTGGAATCGGATGATAGGTGCGTTTTTCATGTGATACAGATGCACACACCTATCCGAATGAAATATTCCATCTCTCGATTCTAAGACAACATCTCATTGTCTTCTGAAGTATGTACTGCTTTACATTATCTGCATTTCTATTCGTGGTATCTGTTTTTCTGATTAAGTGTTTTGGTTCCATCAAAAAGAGGGAAATTGTTGGGAAATTTGTATTTAGTTTTGATGGAAGTTCCAAAACAGGTTGTAATAGGACGATCGGACTGTTGGTGATTGATGACTTAGAATCAGATTAAGATGACCAGCTGAAATGTATAGATAGCTGATGTAAAAGATAGGTCACATATTGAGGGGGAACTCAATATGTATAGGTCAGGTCGAGTTATCAGATGACCAGATAAGGTCAGATGATCAGGTGAAGACAGAAGACACTGAAGACTCAGATGAACCTCAAGACTCGAGATAAACTCAAGACTCAGATAAACTCAAGACTCGGTTAAACTCAAGACTCAGACAAACTCAAGACTCAAGAATAAACTCAAGACTTCAAGATGATCAAGACACCGAGGCTCGAGAGTCACCTAAAGATCAAGACTACCGAAGACCGGAAGACCTACATCGGCCTAGTCGCAAATTGTGCTAAGACAACTGCATCGAAGACTCTACAAGGTAGATCGATCGATTATCCGATCAAGTCAGCTTACACCTGGCGTCAACCAAAATGGTACACCAGACAAGACGAATATTCTACAAAAGGAATATCAATCGTCAAACGGACAAATACTGAAGTGCCGCCTCGCGAAGCTAAAGAGAAAGCGACACATTTACAAAAAGAGCTGACAATACGGGATTCAACGCTGCTGACATAAACGGCGCTAATCATGCTTTCGGCCACGCCGATATTCGGAGCACGTCACAATCATATCCTACAACCTACCTAATATAGCCCAAATTCAAATTGCTCTCCAACGGCTCTTTGATTTCGTGGTCTATAAAATGGGATTGCTCGTCAAGTGAAGAAAAAAACCAACACAAGGACAATCGAGCAAAGCGAAACAACAACATTAACGCAAACTATCAAGAAGCAAAAGCTAGCAGAATTTCCGCTCGAAGAACATCGTTTTTGAAGATTATTCTTAAGTGTTCTTCCCATTGTTCTTAGCTTAGAAATCCTATCCTCTAGCATTTGGCTACATAAACACTAGGATAGATTTCCAGTTGGAACCACAACAAACCTTTACCCAAACTCAAAGTTAGGTTAAGTTTGTTCTGCAAATTCGCATAGGAATTCTAGTTTCTGATTTCTGGGATCGGTTGAGTGTGAACTCGATAAACATCTATTGGGTATTGGACTAACACATTAAACTAAGTCCAATCGGTTAAGTCGGTTAAGTTGGTCCCCTGTGTTAAGGGAAGAGTGGACGTAAGACGGGTTTCGTCTGAACCACTATAAAATCTTGTGTGAATTTACTTGCTCTTTATTGCTTTACACTATTCACACAGCTGAGCTTAAAATTACATACATATTCTGAGTTAACACCAGTCTGCACCAAGCAACTGATCTGATCAGGTTGACACCTTAGTCAGCTGATTGAAAACTGACTTGAGAATCTGATTTGGTAAAACTGGTTTTTCACACGGGTATTAACAAGCTTCCGCACTATCAGTTAAACTGACAGATATCAAACTGATCTGCTCTCAAGCATTCAGTAAGATTGAACATCGATCAAATCGACTCACTAGCACTCGATCAAAATATTTGCAATCACACACCGATCGCACGAAAAAGTTTTTTTAAGTCTATTCACCTCTCCCCTCTAGACTTCTGCCCTCACAAAACCCGTTCGGGACCTACAAAAATTACAAAAAATATTAGGCAACAAAATTTATTTTTATTTTAAGCACCTTTTATTTATTGGATTATAATTGAGCTACTTGAGGGGCCTTTAGGAGAATTAAGATGGACCTTCCAATGGACTTCTGAATTCCAATATTGAGCCACAATATAATTCAGCCCATTAATATTAATTAATACCACTATATAATTAATATTGCATTATCAATCTTAACCCATATTACGGTAATATGGCTCCCGGTCATTATTTTCCGTGTTTAAGATTATTTAGTCCACTAATTAATTAAGCCACTGAAAAGCTTTATATTAATTAATATCTTTATCCTTGGAGTAAGGACATCTCAACTTTATTATCCATACCGAAAAATTAATTCCACTTGCAAGATTTGGTATGATAAAGGTTCTGAGCCCACCAAGAGGACCAATCACGCAAGACTTTGCAAGCACACGATTCTCTGTATTAATCTTAGCAACCGTCGTACAATTAATATTATTGCCTAAGATATAGGGTATCGAAGTCTCAATGATTCTCTTCCCATTTATAAGTCAAAGCAATAATTACTAATCGCACACGGTCCTTATTAAGTGACAGAGATTAAGAAATCAACAACCACTGAGGTCTAACTCTTCATCCCTTAAGTTAGTGCGAATGAGTTTATCCTCTCTGCAGGTCCGCTTCAGCACATCGAATGCACTAGTGTAATCTCTTGGTCAAGACAAACCAATCTGAGACTCACACATCAACTTCTACCAATAGACTGTTCGGGTCTATCTAGGTTGTGAAACATGCACTAGTTTACAAGGGACTGTTAACGTGATCTTCTGTGATCTGGTATCACCACGTTAACTACAATGTAACATGTGCTATTATATGAACGATTTGTAATAAATATATATAACATTCAATCATATTTAAAACAATAGTGATAAATAATTTATTTCAGTAAATAAGTGTTTAATACATAGGTTATACAAAGTAAAAGAATAATTTCACGTATAACCCCAACAGACAGATCAACCGCAATGGGTGGCCAATGCAGTCTTAGTAATAAAGGCAAATAACTCTTGGTGACTTTGTATCGACTTCACCGACCTCAACGAAGCATGTCCAAATGATTATTTTCCTATAAATCAGTATTATGGAAAAAGACGAGATCAAAGGACTTACGTTTAAACGTCACATAATCAAGAGGTATCTCGCGATATCCGAGTGCCCCCAAGGCGAAGACCGGACTCTGCCAAGCTCCCCCGACCTACCACCATTTCTCTTTCCAGTCCTGGACCTTGTTCGGGAGGACCTCAACCAATTTCATGTGGGGGCAAGCCTTCACATAATAGTACCCCCGGTCCTTCCCCCACTTCGCCAGCGAGATCAGAGAATTTATTTCCTTAACAGAAGGAAATGCTCGAGGCTGAACGCGGCCAAATAATGAAAGAAGCCCGATAATTGTGCTCCACCCATTTGGAGTGATCAGGGTCGGAGCCAGACCCCAAAATCATAATAGCGAGGTGATGATAGGATGGAGCGGGAAACGAAGTCCTATTTTCATCGTGTCGTAGTTCATCCCTACACACCCATCAGGTACATGATCGACATAATCAATCTTGTGCCCGGGAACCCAAAAATGAACGTCGCCGGGGACTTGAAACCTATCCCGCCACACAAAGAGCTCGGCCTCGATCACAAAACTTTCCACTTTCGCGGTGGTGAACGTACTATCTTTTCGAACCTGGGTCGGCCTAGGAATCACTGCGCGAGATCGAGTCAAACTTTCATGAAGCCGTAATTTACGGTCAACCACATCAACCTCATTATCCTCGCTCGGAACATTAGGAATAACCTCATCCGAAAGAAAATCTAACTCAGCCGGGTCTATCAGCTCGATGGTCAGAGCTGAGGCCTCATTTCCCGCCTCTTCCAAGATTTGAATCTCGGGCTCGATGGGTTCAGGGTCTCGATTTTGAGGCTCATCCACTGCACGACGGCACAAGCGATGCCACCTCTTGGATGTAACTTCGCCGTGGATCGGCACGGGCACCTCATTTACCATTCCAGAGGAAACGTTAACCACGGGCGGCTCCCCCCCGCCACGGCCATGCCGCCGACGAATCTCGACGAAAGGGGCAGAGCTTTCTGCCACGCTCCCCGATGGGCTACAGTCTTCGGAAGCCATCACTAAGAGAATGAACAGAAGGAAGGAGGAATCAAGAATTTACCTTGGAAACAACGAGCGCCAAAATTTCGCACTGAAAAATCGTCGGAGCAACAGAGCGGTTTTCGAAAGTTTGGAAATGGAAAAGGAGAAAAGGAAGAAGAAGAGATATTTATAGAGAGAGATTAGGGCACGGGTAAGTGAACCGCGGCCTTTCATATCTGGCGTGTGAGCGTCACGCGCCATCATTGCCTACTAAAGGTAGGCGCGACAGTCAAGGCGAGCAGCCGTCACCTCAACGATTTCCAAGAGGATAACCACGCGTATTCCAGAAGCTTTGCGACCTCGCACATCGCGATCAACGCAACATTTGAAAGGTAGCTCGCCCCCCTTTACGAACAAAGGCAGACGAGCTAGGGGCTATTGTTTTGAGCATATCGCGCGATGTCGGGTGCGACCTGAACAGAGTCTCGAGGAGACAAGGCTGAATTTTCCACAAAGTATAACACCTCGCGGGACATAACAGGATTGAAGGCAAACCAAACGTAGATTGCGCGACCTGGGTAGACCTCGGTGGCCTCGGACTGACACAACTGCAAAGCATTAACTATGACTCGATCGGTGTCAGACGGGCGGCGCTGAGGAACCTACCTAAAATAAGCCTTAATCAGGGATAAGTCAGTAAATGACGATTATGATTGATAGCTAGAGGTACTTAAATGGCTAAATCCCTACAAATCCGGATTTGTCTTGGGCGACGTCCCAGCGAGGTGCCCGAAGTCATGATGTCTCGAGTGACATCCCAGCGGCCACCGACCTGAGTCACATCAGTCTTGTAGCATTTAATGTTTTACAGAGCCACTTTCGGGTGCTTGTACTTGTAATCCGGGAGAGTGAGCTCCACTCTCCCAAACCCTATAAATATGGGTCATTTATGACCAAGAAATATAGAGAATTCAATACCCTACCAAACATCTTGCAAATTAATTACTCAAACACTCATTCTCTCAAATAATCATATAACATAAATGCAATTCACTTTACACATTTATTGTTTGTGTCACTAAAATCTTTAAGCCACATCTTAACTCCTAATCTGTATATTTTAGTGCACAACAAAGCTTAATCGGAAACCTACTCTATCCATAAAGTATAAAAATATTTTTGAGAATATAATTTTATTTGAGGGTAACTTACATTTTCTTAATGTGTTCAATTAAATTTGACCATGCCACAATGTTTAAAGAGAAAATTAAGCTGTGAAAATGGATCAAAATGGAACAGATGATATAATTCTTGTGAATAACCCCACCCAACTTGAATTTATGTTCAGTAATTTCTCAAAAAAATTTATATTTAAAATAAAAGACTTCGTAGTTAAGTTGGAAATTTTTTGAACTTAAATTCTTCACTTTCATCTTCTCTCGCCCGAGAGTGGGACGACATGCTGAGACGAAAACCTACAAAAATTGAAGTCAAAGTCGAAGACAAACAAAAACTCGAAGAACGCCGCCGCGCCGCCGCCGCCGCTGCCGCTGCTGCATCGTCCTCCGCCCCCACCACTACCTCCTCCTCTCTCCTTCGCCACTTCGATCGCTCTGCCCTCGATCCCTCTTCCAAGTCCCACCGCATCGGTCTGTCTTAAACACAATCCCCCAAATCAAGCAAAGACCAAAACCCTATCAATCAATCAATCAATCAATCAATCAATCACCACGGGTTTAATTTCAAGATTGGCTATGGAGATTGAAGTGAAGCTCCGATTGCCAAACAAAGCCGCCCATCAGAAGCTCACCTCTCTACTCTCTCCATTCCACATCGCCACTCACCACCAGCGCAACACGTTCTTCGACGGCGCCGCCGCCGAATTGAGCTCGAAAAGAGCCGTTCTCCGCCTCCGGTTCCACGACGAGATCCCCAAATGTTTCGTCACTTTCAAGGCGAACGCCGTGCTCGCTAACGGCGTCAGCCGCGTTGAGGAAGACGAGGAGGAGATGGACCCTGAAATCGGAAAGGCGTGTCTGGAAAATCCCCAAAAGCTAATTGATGCCGATTCTAGGGTTTTGCGCAGGGTTAGGGAGGAATTTGGGGTCAAGGGGTTTACGAGTTTGGGAGGATTTAGGAATGTGAGGAATGTGTATAAGTGGAATGAGGTGAAATTGGAGGTGGATGAAGTTAATTATGATTTTGGGGATATGTATGAGATTGAATGCGAGAGCGTGGAGCCTGAGCGAGTCAAGGGGATGATCACTGAGTTCTTGAAGGAAAATGGGATCGAGTACTCTGATTCTGTTATGTCCAAGTTTGCTATATTTCGTGCTGGAAAGTTGCCTTCTTAGTAAGTCTTTGTTGTTGCTTAAGTATTCGTCATTCATCATATTGGCATCTTGGAGAATCATGGGGATGACTAAAGTCTTTTCTTGCTGTGTTTTTGTTCTTAATCAGTATATGTTAATGTTATGTTCCTAAGTTACATGGTTTTCTCCTTATATGGCTTCACTTTCTGAGCTTATGTTGGAATTATGTGTCATTGTGTGCAATAAGGTTTAATATCATTAAAATTTTACTTCTTTGACATCTGTGTAGTTTTGGTGGTTCCATAGTAGCTTTAGATGCTCATTGTATTTCCATGTGCTGTCTAAATGGTAAATCTTTTTTTCTTATTTTAGAAATAAAGAAATTTCCATTTGATATGGTTATTAGGCTATCATTTGGACTTGTTTCAACTGTTTCACTTAGTTTTCTATGAGGATGAATTTTGAGAAGATGTATTGGAGAACCTGATGTATTTGGCATTTATGGTAAAATTTGTTGGGGAATTTGATGTAGGTTTGGTCCCAATAATGAATTGAGAATGAAAATGGATTAGAAAATGAAACCAAACATAGCCTTGAATCTTAAGGTTTCTACAAGTAAATTTGATGTGTTTTTAACTCTTCTCGTGACTGAATGTAGCTTCCACTTCTAGGATAAAGGGATAAAACTTGTTTCACTGATCAAGCATTCTCTTTCATTACAGCTGTAGGATTTGAGCTGTTATAGGATATCTCTGTTTCGGACTATCAATGATTCCATTGGAAGACATTGTGAGTACCTGATCCCTTCACAATACACAGCTTAAAAACAAATGACCAAATGATGACTTTATTTGCCTTCTTCTGCTTCTGTAGGGCTTCTTGCTCAATTTCTATCCTTTGTAGTCAAGAATGTCTTAGTTTGGTATTCGTTCCTTGAAAAGTGGAGTATGTAGCTCTAAGTTGTTATTGCTTGGTCTGGTGTATAATGACCTTGCTAAAGTTGTCACTCAAGATCTTGCCAGAATATTATATTTACAGATATTATAAGTGTTGGGATTCCTGTAACGTTAGGATGAACACCAACAAAGATTAAACATTTTTATAAATTTATAAAGCAACCACAATAAAGCTTTGTTGGTATCAATATAATCTGTTAATAATATAATGAGACAATATGAATGTATGAACTCTGTCAATATTGACTAGGATTGAGTTTGATATTATGCATCTTAAAAGTTTAAATTTGAGCAATTAAGAAGAAAATTTTGTAGAAAAGAGAGTTCGTATGAACAAAGGAAATGCCCCTTTATTCATCGCTCTTGCTAAGAAGACTTGTATGCATGTTTACAGGTGCTTTCATGAAAATAGGAAATTCAAGCTTGTCCCTTTTTCCCCCAATTCTAATTCAAAATGATCAATTACAACTCTCACATTTAATATGTAGTTGCACTTGTTGCCATACAAAACTTTTGTTTCATATACCGTTGTCTTCAGATACTCCAGCACTTGGTTTATGCGGCTGTGGTTAGAACTAGAAGTAATATGTAGTAATGGCTTTCTTAATCTCAAGATTAAAATTATTCATACTCCAATATTGTTTCAGTTAATTTTATACTTCGTATGTTCAAGATTTCTGATTCCTATGTTCGACTGATATGACCAGTGTTAATTCTAATATTGAATTCTCATGTAGTTCCTCTTCAATTTCACCTTTTATATTTCTTTCTTTATCCATTAATGATAAGCTTCCTTATCTTGCTTTAGGTGTTCTGGCTGGATGGCTCGACCATAAATAAAGGAGCGGGGAATCTTCAGTACTTGCAGTTGGCAATAACATCTTCCCATTGTTTATTTATGGTTTCAATGGCCAAGAGTGGGAACTTCATATATCATTGTTTCTTTTTCCTCATTGTGTGAGGTGCATCTGGAAATGCCCCAGTTTCAATGTTGAGGTTAAATAAATTTTCCCTGTTGACTTTGAGGTGATTTCAGTATTATTAAATGAATGAAAGTGAACTATTTTGACTTTTGAAGTTTCTGCTTGTGTCAAAATGCTACCATGTTCATCTCTTTTCAGGAAAAAATAATCTCTCTTTCACAAAAAACTCGTATGAGACAGGTTGATGGGGTACAATTTAGCACAATCAACACCCACCTCTTCCAAAGTATCTCTCCCAAAGTGTTAAAGTGCCAAATGTCCAAATTATAATTCGTCTCAGCGTGAGACAAAGTGTGCCTCTTTATCTTTTAGTTGCTCAAAATTCTGAGTGCACAGCTGAAAATTTGCTTCTCACATGTACACAACACAACAACTAATATCAACAAGCATAAAAAATTTTCCTAGAATTTATTGCAACATTTGGTACAGTCACACTATTGAACATCCAGAACCGGTGATTTTTAATAATTTTGAAGATGAGAAACTAGAATGAGAATTAAGTGAAATATCATACGAATGATCATAGCAAGTGTTTAAAAAAGTGTTTTGACATCCCATTTGGAGGAACAGAAGTCATAATCTCAAATGCTATCAACACTTCCCTCTTTCCCTTTAACAACTAATACTACAGTTTCGCTTTCTCGGTTGGAGAAATGCATTTTTGAAAACGACAAGCAACTCTAGATCAGGGGCTCTTGGTATAGTCGAACGTGGAGGAAAGATCATTTATATAGATATGGACAAGATCCATTTATGGAAATATTGACATTTCATTAGTTATATATCAATGTTTCAATAAATATACTTGTATGAATAAAAAAAATCCCGGATTCAACGGGGTAAATGCATTAAAAGGGGCGAATTTCAGCATATGGTGCTACTACGATTGGTGGCGAACTTGCTTTAGAAAAAAAAAAAGTATTTTCATCCTTGTGCAAATTAATTTTACGGTATAGATGCTACGCTTATGACCTCCCTTCTATTAGGGCTAAAAATCAACTAAGCTATTTGATCATTTGATGTTCAATTCAAGATCGTTCGTTAAAAACTCATTTGAGCTCGGTCCGTATATATATCAAATAAGTTTGAACATAAATATCTAGTACAGTTTAAATCTCGACTTGGGCTCGAGCTTGATAAGTAAAAAAGGATAAAGTAAATGCAAAAATGTCAAATTACTCGAGTCGACTCGTGTTTGGCTCGATTAAAGCTCATTCGAACTCGGCTAAATTAATTATCAGACAAGCTCAAACTTGAATTTCAAAGCTCGATAACATTTCAAACAAGTTTGAACTACAGTGCATTCGGATTGGCTAGACTCAATTACAGTCCTACCCTCAATGCCTTACGATAATGATTTCTATTACATTCCGACCTTTACCACAATGATGCAGCCAATATAGATCAAATTATTTCATGAATTGGATTTCCCCGGACTGTTTACAACTCCAAATGTGTGCTCAAGTAATCAAGTTAGAAGTTTTGTTCGAAATATTGTGTAAATGTACCACCACAATTGAAGCAGGGAAAAAATAGAAGGAAAACTCCCTTTTCCTTCTTGTTTGGAAACGTAAAACAGAGACCAATAAGCCTATTATTTCAAAACACAGATCAAGAATGGATCAAACAACTAGCATAAAATCCAGAATTCTCATGATACATTCACTCAGTTCAAATGATGAAAATTCAAAAGGATAGTCAATTTCCTACTCTGAAAAACACAAACAAGCTGGCTAAATACCCTTCTCCTATCACACACTCCACAAACTTTCTAACACATCAATCTACTTCACTTCCTCTTCTTAGCCGGCGGCTGGTCCTCGTCGTCCTCGTCGTCCTCCTCTTCTTCGTCGTCATCATCGCCATCCTCGTCGTCATCACCAGCATCATCGTCGTCATCATCGTCATCGCTACCCCCGTTTCCTTTAGCCTCAGGATCCTCCTCGGGGTCCCCTTCTTCGTCATCATCGCCGCCTTCTTCATTGCCCGAGAAGTCTTCATCGCCCGCATCATCATCATCACCATCGTCGGCATCTTCATCATCATCTTCGTCATCATCCTCCGTATCGCTTCCGTCTTTGTTTTCAGGTCCGGGCTTTTCTACTCTGTAAAGCTCCTCCATAGGAAACCTGCAAACAGAAAAATCGTTACTTTTTTTTTAAGAGTCGCATTTTTAACATGCAAATTTGAGAAATAGTACAAAAGAAAGTACCATTTCTCAGTCCAGTCTGGTAGCACATCATCATTCAGCAGGGATCCTGCCTGTTGAAATCATTTAAAAGTGGAAGAGAGTGAATAAAGGCTTCCAATTCAAAGCATTTTGCATCAGCTAAAGGTAAAAAATTAACAGAGAGAACAAGAAGCAAACTGAATTGGACAAAAATTGGGGATATGTAACCAGTATACCAAATATATAATACCAAGTTCAAATTTTATTAGTAGTCTACAGCAATTCCAGACTTTTTACTTGTGAAGTAACAAGTCTATGCTTTAACAAAGATCAAGATGAACATTCCATAAGCAATTGTTCATAGTAAAAATCAAAGAGCTAATTAAAGGGGATGAAATACTGTAACAAGATTCCTACCCATCAAAAGAATATACTATCTTTAAGCAAAAATACACATAAGAACATCAAAACCATGATATATTTTTAAAAGGCTCTTACTCCCCCCCCCCTTACTTATACCAGGGTAGCCTTGACTTTATAAAGAATTTTATAGTTAAAAAATTCTGAAAACATGATAATACTTTCTAAAGACTCTAGGAGTGTTTTGGAACACTTAAAACAGCTTCCAGAAACACTTATTTTCAAAGCTCCCTCTCATAACTTTTGAAAATTAGTGCTTCTAGAAGCCGTTTTAAGTGTTTCAAAACACACCCTCTTACACCCAACAGCTTATGCTAGGACTAGGGCATTTGTAAAAATGCAATCTTTACAGAAAAACATAGCAATTTAGTCCACCCCTACAATTTAGTCCAAGTCAAGGAGCAAAAGTCTGAAAACCATACTATAGAAGTCGAGTTCTTCAAAAAAATCTCAGTTGACATCAATATCCTAATGATATAAGACATTTTACAACTTAAAAATACTACTACAATAGGAGGGAAACTCTAACCAAGATTTAAAAGCATCAAATCTGAAGTTTCCATTTCACAGTTTCTATATCACCAAGACAACACAAGCTCAAAAGCAAACAGGGGCTTACCATTATAATTAATTACACAATGTAAGAGATTTAGTTCAAATTTCATCACATAGACTTGACAACATACATAATAACAGGTAATCCACAAACCCTTCAGCCATTATGCACAAAAACTGCCTATAAACCAGAGAAATTACCAAATTCACAAAGAAAAGGGGGCAAAAAACCATTCAACTGCAAATAACCAACACTCGAAGCAGCAAACCAGTCACTCAAAAGTCAATGGTAGAGCAAAATCTGAAAAACCCTCATTGAGAAAACTGAAATCTTGAACAGAACAAAAAGAAAAAACTTCAACTTCAGAAAAATAAAACTATTCACCAGCATAAGAAGGAAATTGAGGGAATTTTGAGCAGCCAAAAGAGTGTTAGCCACCACAAATGAGGACAACATGAGCTGCTTCCTCAAATCATCACTCATATCACCGCTCAACTGAGTCACCTCCATTTGCCCACAAAAAAATTCTCTGCAAACCAACTAAAAATCTTGACTTGAAGAAAATAGAAAGAAGAGAGGGTTAAGAGAGAAAAACTAGAGGGGTTAGATAGAGAGATTGTTGGGTAGGGTTGAATTCGGCGAATGCGTCCAAAAGAAAGGGTGGATAGTGAAGGAAAATTGAAATTTGGGGAAAAATAAGAAGAAAAACCAATGCTATTTGACTAAGGTTTTTGTTTGGATGACTCTAGGGTTTTGTGGGTAAGAAGTGATATTTTGCGCTTCTGTGTGTTTCGGATCTAGTGTCGAAGTAATTGGGGCGCGTCAAATTGGACCGTTGCGATTTCACTCGTGTGTGTGCACGCGCTCTCTTGAGGTTGAGATATTTCTTATCTTGTGTGCAATCTCTGTATCATATATTTTTAATTTATTTTATAATCATACAATTTTTTATGTTGAAAAATTGAATTTATTTATATTGAATTGTACAATTATTAATATGAAAAAATAATTGTACGGTTCAATATAAACAAGTTACATGATTCTAAAATGCACTATAAATGCACGGTGCGCTTGAGTGTACATGAGACTCATTCTTTTATAAGATGTTGAATTACATACTAAAAAAAAACAATATTAAGAAATCGATTATCATATGGTAACATATTATATAGGAAGAAGAAAAAATCGTGGATGATCTTAATATATTGGGTGTCTAAAATCTACATTTTCCGGTTGACTCAAATTCGTATATCTAATAGTTACAAATAATATACACAATTTTTTTTTTGAAATTTCAATCACGGCAAATGATTGCATATTTGAAGAAAGACGCCGTGCTTTTAGTCCTGGTCAGTGTGCTAGAAGGTTTAGACATGTATCTCATCTCGTAATCAGGTTGGAACCTCTATACCAGTCCAGTTGTGAGGAATGGGAGAGGAAATTGCATACTTAGCAAGTTTGTGTGCGAGAGTATTTTATTTTCGAGACACGAATATGATGTCCTGCGCTAGGCCGTCCATGTTGGAATCTCAAATTTGGCTAAGTATGAGTGCCTCCGGTCCGAAAAAAAAGCCTGCTTCCCTGTCATTGCCGCTTTGGCTAGCTGCGAATCCGTTCTGATCTCCACATGCCTAATATGATGTCGAGCACACCTGTGGAGCCCAATGTGGATGGCCTGAAGTTCCGCTGCAAGCACTGAACCCTGTTGTGGGCACATCGCACGAGGTGGGCCCAGGCCCATGTTGCGCCCTCAAGGAACGCGCCCATGATCATACAAATCATCCTCAACCAAACCCGAAATAAAAAGAGTAATGGCTGAAGTAGGCATGTCGCGAGGTGGTCGACCTCGCGACTATCCGAGGTCGATACATTAACTACGACAAGACGTGTGTCAGAAAGTAGGTATAAACGATAATTCCTAAATGGGATTTAAGTCAGATGAAATCCAGCAAAGGACGAAGCAAAGCGGCTTGTCAGAGTACAAAAGTGACTAATCTCCAGTAAATCTGGGAATTACCTCGATCGAGGTACAAATCAGGGTCGCGAGATCCTTTTTACATTGAACGACCTCCCGCGACCTCCAGAGCAAATCACATTAGTCGTGTAGAATTTAATGTTAACCAGGGCTACTTTTGGCCCTATAGATTTGTAATACGGGAGAGTGATCATCACTCTTCCAACTACTATAAATACAGGTCATTAATGACTAGAAAAGATAGAGAATTCAATACCCTACCTAAACTCTTGCCAATTTATTGCTCAACACTTATTCTCCCAGACATTCGAACAACATAAATGCAATCCACTTTCCACATTATTGTTTGTGTTACTAAGATCCACAAGCCACATCATTAATCCATAATCTATATATTTTAGTACACAACAATTGACGCTAGAAGAAGGACACTCTTTAAGAAATGTCAAGCTATGTACTTAGCATTTTCTCATTGGAGTATTCCTCACGAATCTTCCACATGAACCCATCACGATCACTCAAATCACTCAAAAAACTCAACCATGTCTCAAGCGACTTTCATCTCCAAAAGAAAGGCATCAGTTTCATGTCGCTCCGGCGGAGCGGGGGCTAGCGGACCGGCCTTTAGCAACTGCAAAACTGGAGGACCCACTATCGGAGTTGCTCAAAAGCTTGAGCAGATCCGTACCCCGAAAGATATTAATGAGGCCATCGCAGAGTTACGCAAAAGACAAGCCGAGATGGAGTTTCCCGCTGGCGACCTGCACCACGACTTGAACCGTAAGGCCGAAAGCAAAGGCAAAGGCCAGATGCATGAGGAACCTCTCCCCGAGGGACCTCGCCGAGAAAAATCCTGCTGCAAGGAACACCATCACGAGGGACCTCGCTATGAGGGGCCTCACCGCAGGGAAAGCCAAGAAGTCAATTCTCATGGGGCCCAGCACACCCAGTGTTATTAGCAAAATCCAAACGAAGGGCCAAACCCAATCCACCAATGCTTATTTTTGAGAAGTTTCAGCTGTGGCCCACACCAAGCTCGCGGGCCTCAGAGGGACCGACCCCAAATGACACAGCGCGGCCGCGCTAAACCCAAAGGATCTTTTTCGGGGTCGGTAGCCCAGCGCGGACCCAGGCAACAGATATCAGCAAAGGATCGACTCTAGTGAAGTCCCTCACCCAAAGAACAGAAAGAACTCCATCACCTTACAGACGTCGATGGTGTTGGAATTTAGAGGCACGTAAACACGTAATACATGCGCAGCGGAAATAAACAGTTCACCAACAACGAACAAATAATTGCATAATTAAATACGAGTAAACGTAAACAGAATTCTTACAGTAATTCGTATACCATTTTCTCTACTATGGTATCCACGTAATCCCCAATTACGGACTTGCACAGATTTGTCAGCGTTGAATCCCGAGATGAATTTGCTAGGAAAATTCTAATTATAGATCTTATGGAGAAAATATGAATTAACGTTGTTTGTAAATTCCCAAGAGCTTGTATATATAGGGAGGCCCAACTTAAATCTTAAGCTAGCCCGATTGGAAAATAAAATCCCTAATCTTTATTTTAAATAAATCTCTACGATTTATTTCCTATATATAAAATCTCTATGTATTTAATTTCCACGTATATCAAATCTCTACGGATTTGATTCCATATATTAAATCCTACATATTTAATTTCCATGTATATCAAATCACTACGGATTTGATTCCATATATATTAAATCCTATAATAATATACCATATATTATTATTGGGAATTCCTATTTAATTAAATCTAATTTAATTAAACATTAATAATAATTAATTCCAAATTAATCTATTATTAATTAATTCTACATAAATTAAATATTAAATCCAATTTAACATTTAATCAACCAACTATAATCCGTAAAAGGGAAGTACTTGTTGCGTGACCCATAGACCTTCATATATCGAGCGATTAGTCAAACTAACGGTCTTAATTGAACCCTAGACAATAAATTAGACATTCTCAATATATGAGGTACGTTGCGAGAAACGTGCAACTACCTACAACTGAAACATGGGTTATTACGATTTTCTCCTTTCATTCGCGAATACTCGATTAAGTCTTGAACATGATGAAGTGTCTATTCAAATAACTTAATCAATTTATCTCTAATCACTAATTGATCATGTATGTCACACTTAGCCACAAAGTCTAAGTTGACGTGCATCGGCCGATGACTTAGATCCAATTATGACGAGAAGATGAGTATTCTCTCTAAATTCACTTTGAGAAATGGATCCTTTTCTTGGCTCAACTACCACGCACATGCACTTCGCGATGAACCCAATCCAAGCCACATTCACCCATGGAAGGGTGCAAGCGTCGGTCATGGTCAAAGTTCATCATCCCACACATGTCGTGCGTATTGACCTCAAGTCAAAGGAGTATCGCATCGCTCCCACTAACCGAGACACCCGTAGACACATATAGTGGAACTACATCAAACGGTTTCTCGGATGGGTATACCAATACTCTCTAGGGTATTTGTGCATCCATCATGAGATACCTAGTATCTCGTAGTAAGTGAGATCTTACTACACTCTATAAGAGTATGATGCAGATTACACACCAATCTCCATTGCATCATCAATATCCCATTCTTGATGATCCTTGATCGGGGCTATTTGAGAATCATGCTTAAGTCATCTGAGTTCTCACAATCTCAATGACAACAATGGCTCATGGGAACACTTGTATGAATAAATGCAAACAATCAAACAAGTGTATTGCCATACATTAATATTAAGTGAACTATAATATTAAATCAAATTGAATATCATTGAGTATTATGTCCTTACAATAGATTGTCTCTAGGACACTAACACTAACAATCTCCCACTTGGACTAGAGTCAATCACCTACATGTCTAACCCCTAGACCATCAAATGTCTAGTGTGTACATGAACACTCAGTGTTTTGGTGAAATGATCTTCCAAATTAAACATGTGGGAATACATTTTAATTCTATTTCTCCTATCGTTATGATCTCCGGGATCAAATGATAAGTCTAGGTACATGCTCGTTTATGCTTGTTGATCTCAGTTCCTTTGCTTGCGCAATCGCACCAACGTTGTCTCAATAAAACTTTATTAGACAACTGACACTCGGAACTACCCCTAGTTCTCTTAAGAACTATAAAATTTAGACAGTCTCCTTGAGGCTTCTGATACAACATTGTACTCAACTTAGGTTGTTGAATCTGCGGTCTTTTTGCTTGGAACTATTCCAATCGACCGCCTCATTATTGAGAGTTAAACGTAACCTAACCGTGATTTGTAATCATCACAGTCGGATTGTAAACTTGTGTCAGCATAACCAGTGACTACTAGTTCTGACTGTCCACCATAGACAAGAAAACATTCTTTAGTTCGTCTAAGATACTTCAGAATGGTCTTGACAGCAATCCAGTGAGACTCACCCGGATTCTGTTGATGTCTATCAGTGATGTTGATAACGTAGGCCACGTTTGGCCTAGTGCAAGTCATGGCGTACATGATTGACCCAATTTCATATGCATATGGGACATCTTTCATGTGCTTGATATCAACTTCAACAGAAGGACAATCCTTCTTTGACAACTTTATCCCATGATTTGCCGATAGAGACCCTCTTTAGAGTCCTCTATCGCAAAACACTTCAACACCTTGTCTACATAGGTGGACTGTGACAGCCTCAACATCCTCTTGGATCTATCCCTATGGATCTTGATCCCTAAGATGTAGCAGGCTTCACAAAGATCCTTCATCATGAAGGTCTTAGACAACCAATTTTCAACGGACTGCATTAACGGGATATTGTTTTCCAAAATCAATATGTCATCGACATACACGATTATGAAAATAATATTCTTCCCGTTACGTTTATGATAAATGCAAGGATCTTCCGAATTTCTAATGAAGTAAAAAACTTAATAGCTTCATCAAATCGGATATTCCAACTCCTAGAAGCTTGCTTCAATCCATAAATGGATATCTTTAGCTTGCATACTAGATTAGAATTTGACTTAGATGTAAAACCTTCTGGTTGAGTCATAAACACTTCCTTATCAATGTTTCCATTGAGAAAAGCTGTTTTGACATCCATCTGTCAAATCTCATAATCATAGTGTGCTGCTATCGCAAGTAAAATTCGAATGAACTTGATCTTAGCAACTGGTGAGAAGGTCTCATCACAGTCAATGTCTTCGCGTTGACTATAACCCTTCGTCACCAACCTAGCTTTGTATGTTTGTACTTTTCCCACTTACATCAGTCTTACACTTGAAGACCCAATCGCAACATATGAGTCTAACCCTTATAGGCAACTCAATCAAGTCCTAGACTTGATTGGTGTACATCGAGTCCATATCGGATTTCTTGGCTTCATGCCACTTCCTTGAATCAATATCTGATATTGCTTCAGAATAAGTATTAGGACCGTCCTTAGCCGTTATGTCCACATTATCGAGTTCCTCCAAGAGGTAACCATATCTAATGGGCGGATTATAATTCCTAATTGACTTACGGAGCTGTGGTTGTGCAGGCTGTACATTCTGATCGTGAAAATTTTATGGTGCATCAATTCATCAATGTCCGTAGAGTCCTCAAGAGCTACATTTTCAGATGCCTCTTGGGCGGGAGTTTGAACTATGTTGTTCTCATTCAACCTACTTGGAGGTTCTTGCACTGGCAAGCATACTCCAATTACGCTCCCACTGGCTGAAAGACGATCACCTAGTGAAAGATTCCCACCGTGAAAGTTGCTGAATGCTCCCACTGATTCCTTGTCATGTTGCTTTGACAAGATATTAGTCTCTTTGTTAATTTGTGGTTCTTGAATTTCTTCAAGTTCTATCAGCTTACGACCTTGTTCCTTAAAGACATAGTCTTCTTTGAGGAATTTGGTCTGCCTAGAAACCATCACTGATTGTTTCTCAGGTAGATAGAAGTAATATCCTTTAGTTTTCTTAGGGTATTCCACAAAATAGTCCTTTTCACCTTTGGATTCCAACTTGTTGGTAAGCATCTTTTTCACAATCACGGGGCAACCCCATGTTTGATATTTGTAAAAGTTGGCTTCTTGCCGCACCATAGTTCATATGGTATATGCTCAACCGATTTAGATGGAATCCTATTCAGAATGTAAATTGAGGTTTGTAACGCGTATCCCCATAAGAATGTCGGAAGAGAGGAGAAGGTCATCATGGACCTCACCATGTCCAACATGGTTCAGTTTCTCCTCTTGGACACACCGTTCATCTGAGGTGATCCGGGAAGAGTCCATTGTTATTGTATTCCATGTAACTTTGAGTAATCAATGAATTCATGGCTAAGGTACTCACCTTCTCGATCTGATCAAGGAGTCTTGATACTCTTACCAAGTTGTTTCTCTACTTCAACCTTAAACTCTTTGAGTTTCTCAAAAGTTCGAATTTGTGTTTCATAAGATACACGTATCCGTATCTTGAGAAATCATCAGTAAAAGTGATGAAGTATCCGAAGTGACCCCTAGCTAGAGTGGACAATGGTCCACAAACATCGTTGTAGATCAACTCTAGAACTTCTTTGGCATGCACCCCTTTCCCAGAAAAAGGTCTATTGATCATATTGCCCATGAGATAAGATTCACAGTCTCCATAAGACTCACAGTCAAATGGGGTTAAGTAGTCTAACTTTCTTAACCTTGTAATTATTTTCTCGTTTACATGATCAAGTTCTATAATGCCATAAGTAAGTCGGGTTTTCATGATTACTAAGTTTGAGTCTTTTACTTTATATATTAAGAACATCATATCCACAATGCAACAAATGCATGTTGCGAGTAATAGAAAGAACTAGATGACAATCATCAAGTTCTAATCTAAAACCAAAGGGTAAGTCTACCACATAAGTCCCCACACGTTCAGTCAGCAACTCTTGCTTCATTTTCACGTGTAAGACGACTTCACCCGCCTTAACTGTCCTAAGATGTATGAGCCCCTTCGCATTTGTACAAATGTGAGAGCCACACTCGGTATCTAATACCAATCAGTTAAAGCTATTAATGGACATGTTTATCTTAATAACAAATATAGATGTTCTAGTGCCAGAAGCACCTAGTGCCTTGCTTTTAGAAACAAGAACATTATAGTCCTTCTTCCAGTGCCTTCTTCTACTTTTAGTAGAGGCACACATCATTGTCTACCCGCTCCTACCGTTGAACACCATCTTGGTGATAGTGAACTCAAAAGTCTTGAGCACGTTGTGAAGTTCAAGCATGGTCGCATCCGTCTTATTCATATTTTAGTTCACAATGAAGCTTAAATATGAATCCGGGAGCGACGGGAGGATAGCATAAATGAAAATGTTGGCCTTTTAGCTTAAAGCCTAAATTACCAAGTTTATCAATTAGGCCTATCATCTTTAAGCACATGAGGTGAAATCTTCTCTTCTTTAGCTAACCGGCATTTGAACAGATCTCTCATCACTTCATAAATCTCAAAATGAGATTCAGAATCAAAGAGATCCTTAAGATGCTTGAGCATTTCGAAGGGACCCATTTGCTCATGTTGCCCATGTATATCGGGAGTCATGTCGAGCAACATCACACACTGCGTCTGGGAAGCATCCCTTTGATGTTTCTTCTGAGGTGCTTTCGTCAGCGTAAGTTGTCTCAAGAAACCCATTGCGGGGGGGTGCCGAGGATTGGCGTGTCAACACGTACTCAATCTTTTCTTGCCTTAGCACCAAACACATGTTTCGGTGCTAGTCCAGAAAATTTGGCCTAGCCAATTTTGTTTGTTTCCAAAAACACATCTCAATAACAGTTATACATTTCAACTAACCAACAGAAATAAAATAAAACGAGAATTTAAATACATAATTCCTATGATCAATATTCAGCAATCAAAATAAACATGGCCTTTCTTTTGTGTTTATTTTGTCTCCATTATTTTCACATACTTAACGACCTCATCGGAAAAGTACGAATTTATATAAAATATAAATTATAATGGACTAGGATCCACATTACTACTATCATAATCCCAGCGAGGGCTGATCATTATAATAGCATAACTGGTAGGTCTCCAAACCAATTGCAAAACTGCAATTCCTAGTTTGTCGAACCTAGTTCGACTGATGTCCCTTACCCTTTGTTCCCCGCGAGGGCTAGCGAAACAAAGTTAAGTTGGTTTACAACCATCAAGCGGCGACATTACATGTCCCTATAAAAGTCCCGTTAGATGTAGATCCAATCAAAAGACGAGGGTCTTTAGTACTCATTGGAACGAAATCTCCGGTTTACTTTTAATTTTGATGGAAGACATCTTATCAAATCAATGAGAAAATCATATTTTAGTGAGGAACGTTTTAAAGACGGAGTATTAATATCTTAATCGAGATCCAACATGTTAATCTATATCACATTTGATCAATTATTGGGCGCCGCCTACCCAAACATGATTTCATACGGACTAACACTTATATGAGCTCTGTCTACCCAAACAATTTATACGGTCCGACAATTATTGGACACCGCCTACCCAAATAATTTAATGCGGACTATAACTAATAATGTAAATATCAATTCACATAAACAGTTATACAAGTGAGGAGCAACTAATCAAGCTCTTATTAAAATAAATTAGTATGTGAAAAATATTCAATAATATTTAGCACACAAAATATGTAAAATTATTTTAATTTTAGACTTAACACGTAAATCAAATAAACGTGTACGTCAATCATCCATAGGTAAATCATGCTAAAATTAAAATATGAACAAGTTCTAAACCTTCTTTAATTTCTAAAATCCCTTTCAAATGATTTTGTCCAAAATAATCTTTAATAAATTTCCATAATTTTGGTCTAACCAAATTCCTTAAAGATTTTGGAAACAAATTAGACTCAACTTTTATCAAAGGGAATGGTTTTTCTGCCCAATACACAAAATGCATTGGTCGAAACTTAATGACCCCAAAATTGATTCGGTAAAATTGAAGGTAATCAACATTATTATCACACAACCAAATAAATCAACATCATATAAATTGCATAGACTTCCAATATGACCCATGCCCACGCTCAAGATTGGAAAATCGGGATACGGCGGCACATAGCCCGGCTTGATGCCGTCCGACTCCGCCGCTGCCGATCGCCTTCCGATATGTAGCCCTTTGTTTTCTTGATCGCGATTCGGTGCCCAGCACCATCGCGAATAACAGAACGCTGCCGCTCGGGTTGAATCGCAGCAGATCGCCGCCGCCAAGTCCAAACTCGTAGCGGATCGCCGCTCGTTTGGTTCAGTTCGCGGTGTATCGCCGCTCGAAACAGTTGCAGCCCGCTCCGTCGGGTTTCTTTCTGTCGCCCAGCAAGATTAGAAACGTCGGCGGCTAGAGGCAGCGTCTTCCGACGGTGAGCAAATCCTCGTTGCGGGCGGCGGATTCAAAAACCCACATGCGGGTTTTGAAAAATTAAGTCCATCTCAATATTTTGGATTTAATCCAATCAAATCCCAAAAGTATAATAGATTAACCAAATCAGATCCGAAACAAGTTATAAAGCCGGTTATACGTGAAAACAGGCATGTTGCAGAACTGATTTATTTGTATCAAATTTCTTAATCTCATTAATATATACAAATGAATCTGTTCTCAATAATTTATTTGATAAATTGAATCCCAATAAAATAATGAGAAACCAAATTTTGATTTCAAAACAAATTTGGGCAAAACAGAATCAATTCAAGCAACATCTACCTACGTAAATATATAAATATATTATGCAATCAAATCAAGAGTTTGAGCTCTGATACCACTATTGGAATTTAGAGGCACGTAAACACGTAATACATGCGCAACGGAAATAAATAGTTCACCAACAACGAACAAATAATTGCATAATTAAATACGAGTAAACGTAAACAAAATTCTTACAGTAATTCGTATACGGAAAATTCTAACTCTAGATCTTATAGAGAAAATATGAATTAACGTTGTTTGTAAATTCTCAAGAACTTGTATATATAGGGAGACCCAACTTAAATCTTAAACTAGCCCAATTGGGAAATAAAATCTCTAATCTTTATTTTAAATAAATCTCTACGATTTATTTCCTATATATAAAATCTCTACGGATTTAATTTCCATGTATATCAAATCTCTACGGATTTGATTCCATATATTAAATCCTACAGATTTAATTTCCATGTATATCAAATCTCTACGGATTTGATTCCATATATATTAAATCCTATAATAATATACCATATATTATTATTGGGAATTCCTATTTAATTAAATCCAATTTAATTAAACATTAATAATAATTAATTCTAAATTAATCTATTATTAATTAATTATCCATAAATTAAATATTAAATCCAATTTAACATTTAATCAACCAACTATAATCCGTAAAAGGGAACTACTTGTTGTGTGACCCATAGGCCCTCATATATCGAACGATTAGTCAAACTAACGGTCTTAATTGAACCCTAGACAATAAATCAAACATTCTCAATATATGAGGTACGTTGAAAGAAACGTGCAACTACCTGTAACTGAAACATAGGTTATTACGATTTCCTCCTTTCATTCGCGAATACTCGATTAAGTCTTGAACATGATGAAGTGTCTATTCAAATAACTTAATCAATTTATCTCTAATCACTAATTGATCATGTATGTCACACTTAGCCACAAAGTCTAAGTTGACGTGCATCGGCCGATGACATAGATCCAATTATGACGAGAAGATGAGTATTCTCTCTAAATCCACTTTGAGGAATGAATCCCTTTCTTGGCTCAACTACCACGCACATGAACTTCGTGTAAATCCAATCCAAGCCATATCTACCCATGGAAGGGTGCAAGTGTCGGTCATGGTCAAAGTTCATCATCCCATACATGTCGTGCGTATTGACCTCAAGTCAAAGGAGTATCGCATCTCTCCCACTAACCGAGACACCCGTAGACACATATAGTGGAACTACATCAAACAATTTCTCGGATGGGTATACCAATACCCTCTAAGGTATTTGTGCATCCATCATGAGATACCTAGTATCTCGTAGTAAGTGAGATCTTACTACACTCTCTAAGAGTATGATGCAGATCGCACACCAATCTCCATTGCATCATCAATATCTCATTCTTGATGATCCTTGATCGGGGTTATTTGAGAATCATACCTAAGTCATCTGAGTTCTCACAACCTCAATGACAACAATGACTCATGGGAACACTTGTATGAATAAATACAAACAATCAAACATAATATTCAAACAAGTGTATTGCCATACATTAATATTAAGTGAACTATAATATTAAATTAAACTAAAAATCATCGAGTATTATGTCCTTACAATAGATTGTCTCTAGGACACTAACACTAGATTGTCTCCTCCCGACAGACGGGGACTCCACCTCGCCCTCACCAGATAGTCATTTGGCAAAATGAAAGCCCTCAAATGGCCGTCATCCTTCAGAACATCAAAGATCTTCAAGAGCAGATAGCAAACAAAGGACGGATGCCTATCACCACCAAAATTCCGGTATCACCCCTATCACCTCGCCTCACCATGCTCTCGCCCAAAGATAGGCTCGGTCGCACAAGTAGTACAACGGAACACATATCCGATCAACCATGAGAAAATAACGTCCATGAACTCAAATGTCGAGCTTTTTCGCTTTCGTCATCATACCTCTAGTTCAATGTTGGGATTACATGAAAAAGATCTTTTCTTTGTATAAGAAACTAAATTTTCGAGATTGAAATAAATTATTTATCAACTTTAAATATGATTGAATGTTATATATATTTCTTCGCATAATGTTTCAATATCACCACCAAAATTCGAAGATTAAATCATCCCTTTGTAACTAAAAATCGCCATTCACGACCTAGATGGAAAAACAACCATCCGAAAAGGTTGAGGTGTAAGGCTCGATTGGTTTTGTCTTGACCAAGAGATTACACTAGTGCAAGGCATGTGAAAAGGACCTCACAGTGAGGATAAATTCTTGAATCGAACAAGGAAGAATTAGACCTCGGTGGTTCGTTGTTTTTACCTCCCTTAAATAGGATCACATGGGATTGGTAACTATTGCTTTGACTTATCATGGGTAGCGAATTAGAGAGATTCAATACTTTTTATCTTGGGCAATATTATTGGTCACGTGTGATTGCTAAGATTTAATCTGAAGAATCGTGTGCAAGCACGCTTGCTTGATTTGCCCCCTTGGGAGGTTCATAAGCTTTATCATACCAAATCTTGCAAGTGGAATTTGTTTAGGTATGGATAATAATGTTGAACCGTTCCTCGACCAAGGACAAAAGATATTAATTAACGGAAAGCTATTTGGTGGCTTGAATTAATTAATGGGCTAGGTAATCTTAAACACGGGAAATAATGACCGGGAGCCATATTGTGTAATATGGGTTAAGATGGATAGTCAATATTAATTATGTAGTGGGATTAATTAATATTTATGGGCTTGAATTATATTGTGGCTCAATATTAGATATTCAAGATCCATTAGAAGGTCAATCTTAATTCTCCTAAAAGGCCCCCGAGTAGCCCAACAAATAGTCAATAACCTAAAAAGGTGATTAAAATAAAATAAATATTGTTGCTTATATTTCCTCTCAAATTTTTGAAAATTATGGATAAAAGAGGAGAAAGATTTTCTTTGAATTTTGTTATGGAATGAAGATATGTATTCTTGGAATACAAGATTATCTCATTAAATTCAAGAAATCTCCCACTTGGTTATTCATAGTGAGATTTTCGAAACTTTTGGAAAATAGAGGGCAAGAAAGATTTTCTTGATTTTCTTGAAAAGATATTATGGAAGATATGTATTTCTTCAAATACAAGAATATCTCATAAATTAAAGAAGATCCAAATCTTGGATTCTTGCACTATATTTTCAAAAATTATGCCATAATAGAGGAGGTGGGATTTTTGTGGAATATTTTAATTATGGGAAAAAGAATATATGGGATATATTCAAGATTTCTTGGTGACCAAGAAAAGTCTTTTCCCACATTGAAAATTCACTAAAATTTCGTTCACCCTCTCTCCTATAAATAGGGGATGATTAGTTCATTCCCAAGTACAATTTCATGTGCTGGAAATATTAGCAAATCCACATAAGTGGTGCAACAAAGTTTATTTTTTCCTTTTGTTAATTGTTTGAGTATCCTTCCACGGATTGTCGAGCAAGGGCTAAGGGAATACTTGGGAAGTCCTTTTGGTTAGTCCGTCCGACCAAAGCCCGCCATCCCAGAGGAAATACGTTCACGTAAACCCGTAGATTCCGCATGCATAGGTTTTACGTGGCTTTTTATATGCATGATTTGTTGTTGCAATTATTATTTGAATTAATATAGGATTAATTCATGCTAGTAATAATTAATGAATTAAATTTGTATTTAAATATTCACCCCGAATAGATCTGTGCGAATCATTCCCCAACAACTGGTATCAAAGCCACTGTTTCGGGCTCTGAATTTTTTAAATTGTAATTTAATTTGTGGACATTAAATTTGAAATTGGATAGTAGAACTGTTAGATCTGTTTTGCAGGTATCCAATTGTCATGGATTTTAATGTTTTATTTTGCATGCATATAAACTGTGTTTTTTTTTAATTCGATTCGTTCGGATTTGCTTTACCTCGTGAGAAAATCCACGAGTAGACTAGGATTTGTTTGATTTGATCAATGTAATAGACTAGTCTAGATCTAGGTTTATTTATTTATTTTTTAAATAAATTGTAACCGGATCGGGAACGAAAAGACGAAGAATTAAAGGATTTAAATCGAGAACTGTGGAAGTGAGGCGTATGTACGGCACGCTAGGGCGCAGGGCGAGTTGTGCCAGCGTGAGGATGAGGGGCTCAGAAGACGGGCGTGGGCGAAAGCCCGAAGTGACGGGCGACCTTGGCGTATGTATACAGACCGGCGATCTGAGACGCGATGCGGAGGCGGGTGAATATGGATCATACATGATGGACGCGGCTGCTGCCGCCGCCGAGATCTCGGGCGACGCCGAGAAGAATGTGTAAGGTCCTTTGGCCGGTCTTGACCCGAGGGCGAGTCTGAAAGAAATGTCAAGGCAATGGCCGGCGGATCTTGGCGTGCATCCTTGTAAGGCGAAATGGCGTGGCGGTTCGAGAGGCAAGTATTTTTTCGAGACGAGCGAGTGGGAGAAATTCGAGGCGTGTTTCTTCAAGATCAAGCCAAGAAAAATCAAACCATGACAATTGGATAATTTGTGCCCAATATGTTTATTTTTTCATTTTTGCTTGATTTATTTGTGCTATCTTATGCTTTATTTAATTTGTTTAAATGTGTTTGCATGAGGGTTGCCAAATTGAAAAATCTCAACTTCAAAATTACTAAGTATGTTTTAAATAATTAATCGACAATTTTATTTAGGATAATAAAATTGAATTAATTTTGACCTCCATGATTTATTTATTTGTGAATTCTTTTGGAGAAATTTCCCACGGGGACGGTCAAAAAAGATAGGTTTCACATGAATGAATTCGAAACGGATGATTGTGGGTTATTACTAGTGGCGGCGATGACCTCCCCACGAGGCTCGATCAAAGTGAAATAGTAATCCAGTATTTAATCATGGTTATTACTTAGGTATAAAATTGATATGCATATACTTCCCCGAAGTCCCTGTCAATTTTATATTGGTCAAGTGAGAGTCAACTATTAATCTGGATATTAAAGGTTTGTGCTTCGTTCTTGTTTGTAACTCGCTTGAATGTGTTTAAATAATGACCCACCCCACGTGGCTTATTTAAACTGTTTTGAGATGTTGGCTGATGCATGTTCATATTTTTTTTGAGATTTTAAATATGATGAATGTGATCAAACCTTGTGATATATTTGTGCTTTTGCATATAGTTGTTTATTTCGACAAAGATGTCGTTACCTTTTAATCCTTTGTTATTATATTTTAAAGTCAATACAATATGTATGGAAACTATATTGATTGAAAAATTATAATTGTCCTAACTGCACAAAAGCACAAGTGGATTTTGACACACAAAAATCAGATGAGCCAACTGACGAGTCAAAACATGCGGGACTCGTCAGATCACCTTGCGAGAGATGTAAATTTGAAATGGTGGAGGGAAAACCCGTAAGGGATTACGTCCTCAAAAAAATAGATGGCCCATCCTGAACAAACTTGAGATTCCGAGTCGCAGATTATGATCCGGAGACTCGGATGAATTTGGTACTTCATTCTCTCGCTTGAGAAAAGGGTTTTGAGCATTTTGGCCTCGCTAGCTAATTTGTTGCAACCTTTTGGACTCGACAGAAATGATGATAAGGCACCAAACTCAAGCTTTGACGGCAAGTGGTCCGTCTTCATCTTCTAGGCCAAGGGTAGGCAAGATAAAGAATAGGACCAAAGGCCATAAGCAATAAAACTCAACTGTTGCCAAGGGCAATGGTAAGATGAGGAATGCTCGTTGAGTCAAGGAAAATGCAAAAGGAAGTGCTTAAGGCTGCGGTGAGAGAGGACAATGGAAGTTTTGCTGTCGCTCCAACCCCAAAAGGGACGGAAAGAAAGGTAATTCTCACACACTAGTTGTTGAAACTTGTTTAGCGGCGTATACTTCTCATTCGTGGGTGGTTGATACGAGATCCACTAATCATGTTGGCTTCACGAGTTCTAAATGATCCGGCAACGTAGTGGGAGTGAGATCCTCATCACACTGGGCAACGTTACGAAAGTAGAAGACATTGCAATGCTACGTAAGTGGCAGATATTGCAATGCTACGATAGTAACGATTATTGCAATACTACGCAAGTAGCAGACATTGCAATGCTACATGAGTAGCAGTTAAAGCAGTGGGAGAAGTGCACCTATCTTTTGAAGATAAAGTTTTTTGAGATTATCTTTATGTTCCCAGTTTTAGAAAGAATTCACTTTCAGTTTCTAAAATTCGATTAAAGGACACTAAGTTTCTTCTAATAAGAATGACATCATTTTTTGAAATGATGAGTGTATCTATTACGGGACATTGATGGAAAATCTCTATGCAATTAACTGTGCACACCACTCACGAAATATATCCTATAACACATCAACTGCTTTTAGAAAAGAAAAATGGTCATCGGGGCGTGAACGAGACACTTCTTTGGCATCTAAGATTAGGTCATATAAATCCAAAGAGGATCCAAAGGTTGGTGAAAGATGGTTCCTTTGGGGCGTCTCGAGTTGAACAAATTCTAACCTGCGAATCATGTTTGGAAGGGTAATATGACCAAGTTGGCATTTGGAGCCAAGGGAATGAAATTAAAGAAGTGTTAGAGATCGTTCACATAGATGTATGCAATCAAATATCAACCAAAGCAAAGAGGAGGTTATGAGTAATTTTATTGATGATTACTCAAGGTACATTTTTCTTATGAAGCGTGAATCGAGACCTTTGAGAAATTCTAAAGAATTTAAGGCTCAGCGAGAGAATCATATGGAAAAACGTATCAAATCTCTACGATCCGATCGTGGAGGCGAATACCTCAAATGATGAGTTTTGAACTACTTATCGATGAAGGGATTGTATCGACTCCACAAACACCGGAACCCTCAACAAAATGGGGTTTTGCAGAAATGAAGCAACATAATTCTTTTGGAAATGGTTAGATCAATGATGAGTTATACGGATCTTCCCGAGTCATTCTGGGGTCATACCTTGGAAAACAACGACTTACATTCTGAACTTGGTCCTATCCAAATCAGTTCCCGAACCCCAAAAGAATTGTGGACCCGGGCGGAAGTCTAGTATGAGACACATGAGAACTTTTTGGGGTGTCCGCCCACGTGTTGGACAAGGAAACCGTAAATTGGATCCTCGATCGTAATTAAAGGTCATTTTTTGTAGGATACCCCGAGGGAACAAAATGGTGAATGTTCTATAGTTCCGAAGATCAAAAGGTGGACATCCGCACCCACTTTAGATTTTGGAAGAAAACTATAGAACCAAAGAAAACCCAGAAGTGAGATTACCTTAAATGAGCTTAGAGGGCAAACCTCAATGCCAACTGTACTAGATGATATACCAAACAATACGTTTTCACAACCGGAGCCTCGTTATAGTGGGAGGGTTGTTAGACAGCCCGAGAGATTCATGGGAATAGGAGAGTCCTCGGACTTGATTCCCGGAATCAGACCCATGGACATATGACGAGGCACTCCAAGATAAGGATGCAGATTCTTGGCAAACAGCAATGAAAGCCAAAGTGGGTTTTATGTTTCATAATAGAACGTGGGAGCTAGTCGAACTACTTAATGGGGTCAAACCCATTGTATGAAAGTGGGTATATAAGAGGAAAAGAGGACTGGACGTGAAGGTTGAAACCTTTAAAGCAAGACTAATGGCGAAAGGTTATACTCAGAAAGAAAGGGATCGATTATGAGGAAACTTTTTCGCCCGTAGCCATGCTTAAGTCCATCCGTATTCTCTTATCGATTGCTGCGCATTTCGACTTTGAAATCTGGCAGATGGATGTCAAGACAACTTCCCTTAACGGAAGTCTTGATGAAGAGATCTATATGCAACAACCCCAAGGTTTCATTGAAACAGGCCAAGAACATCTTGTTTGTAAGCTCAAGAAGTCCATTTACGGACTCAAACAGGCATCCAGAGCTTGGAAATAATGTTTTGATCATGTTATAAAGTCTTATGGGTTTGATCAAAACAAGTTTGAAAGTTGTGTGTATAAAAAGCGTGTCAGAACTGCATTGGTATTCTTAGTACTATACGTAGATGACATTGTGATCATCGGGAACAATGTGAAGGTGTGGTCAGACGTAAGGGCATGGCGTTTCAAAACAGTTTGATATGAAAGACTTAGGGAAAGCCGGACACATCCTTGGGATCAAGATTACTAGAGATCCCAAGAAAAGGATGATCGGGTTATCGCAAGTATTCATACATTGACACTGGTTTTAAAACGATTCAGCATGCAAGATTCCAAGAAAGGATTCGTACCTTTCAGACTTGGAATCCATCTATCCAAGAAAATGTCCCCTAAGACGAAAAAGGAGATAGATGACATGAAAGACATTCCTTGTGCTTCGGCTGTAGGAAACCTTATGTATGCAATGCTGTGTACGAGACCAGATATATGCTTTGCCGTAGGCATGGTAGCAAGATATCAGAGTAACCCAGGGAAAGCGAATTAGACGACAGTTAAAAACATTCTGAAGTATCTGAAAAGAACTCGGGACAGAATGTTGATTTATCAGTCAGATACTCCAATCCCCATCGGCTGCACGGACTCGGATTTCCAATCAGATATAGATTCCAGAAATTATCTGCCTCAATTAGTGTGTTTCCATTTGGGAAGTGTAGCCATCAAATGGACGAGTGTGAAGCAGAAATGCATCACTGACTCAACCATGGGACTCGGGTAAGTAGTCGCCAGAAGCGTTGAAAAGAACCGATTGGGCTCTAGATCTTCTTAGTGGACTTGGATGGTGTTCTGAATTTGTCTAACAATATATGCTAGGGGCAGTTGCAAATTCAAGAGAACCAAGAGTACACGAGTCAAACAAACACATTAAAGGAAAGACATCTTATACGAGAAATCGTTAAGAGAGGAAATATAAATGTGGCAAAGATAGCATCTGAGGACAACCTAGCAGATCCATTCACAAAGCGTCTGCCTCTGAATACATTCGAGAGACATGTGAATGGAATGGGTGTCAAGACCGTTGCCAATCTGCTTTGAGTATAAGTGGGAGAAATTATTAGGTTCGTGTAGGTGACATTAGATGTCACGGACTACTCGAGACTTATTGTAGTATACTTAAAAGCAGACTTTGAGTATAAGTGGGAGATTGTTAGGATTATACTGAAAAGTATGCTTTTACTTTGTATAATCGAAACTGAATTTTCAGACTTATTTACTGAAATAAATTATTTATCACTGATGCTTTAAATATGATTGAATGTTATATATATTTACTTCATAACTGTTTCAATAATTAAATGCGTGTTACATCTTTGTAGTTAATTTAGTGATACCAGATCACAGAAGATTAAATTAACAGTCCCTTGTAACTAAAAGTACGCCATTCACGACCTAGATGGAAATGAACAACCATCGCGAAAGGTTGAGGTGTAAGGCTCAGATTGGTTTGTCTTGACCAAGAGATTACACTAGTGCATGGTGATCTTATTTGAAAAGGACCCACAGGAGGATAAATTCTCGTAACCGAACAAGGAAGAATTAGACCTCGGTGGTTCGTTGTTTCTTAACCTTAAATCCCCCTTAAATAGGATCACGTGGGATTGGTAACTATTGCTTTGACTTATCATGGGTAGCAAATCGAGAGAGAGATTCAATACTTTTTATCTTGGGCAATATTATTGGTCACATGTGATTGCTAAGATTTATCTGAAGAATCGTGTGTGCAAATGCGGCTTGCTTGATTTGCCCCCTTGGGAGGTTCATAAGCTTTATCATACCAAATCTTGCAAGTGGAATTTGTTTCCGGTATGAATAATAATGTTGAACCGTTCTCGACCAAGGACAAAAGATATTAATTAACGGAGCTATTTTGGTGGCTTGAATTAATTAATGGGCTAGATAATCTTAAACACGAGAAATAATGACCAAGGGAGCCATATTGGACCGTAATATGGGTTAAGATGGATAGTGCAATATTAATTATGTAGTGGGATTAATTAATATTTATGGGCTTGAATTATATTGTGGCTCAATATTAGATATTCAAGATCCATTAGAAGGTCCAATCTTAATTCTCCTAAAGGCCCCGAGTAGCCCAACAAATAGTCCAATAACCGAAAAGGTGATTAAAATAAAATAAATATTGTTGCTTATATTTCCTCTCAAATTTTTGAAAATTATGGATAAAAAGAGGAGAAAGATTTTCTTGAATTTTGTTATGGAATGAAGATATGTATTCTTGGAATACAAGATTATCTCATTAAATTCAAGAAATCTCCCACTTGGTTATTCATAGTGAGATTTTGAAACTTTTGGAAAATAGAGGCAAGAAAGATTTTCTTGATTTTCTTGAAAATATATTATGGAAGATATGTATTTCTTCAAATACAAGAATATCTCATAAATTAAAGATGATCCAAATCTTGGATTCTTGCACTATATTTTCGAAAATTATGCCATAATAGAGGAGGTGGGATTTTTGTGGAATATTTTAATTATGGGAAAAAAGAATATATGGGATATATTCAAGATTTCTTGGTGACCAAGAAAAGTCTTTTCCCACATTGAAAATTCACTAAAATTTCGTTCACCCTCTCTCCTATAAATAGGGGATGATTAGTTCATTCCCAAGTACAATTCCATGTGCTGGAAATATTAGCAAATCCACATAAGTGGTGCAACAAAGTTTATTTTTTCCTTTTATTAATTGTTCATGAAAGTATCCTTCCACGGATTGTCGAGCAAGGGCTAAAGGAATACTTGGGAAGTCCTTTTGGTTAGTCCGTCAGACCAAAGCCCCTTTGCCATCCAGGAGAATACGTTCACGTAAACCCGTAGATTCATCGTAGGTTTTACGTGACTTTTTATATGCACGATTTGTTGTTGCAATTATTATTTGAATTAATATAGGATTAATTCATGCTAATAATAATTAATGAATTAAATTTGTATTTAAATATTCACCCCCGAATAGATCTGTGCGAATCATTCCCCAACATCAACACTTTACCACCAACCTCCATTGAGTCTTTCCATCAAATGGCTCATCATTTCCTCACTTTCGCATCACGACCCAAGATAAAGGGAACCAAGCGGCTTTGGCGAATGTTGGGATTATCTTGAAAAGTATGCTTTTACTTTGTATAATCTCGAAAAAATTATGCTTTTTGAAATAAATTATTTATCGAATGCTTTAAATATTTTGAATGTTATATATATTTTGAAATAAATTATTTATCATCGAGTTAATTTAAATATGATTGAATATTATATATATACGCCATTCACGACCTAGATGGAAATGAACAACCATCAAGGTTGAATGTAAGGCTCAATTGGTTTGTCTTGACCAAGAGATTAATTTAGTGATTTGAATCACAGGAGGATAAATTAAACAAGGAAGAATTAGACCTCCCGATTATTTCTTAAACTTAAAAGGATCCGTGGGATTGGTAACTATTGCTTTGACTTAGATGGAAATGAACAACAATACTTTTTATCTTGGGCAATATTATTGGTCACATGTGATTGGTAAGATTTGACCTTAAGAATTACACGCTTTGCTTGATTTGCCCTTGGGAGGTTCATAAGTTTTATCATACCAAATCTTGCAAGTGGAATTAGTTTCGGTAGATGGATAATAATGAACCCGACCAAGGACAAAGGATAAATTCTATTTTGTGGCTTGAATTAATTAATGGGAATAATCTTAGAAATATTCAAGATCCATTATGGGTTAAGATGGATAGTGCAATATTAATTATGTATTGAGATTAAAATTTATGGGCTTGAATTATATTGTGGCTCAATATTAGATATTCAAGAACATATTCTCCTAAAATAAGCCCAAAGTCCAATAACCCGAAAATAGTCCAATAACTGAAAAGGTGATTAAAATAAAATAAATATTGTTGCTTATATTGCCTCTTAATTTTCGAAAATTATGGATAAAAGAGGGAGAAAGATTTTCTTTGAATTTTGTTATGGAATGAAGATATGTATTCTTGGAATACAAGATTATCTCATTAAATTCAAGAAATCTCCCACTTGGTTATTCATAGTGAGATTTTCGAAATTTTGGAAAATAGAGGGCAAGAAAGATTTTCTTGAAAGATATTATGGAAGATATGTATTTCTTGAAATACAAGAATATCTCATAAATTCAAGAAGATCCAAATCTTGGATTCTTGCACACTATATTTTTCGAAAATTCCATAAAATAGAGGAGGTGGAATTTTGTGGAATATTTTAATTATGGGAAAGAGAATATATGGGATATATTCAAGATTTCTTGGTAACCAAGAAAAGTCTTATCCCACATTGGAATATTACAAAGTTTTCGTCCACCCTCCCTCTTATAAATAGGGGATGATTAGTTCATTCCCAAGTACAATTCCATGTGCTGGAAATATTAGCAAATCCACAAAAGTGGTGCAACAAAGTTTATTTTTTTCTCTTTTGTTAATTGTTCGCGAGTATCCTTCCACCGGATTGTCGAGCAAGGGCTAAGGGAATACTTGGGAAGTCCTTTTGGTTAGTCCGTCCGACCAAAGCCACTGCCATCCCGAGAGGTACGTTCACGTAAACCCGTAGATTCCACATGCGTAGGTTTTACGTGGCTTTTTATATGCATGATATGTTGTTGTAATTATTATTTGAATTAATATAGGATTAATTCATGCTAGTAATAATTAATGAATTAAATTTGTATTTATATATTCACCCCGAATAGATCTGTGCAACTCATTCCCCAACACGAACATCCACCAGCTCGAGGAGGAGTCAGATAGAGTCTACATCGATCTCATCGACCAACTCATTATGGAAGGGGAGCCACTGGGGGATGAAGCCAAGGTTTTAGGAATAGTACACAGTCTGAAAAAAAGGGACAAAACTCTGGAAAATGATGAACAAAGACTACCCATCGAGCTACGCTGATTTCCGGTACCGAGCAGGCATCATGATCACTAACGCCGAGATATTAGCCTCGCGTCTGGGCGAACAACAACCGAATGAGGTAAAGGTCGAAAAGTCAAGAAGACCGACCCAAAATCTGAAAAACACTTCCGAAGGCCCGGACCCTCCAACTATCGAGCTCCAGGGGCCTTCAAACCTATCGATAACACCCTGGAGGTCAAACTTCTCAAAACACTAACCATGAATGCAGCTCAGATTTTCCAAGCCATTAGAGGTGGAAACCAAATCCCACCTGCCAGGGAAATGCTCCAAGATACTTCTAAGCTCAATCCGAAGAAATTCTGCGACTACCACAATACCATTGGGCATACCACTGAACACTGTCGCGATCTGCAGAGAGAACTCTGAAAATTGTACGAAGAAGGGAAGCTGGAAAGGTTTGTCAAGCTAAGGCAGCAACATAATCAGCGATAAGCACCTCCGCCGGGAAACCAACCCGACCAAGGAAGGCAAGGTCTACAAATCCCAGAAGGATCAGAAAATAGGGTCATCCACATGATCTGCCCAACAGGGGGAACCCTTGGGGGTTTCCTCCCGGCGACCTCCCTGTCCAATCGCCAACAGAAGGCCGAGATGTGAGCTCTTGACAATGCCGTATTATGCTGCCTCCCGGTTAACACCATCGCCCCAAGCCAAAAATAGATCACCTTCCGAAGAAGATAAGGACGGAGTGGTTTTCCCAAATTGGGACCCACTAGTAATCTCAACCCGATAATGGGGGCTCTGGTCCATCGCATCATGATCGACAATGGGGCATTCTGCAACATCCTTTTCAAGAAGACTCTGGACCAGCTCTGCGATTTCCACTCCTACGTCGAACCCTGTGAGGTGGGGATCCGAGGGTTTGGGAGTCAACCCTAGGGATGACAATGGGGCGGGTCGGATTGGGTACTCAGATACCCGGACCCGGCCCACTCTTTAAACGGGGTGGGGCGGGTCTGACCCTCTCGGGGCACGGGGCGGGGCGGGGCGACCCATTTTAAATGTCTTTTTTTAACTTTTTATTTTTTTACAATTTAAGGCGTTGATATCAATAGATAATTTTAATTGAAATACTATATTATATTTGATATTGACCTAAAAATGTATATAAAGTTGAATTGTTGTTACCTACATACTAATAAATATGAAAAAATGTAAAAATATATTGTATTTGTCATATAGTATATAACATATATTTTAATTTTTAATATATAAAACGGGGCGCGGGTCCGGGGCACGGATCCCGAGTAATACCCAAACTCGCCCCATCTCACTATGGGTATGGGGCGGGTCCGACCCAAACAGTGCGGGTCAGGGCGGGGCGGGGCGGGCCGTGGTAATATTGACATCCCTAGTCAACCCGTCGAGGCCTGTGGAATGATCCACCTATCAGTGGAGATCACCTCAACTCTGGATCCCGAGGTGAAGGCGACAAGACAACTGGATTTCGTGATCATCGACATTCCCTCCAATTTCGATGCTTTCTTCGGCAGGCCTTTCGAACATGAGTTCGGGGCTGCCGCCTCATCTTACTACTATTGTATCAAATTTTCCGGATCTGACTTGAAGATTGACACCATTAAGGGTGACCAGATCGCAGCAAGAAAGTGTTTGACTTACTCTTGTGACAATTTAAATTCTACTTTTTACTACGGTAGGAAACCCGAGGTGGGGCAAGGTTGTACGAGCCAAACTCCACCCTGGGCAGAAAGAAAATGTGATGAAATGGAAATAGACAATGTAATAGAAATAGACGTCATGCCCATGGAAGTCAACGCCACAGCTAAAGAAAAACAAGACAAGAATTGCCTGATCTAGAACCTCGCCTCGGTTTTGAACCAATGGAGGTCGACATTGAAAAGCGAGAATCTAATCTCGACCCAAGGATGGAAAAGAATGATCAGCGAGCAACACCCATCGAAGAGCTCGAAATAATTCCAGTCGATATCAATCGACCCGAACTAAGTGTAACCATCGTAACCCAAATACCCAGCGATCTGCGAGATCAACTGATAGAATTCCTTAAAAATAATCTAGATGTATTCATATGGTCACATGAAGATATGATCGGCATCGACCTCGAGGTCGCATGCCACAAGTTAAACATCGACCCTTCAAAAAGGCCGATATTCCAGAAACGAAGAAAGTTCGGCCCAGAGAAATATGCGGCTTTGGCCGAAGAAGTGAAGAAGTTGTTGGATAACAAGTTAATCGAACAGGTGGATCAGCCGCTGTGGGTGGCCAACGCAGTTTTAGTAAAAAAGGTGAACAACTCTTGGAGGCTTTGTATCGATTTCACCGACCTCAACGAAGCAGGCCCAAAAGATTACTTTCCTATGCCCCACATCGATCACCTCGTGGACAGCACCGCTGGGCATGAAATGATGACCTTTATGGATGCCTTCTCCGGATACCATCAGATCGCCATGGACAGGGATGATCAACAACACACATCTTTCCTAACCGAGAAGAACGTTTACTATTGGAAAAGAATGCCTTTCGGATTAAAGAATGCAGGGGCGACTTACCAACACTTAGTGAATCGAATGTTCGCAGATGAGATAGGCAAAACTATGGAGGTCTACATCGACGACATTGTGGTAAAAAACGAGAAGAAAGAAGATCATCTAGGCCACCTCGCTCGGACTTTCGACATTTTGAGGAAGTACAACATACGTCTGAACCCCAAGAAGTGCAGCTTCGAAGTTGGCTCGGGGAAGTTTCTAGGCCATATCATCAGTCTGCGAGGCATCGAGGCCAATCCCATGAAGATCAAATCCATCATGGATATGAAACCACCTCGCAATATAAAGGAAGTCCAAAGACTAACCAGTTGTCTTGCAGCTCTCAACAGATTCGTTTCCAGAATGGGAGACAAGTGCAAACCTTTTTTCGAAGCCATGAAGAAAGGGAAGTTCTCGTGGACCCCACAGTGCCAAGCCACATTTATAAAGCTCAAAGTGTACCTCTCCAACCCTCAAATCTTGGCGAAGCCCATCCGGCAAAAAACTCTTCTTATACTTAGCGGCCTCGGAATCCGCTCTAAGCGCGGTACTGGTCCTATTAGAGGGTCAGTACCACCTACCGATATACTTCGTCAGCCAGACCCTAGATGACGCTGAGCTAAAGTACCCAGCCCTCGAGAAGCTCGCATACACTTTGGTCATGAGTGTTTGGAAACTACGATAATATTTTTTAGATCACCAGATAGAGGTCATAACCACCATGCCACTAAGACAAGTCCTGCACCGACCTGACACCGGCAGACGATTGTTGAAATGGGCCATTGAGTTAGGACAGTTCGGGATCACTTTCGCACCCCGAACCGCGATCAAAGCTCAGGTCCTAGCCGACTTCCTCACCGAGCTCACCTTCCCAGAAAAGACCTCGGAGGCAGACGACATACCTTGGACTCTGCACGTCGATGGTTCCTCGATGAGCACCCGAGATGGGGCTGGAGTGGTCGTAATCAGTCCCGAGCAACAATCATTCACGAAGGCCATAAGTTTTGATTTTCACTCCACCAACAACGAAGCAGAATATGAAGCCTTGATAAACGGCCTAGAAATGGCAATGGCTATTGGAGTACGAAAGCTGAAAGTTTACAGTGACTCTCAACTGGTAGTGTGCCAAATGTCGGGAGAATACGAAACAAGAGACAAACAAATGATGAAGTACCAACAGATAGCAAAAAAGCCTCGTGGAAAAGTTCGAAGAAGTGCAGATAGAATTAATACCACGAGCAGACAACACACAGGCGGACACTCTGGCCCATATGGCTACCTTGGAGGGCACTGCCGACATGGACAACATCACCGTTACAAGACTCAACATCCCCTCCGCAGGTCGCGTCACCATCGACATAAAGGAAATAACTTGGACGAGCCAAGCAAGCCCATCAAACTCCCAAATAGAAGTCTTTCAGATCACAGCCCCGGAAGAAAACTGGATGACCGAGATCAGAAATAACATCGATAAAGGGACAATGCCAGAGGATAAGGTCGCAACTCATCGTTTATAACTGAGAGCAGCAAGGTACACCGTAGTCGATGAAAAACTTTACAAGCGAAGTTTCTCATTACCCCTATTGAAATGTGTCACCGTAAGAGGGGCGGGAAAGAAATCCATGCGGGGAGATGGAAACCATACTATAGGTCAATCTCTCATCTACAAGACAATCAGGCAAGGTTATATCGGGTGACTCTGGCGATCGCGTATGCAAGAAAATGCCAAGAATGCAAGCCCAATCAAAGGTCCGAAATCGAGAAGTCTTTTGGCGAAGTGGGGATAAACCGATTGGCCCTTTCACAAAGTTTGTCGTGGTCGCGGTGGACTATTTCACCAAAGAAAACCGGATGACCATTATCGAGAAAAATCATCGGTTCATCCGAAAAACATCATTTGCCACAATGCGCAATCATCACAGACAACGACAAGCAATTCGACTGATTCGAGATTGATGATTTCTTTGCAAAATGGAAAATCACAAAGTTGTTCTCCACTCCTTATCATCCTCAGTTCAATTGACAGGTAAAAAAACTTTGAACAAGATAATCAAACATACCTTGAAAACTCAACTCATTGAGTCAAAAGGGTTACGGGCTTTCAAACTTCTGAGCATCTTGTGGTCATACAGAACCACATTCTGAAACTTAACGGGTGAAACACCTTTTGCTTTGACCTTCGGGACTGAAGCAGTCATACCAGCCGAGGTCATCCTCAGAAGTCATCGAATGTCGCAATCAATCACAGAAGACAACGACCAGGCCATATCTCTCAGCCTCGACCTCCTCGAAGAAAGAAGAATATAAGCTAACTTGAAAAACGCTAGTTACAAATAGAAATCAGAAAATACTACAACTCAAAAGCAAAAGTCCAAAGATTCAGGGTCGGAGTCCAAAAAGGAGTATTCGGCCCGACCTAGGAAGGACCAAAGAAAATCTCGAAACGTTTACCAAATGGGGCTTATCAACTCGAGGATATGGATAGCACTCCCGCGATATACCCTTGGAACGCGACCTACCTAAAAAAATTCTACTAGTAACCATCTATCTTCATGCATCATGTTTTCATTAAGTTTTATCAAGTTCATAAATAAAACCACGTTTATTTAAGCCTTTTTTAATTTAGAAAGTTGTCGTTATACGACCCTTTTTACATTCCCGGACTTGGGGGACTGGTCCCCGACCTCTCACGAGTTCGGTCATAAGTAGATCCGCAAATGAAAAAAGATAAGTAAATAACACTCATAGAACAAATTTCAGCAAATTAAAACTCCTTAATTTCTTCATAACATTTTACAGTCTTTTGTTGGAATTTAGAGGCACGTAAACACGTAATACATGCGCAGCGGAAATTAAAGTTCACCAACAACGAACAGTTAATTGCATAATTAAATACGAGTAAACGTAAATAGAATTCTTACAGCAATTCGTACACGGATTCCTCAACTATGGTATCCACGTAACAATCGTTTACTAATTTGCACAGATCTGCCAGCGTTGAATCCCCGAGATGAATTTGCTAGGAAAATTCTAACTTAGAGATTTTATGGAGAAAATATGAACTCACGTATTGTTGGGAAATTTATTAAGTTTTGATAAAAGTTCCAAAACAGATGTAATAGAATCAGTCAGAAAATGTTAGCTGACTAATGATTTAGCTTCAGAACTAAGTTGACCAGTTGATAATAATTGTATAGAACAACTGATGTAAAGATAGAATGGATCACACATTGAGGGGGAACTCAATGTATGTCTTTAAGTTTAGAAGTAAAAATCAGAAGCAAAGATCAGAAGATCAGAACCTATCTGAAGCCATGAAGAAGACATCAAGACTGAAGACCAGATCAAAGTACATCAGATGAAGTCAATAAGTTGAGCTAAGACAACTTACAGATAAGGACTTCAAGTAGGGCAGATCAAGTTATCCGATCTGTTCAGTTCCTATAAAGGTTTAACTTGAGAAGTTACAACCTACTATCAAGACCAGTACTATTGGTACTTGCTAGCCAATGAGAGATTGACACGTTTGTATGGAACTGATAGGAGTCAGGGTTGAAGGCTTAAAAGTTCAACGGCTAGAAAGGACAAAGTTATACTCTTTCGGCCATGCCGGCTCTGATGAAGATCATATCAACTCTGCAAACCTACCTTCAATAGACCGAAATTCAAATTTTTCTCCAACGGCTAGTTCGATTTCGTTCCTATAAATAAGGAATCAAACCTTCTTAGTAAGGTTACATAAATTATCTACAAGCAAAAAACTCTCAAGATTTCAGCACGAAGAACACAATCTCAAGATTAATTCTTAAAGTGTTCATCCCTTAGTTCTTAGCAAGAATACTCATTCTCTAGCTTTAGGCTACTTAGAAAATAGGATAGTATTCAAGTTGGAACAAAACAGATCTTATACCCAAACATTGTTAGGTTAAGTTTGTTATAGCAGGATTTCTATCTAGGGTTTCTAGATTAGATTTCTAGGATTGGTTGAGTGAGAACTCGTTAAATATCTGTTGGTTGTATTGTGTTGGACAAACACATTAAACTAAGTCCAGTTGGTTAAGTTGGTGCCCCTGCTGATAGGGAAGAGTGGACGTAGGACAAGTTGTCCGAACCACTATAAATCTGTGTGCCTTTAATCTGCTTTACACATACTTGCACACTACTCTTGTTATCTGCATGCATATTCTGTACCAGGATCAGACTAGCATCAAGCTACTAATTTGATCAACTTAACACTTTTGTTATCTGACTCAAACCAGATTGGTCAGAATCTTTAGTTGAGTAAAACTGGTTTTCACACGGGTTAACTAATCTTCCGCACCATCAGTTAAACTGATAGACGCCGAGCTGATCTGCCTGTCAAATCAGTAAGTCGGATATCAGTCCAAACTGATCCACTTCGCACTCTGATCAGACATACGTGCAAATCACATCTGATCCACAAAAAGTTTTTAAGTCTATTCACCCCTCCCCTCTAGACTTCAACCCTCATTGAAATCTGTTCCGACCACTGGCTTTGAATATCATTGATTCTTGAGGAAGAACCTTTGTGGTCACTTGAACTGATCTTTGAAAACCGTTTTCAAAACTCATATTCTTCCAAAATCACCACAAGCATGGATAACACTTCAGGTATGCATCATAATCTACCCATGTTTTCTGTTGAAGAGTATGCAAATTGGTCCATAGACATGAGAGATTATCTGGGAGTGATAAGTAACAGAATGGATGAGATTCTTGAGGTAGGACCGATTATCATCTATCACTTTAACCCAGCTGAAGAGAGTCCCTCTCTGATGGATGCAGATGAGAGGAAATTGTCTAATCTGGATACTGTTGCTAGACACCTCATCATGAAAACTATGGATGCTACTACAAGAGAGAAAGTGAAGTACCTGAAGACAGCTAAGGAAGTCTGGGATACGCTTGCTGAAATTTGCAGAGTAAATGAACAGATCAAAGACAGCAGACTGCAAGCTGAGCTAGTTGTATTTGAGAAACTTAAGATGCTGCCGAATGAAACAGTTGATCAATTTGATGGAAGGATCACACGAGGAGTCAACCGACTTAGTGATCTTGGACGAGTAATGTCAAACAAGGATATCAACTACAAGATCCTTAGATCGTTGACTAAGAAATGGGATACCAAGGTGGCCGTGATTAAGGACTGTCAAGATATTTCTACCATGAAACCAAATGATCTAATCTTCAGTTTGAAAGCCCATGAGTTCGACCTGATTGAGAGAGGACAAGGATCAGATGATGTCCCTGCTGAAGCTGCTACAAACTTAGCTAAATCTGTTGCATTCCAGGCAACCAGTAGCAGTTCACGTATCGTGGAACCAATTGGAAACATTATCAGCCAGGCCGAACAGATTGCACTTCTAACAAGAAAACTTGAACGAATAAATGTTTAGATGGGCAAGTACAGAAAGTTCTATGATGACTATCGACGAAGCAGAGGAAGAGATCGAAGATCTTCTGACAGATCACAAGAGAGATATCGTTCTTCAGATGATAGGGACAACAGAAAAGATGATCGGAGTGAGGATCGTAGAGAGAGCAGACGAGATGAAAGATCAGATAAGAGAGGTTCTGATTACAGATAAAATGGAAAATCTCCTGACAGATCATACCAAAGAAATGATTCACCGAATAGAGGAAATTCTGGAGATTCAAGGGTTTGCTACAACTGTTAGAAACCAGGTCACTACAGTGCTGATTGCCCCGATCTAACTCCGAAAGAAAGAGAAGAGAAATGGAACAGAAGAGAACAAAGGTACCGAGACAGAAAAGCCATGGTTGCAGACACATCTGGAATTGACGATTCTTATTTGCCATCAGGGGACTCTGGATATTCATCTGTTGAAGATTTCTGTCTGATTACCACAACTGACGATGTCGATGATTTGAATTTCTCATCTAATGAAGACATCTGTCTGATGGCCAGAGAAACTGACCAATCTGAGGTAATCTCTAAACCTTCTGTGGTTTCTTGTTCTACACCTGTTGTGCTTAGCACATCTGCTGTAGAGATTAACCTGCAGGTCTACAATGACCAATTGCTTTATGATCTCTCTAATGCAATAGATACTTATACACGAGTGGAAGTTGAGAACGATAACCTAAGGGCTGAGAATATTTGGCTTGTCAAGGACATTGAAGCTAGTAAAGCAGTTGAACTAAAATCAGCTGAAACTGTTCAGAAGATGACTAAAGAACTGGAGGTTCTGAAAGTCAGTACTACTGATCAGGAAAAGTTGATTAAGGAACGGTTGACTTTTAATGAACGACAAGATGGAGAACTCAAAGTCCTTCAGGCTAAGTTTGATGAACTCTTCCGACTGCATGAGAATCTGAAAATGTCTGAGGACAATTTGCGTAAGAAAATAGAGATTTTCACGAAATCTTCTAAGACTATTCAAGATCTGAACAACTATTTTCATACGCCAATTGACAAGAAGGGAATTGGGTATGAGAACCCTTCTAGATCCTCAAAGGCCCCGTCTGGTTCACATCAGAAAAGTGTAACCAAACGAGTTTCTGATCAAGATACACGAAAAGCCAAATCTGTATCAGATAAGAAAAAAGGATCAGCTGACCAAGCAAGGCAAGTACCGGATCAGAAAGGGAACAGAAATGGACCCAAACTGATCAGACACCAGCCGAGGAATCAACAGAAGAATCTTGTTCTTCTGAAGAGACCTTAGCCAAATCAGCAGAGTAGGCCTCAGTCTGGACCATCTCGTAAGGGACAGTATCAGCGGAAGTCAACAAAATCCAAGCTGCCTGACAAGCAAGCTAATGGTAAACTTCTAAGACCATCTATGCCAAAAAGATATGAATCTTTTAATGGTAGCAGTCGTACCTACCCTTACAATTAGAAACCTAGGGTGCTGCACCTGAGCCCCACTGGATTAAAGACAAGTTTCAATGAAAAATCCCAAGTCTTCTGATTTGTCCAAAGCTCACACTAATAATCATACTGATCAGATTGCATATGAAGAAACGTATGATTATGTAGATATTTATGGGAGACAAATCAAGCCTTCTGTGTTCAACAAAGGTGCCAGATTTGTTTGGATCTCGAAAGGTACTTCTAACCCCCCATGACCCAATTCTACTGGGGTACCTAAAATCTAATTTGTTCGCAGGCTCGAGTGGGACTGGCTAATAAAGAAGGTGTACAAGAAACTATATGGTACATAGATAGTGGATGTTCAAGGCACATGACTGGAAGTCAACATCTCCTCAGCAACTACATTGAGAAACCAGGCCCACGAGTTCTCTTTGGAGACGACAACTTTGGTTTCACCAGAGAAGTTGGAACCTTAGTGAACGATACATGTTACAGGTGTTTCATACGTTGATGGCTTAAGGCACAACCTGTTATATGTATCACAATTCTGCGACAACGGATTCAGTGTTGAGTTCTCATCAGATCAATGCACAATCAGAAATTGAGCGACTCAACAGATTTTGCTAACTGGCTCCAGAAAAGGAACGATTTATACAGCAGATTGGGACAGTTGTCCAAGAAATGCATGCTTGATTGTTAAGAGTTCAAAGAGCTCCAGTTGGCTCTGGCACAAGAGAATGAGCCATCTGAACTTCAAAACCCTTAACAAGATAGCAAGGATGTTCTTGGTTGAAGGTCTCCCGAATGAAGTATTCTCTAAGGATCAGACATGTACCGCATGTTAGAAGGAAAAACAAGTAAAAGCTTCATTCAAAGGGATACCTTCTCCTCCATCCAACAGAGTATTGCAACTGCTCCATATGGATCTATTTGGACCAGTTACGCCTCTTAGTTTCAGTGGACGCAAATACACTCTAGTGGTCGTGGATGATTACTCCAAGTTCACCTGTGTTGTATTCTTGTATAAGAAGAGTGAAACTACAACAAAGTTACCTGAACTTCTCAAGAAGATTCAGATTGAGAAGGGTCTCAGCATAGTAAAAATCAGATCAGACAAAGGTACAGAATTCTTGAACCAGTTTATATCTGATTTTTGCTCTGAGTTTGGTATACAACATGAGACATCAGCTGCAAGGACACCACAACAGAATGGAGTAGCAGAAAGAAGAAACAGAACACTTAAAGAAGCTGCACGCACCATGTTAGCTGAGCATGCAACTCAAAGTTGTTTCAGGGCAGAAGCTATCAATACAGCATGTCACACGCAGAACAGATGTTCTCTAACTAAGATTCACTTTAAGACACCTTATGAACTGTGGAAGGGCAGAAAACCTCGTGTCTCTTACTTCCATGTTTTTGGGTGCAAGTGTTTCATACACAACAATGGGAAGAGTCAGTTAAGAACCTTCGATGCCAAGTCAGATGAGGGTATATTCTTAGGATATTCCTCAACTAGCAAAGCATTTAGGGTTTTCAACAAACGAACCCTAGTTGTGGAAGAAACACCTCATGTGGTCTTTGATGAGTCAACATCTGATCAAGAGAAATCTGCAGCAGAACAAGATGTACCAGACAAATTCCAGATTAACTGAAAATGGATCAATTAAGGCTCAAAGGAAAGAATCCAAAATACGTTACTGTATATGTTTCTAACTTTAACCTTGACGATTCACCAGGTCAGTCAGACCCCAAGGTAAGTACAACTGTCAGTGAAGAAGCTGGTACAACTGAGATAGTAACAACTGAATTATCTGGTTCAGGGGGAACACCTGATGTTCCGGCGGACAGACTTCAGCACATGATGAGTCCAACATCAGCTGAGATATGTCCATGCCAAGTGGATCCTACTCAAGTACCTCTCCCAGACTCTAGTGATGAATCTTTATCAGAAGAGGATGATGTTCTCCAAACTGATGATAATCAGGACAGAAGGACCTGGATAACCAGTCATCCAACTGATCTGATCATCGGAGACTCATCTGATAGAGTCAGAACTAGACATCAGATTGGTGAAAGTGCAATGTATAGTTGTTATCTGTCTTTGAAGGAACCACTCACTGTTGAAGAAGCTCTATCTGATGAAAGTTGGATTTTGGCTATGCAAGAAGAATTAGAGCAGTTTGAGAGGAATCAAGTTTGGGAACTTGTAGACAGACCAACTCACCAAGATGTGATTGGAACTAAGTGGGTATTCAAGAACAAGAAGGATGAGCACAATGTAATAACCAGAAATAAGACAAGACTTGTTGCTAAGGGATACTCACAATCAGAAGGGATTGATTATGATGAAACCTTTGCACCAGTCGCTCGTCTGGAAGCCATTCGGCTGTTTCTGGCCTATGCAGATCATAGGGGATTTATTGTGTATCAGATGGACGTAAAGAGTGCATTCTTAAACGGGGTACTAGCTGAGGAAGTTTATGTTGAACAATCTCCTGACTTTGAAAGAAAAGCTCTTTATGGACTGAAACAGGCTCCAAGAGCTTGGTATGATACACTATCCCAGTTCTTGATAGAGAATGGATTTACCAAGGGCTTGATTGATCGGACCTTGTTCAGAATAGAAGATGGAAAAGACATTCTCTTGGTTTAGATCTATGTGGACGACATTATATTTGGTTCTCCCAGTCAGAAGCTATGTGAGAAATTCAGTAAGCTGATGCAAGGGAAATTTGAGATGTCCATGATGGGTCAGATGAGCTACTTTCTAGGTCTTCAAGTCAACCAAGCTCACACCGGAATATTCATCTGTTAGGCAAAGTACACTAGGAATTTGTTGGCTAAGTATGGAGTTCAGAATTGTAAAGAAGCCAGAATTCCAATGATTACTGCATTTAAGATGGACCCAGATGAACGTGGTAAGAAAACTAATCAGAAAGAGTATAGGGCTTTGATTGGATCTTTATTATACCTAACTGCAAGCAGACCAGATATAACCTTCGCAGTAGGTGTATGTGCCAGATTTCAGGCTAACCCCAAACAAAGCCACCTGGAAGCAGCTAAGCGGATTCTTAAGTATCTGAAGGGTACTGTAATCTAGTTTTATGGTATCCAGCAGATGATAATCTAGAGCTTAGTGGGTACTCTGATTCTGATTATGGAGGATGTAGGATAGATAGGAAATCTACATCAGGTACTTGTCAGTTTTTGGGAAGCAAGCTGGTCTCATGGTTTTCTAAGAAACAAACATCTGTTGCCATATCTACTACTGAGGCAGAATATATGGCTGCTGGTAGCTATTGCTCCCAACTGCTCTGACTTTGTCAGCAACTGAGGGACTACAACATAATTGCTACCAATGTGCCTATCTTCTGTGACAGTAATAGTGCGATTGCTATCACTCAGAACCCAGTTCTGCACACAAGATGTAAGCGTGTGGACATCAGACACCATTTTATCCGAGACCATGCAGAAAAGAAGAACATCATAATGGAAAAGATTCATACTGATAAGCAAAGAGCTGATATCTTAACAAAGCCCCTAGCTGAAGTTAGATTCAGGGAATTATGTAATGAGCTGAGACTACTGGACTTAAGAGATGAAGCACCAGAGTATTTTGGTGGTTTGATCTCAAATATCAGTTGGTTAAGAAACTGACAGAAGAAAGAAGGTTAGATGAAGGGGGAACTCCATCTGATCTGTAGGATCAGTTGAAGACTGATCAGATACGAAGAACAGTCAAAGAAGGAATTTCAACTGATGAGAGTAGTACAAAAGAAGATTAATCTGCTATGACTACTTTGTTGGGAAATATTATCAAGGGATATGCAGAATTTAAGATCAACAGATCAGCAGACCAGTTGTCATGAGGAATTGACTGATTACAACATTAGTCAATCAGATACGCATTTCTTTTCTTTTGCTATTTATCTTTGATCTTATCTGGTTTTACTATACTCAAGTACATATGACGCACGTCCTGCAAAATATTAAATGTGGACGTGGGGAACATGTATTAAATGGCTTTTAATACGCCTTTTAAAATCCAAAAGCTGACGGTTTAAAATCCCTGACCGCACGAGTTGCTTTAAATAAACCGCTTAATCGTAAACCTCCATTTTGGCTAATCGATTGAACTTCTGCATCGATTTTCCAAACCCACTTTCCCTCCAAATTTCTATATAAGGAAGAAAACCCTTCAAAATACACTCTTCCTAGCCCTAAATTTCTCAAAGTACTCAAAGTGACAAACAATTTACTTTCAAGCGATTTTTGGAACATTTCCTTTAAATCAAAGTCTTTCTAACCAGAATCCCTTTTGAAAATTTTCTGGTAAATTGCTTACGGTTTATAACACTTGTTTTCATGTACTTTGTATTATAAAATGCCTTATGAAATATATGTTTGTTTGAAAAGGTTATTCACTCTTGTCTATGATTCCTGTTCTTAGTTAAGAATGTTCATAAGTACTCATAATTTTGCATTTCTGTAGATGGCTACACACGGTATGGGAAAAATTATGTGTAACTATGCAGCACTTGTTCAACAAGTTGTGGAGGATCGATTTGTGATTTTTGGGGTAACTCAAGACCCAGAATCACAAGAAGTGGAGCAGATCTTGAGGGAAAACAATCTTGACCACTATTGTTCACGACAAGGGAATCCCGTGATGCAATACGGAGCCCTGGAGTTTCTTTGCAATCTAGAAATCACAAAACCAGGAGATGAGCTCAAGTCGATGGTGAATGGGGAAGATGTTGTTGTTTCAAATGCAGATCTAATCAGATTATTTGCACCTCCCAGAGGAAAGATTTCGCCTGCTCATTACTGAGACGATGATGATGAGAAAATTCGTGAAGAACTCTTCCGAGAAGCTGATAAACACCATACTTCTGGGTTTGTAAAACCCATGCTCAAGAGAAAATATCGGCTGCTCTTTGATATACTCTCAAAGACGATCCTTGGAATTTTCTTCAGTTATGACGGACTGACATCTGTCAAACTGCACTACTTGGCTGCTTTAGTTGATAGAGCCCAAAATATCAACTGGTTGGGAACACTGAAAGCTATACTCGTACAAGAGTATCAGAAATTTGGGATCAATGAAAAGAGAGAGGTCTGTCTGAAGAAAAGGATTGGGAACTTGAATAAGGTTGTTGTGATACTGAGGGATAAGTTGCCAGATATGGAATGGGATGCAAATGGTCTGAAGTACTACAAGGCAATTCTAACAACTTCAGTCCGGATCTTCGGTCCGTCAGATGAGGACCCTCAGGCAACCACAAAGAAGAAGAGGAAAGCAGCAGCAGCTGGTCCGGAAGAGGCAGCCCAGCTTGCATCTGCCAAAAGGAAGAAAGCCAAAGCTGGTGGCTCGGGTATAAGAGAAAATAAGTACAATCAGACTCCAATGACTCTGTTCTTAGAGGGAGGATCAGAGGAGGGGGAAACCGATACCGAGAAGGAATCTGCTAAGAGCAAAGCAGAAAGCATATTAGCTGGCTCCAGCAAGAAACGATCTGACACATCTGGGAAACAAAAGTCCCAAGCTGCTAGTTCACCAGATGAACCTGAGGAAGGACAAGCTGGTGGTGAACTGATTAGGTCCCCTTCTCCCCAATCAAGAGCTCAATCACCTGCCCGATCAAAAGAAAAGAAGCTTCAACTGATGGAAATCTCCCCTTCTTCTTCAATGGAAGAAGGTTTAGCTGGAGAACAGGAGAATGAAAAGGAGAAAGATGAAATGCAGGAGACTGAACAGACTGAGAAGGAACCACAAAAGGTGGTGTCAGAAGCAGAACCTCCACAAGAACCTGCAAAAGATAAAACTGATATTATGGAAACTGATCAACCCTCATCTTCAGTTGACAAGTATGTGTCCAAGATAGATAAAATAGTTTTTGGTCACATGATCAGACTGCATATTGAACGAGAACTGGAACTTACTTTTCCTGAACTGTTTGATCACCCAATGATCAAAGATGAAATTGTGGAGATTCTAGCTTGGAGAGATCTGCAATTGAAGACTTTTATAGACTTCATCATCATTATGAAGCAGATGGGTGGAGCTGATGAGTTTGCTGATTATGACTTCGCAATGAAGAAAGCAGCCGGAGTAAACTCACCAACTGTTCTACTGTCTGCTGATGCGGTCAAAAAGCTTATCTACCAAAAATTGGGTAAGACGATGGATGAAGAAGACAAGGAAGATGAACCCCAAAAGGAGTTGGGAATTACCGATGAAGGTGGAGCTGGTGTTTCAGCACGTGACCAACCACCGGAGGCAAACGTGACTGAGGCAACTGTTGGACCTACTCAAGTTCCAACAGGTCAGGCCATCCTATCGATACCTGCAACTCATGTAACGACTGATCAACTCAAAGAGATCAGGTCATGCTTCAAGGATCTGCTCCAATAGGAAGTTGAAAGCGTTCTGGCGAACTCCATCAGTAACACAATTACAGAACATCGCCAGACGTCAGTCAAAGTAATGGAGGAGCAACAACAGTTTATGATCTTCCAGGTAAACAAGCTGAAAGAAAAATTTGACAAGGATGTTAAACTAATCACACATGATTTCACAAAAATTGTGGATGATAATCTGGCAAAAATTTCTAACCTGGAGGTCTCTCTACTGGTGGCACTGGACAAGCTAAAGGCACACGAGGAAAAGCTTGACAAACTGTTCTTTACATTTTCCACTGCCATAGAGACTGCTAAGGCCGAGCTCGTGAACAAAGTAAAGGACTTATCTGTTCAAGCTCAAGGGCTATCTGCCTAGGATCTTAATCAAGCTCTTGCCATCAGTTTTGGCTCCCTTACTTCCCACATTACAGCCTTGTTTGATCAAACCAAAAAGGGGGAAGGACAGGTTGAGAAACCAACTGGCCTGATCAGGTCGACTGAAGAACTCATTCAGATTGTTGAATCACATGGTCAGAGGCTTGAAAGTCTGGATGAGATGGCAGTTGAAGTCAGGGCAAGACTTGAAAGGGCTAAACTAAAAGGGAAAGGAACTGACCCATCTCACTCTGCACTTCTACCTCATACTCAAACTACTACAAGAGTAACTCGAAGTGCTTCAACTGCTCAAATCGAAGCTGATAGAACATTGGCTGCCAAATTGTCTGAAGAGCAGTTAGAAGAAGAAGCTAGACGAAATGAAGAGGAAAGAAGGCAAGAGAAGCTAGCTGATTCTGAAAGCCTGAAAAAGAGGTACTCTGCGAGATTGAAAAAAATGGCTAACTGGCAAAGACGTGGTAGAACCACTGATCCCAGCGCAGATAGAAGACATCATTCTGAAAGATGAGAGGAAAGAGGCAAGGATGATGACCTGGACGAAGATTTGAGCTGAATGGCTACTGGATGCTTATGTTCTGAATATTGTGCCAACTGAAGAGTCTCCAGACGAGGAGTTTTTGAACTGGATGGAGAACAAGCATCCGTAATTTCTGAAAGAAGCCCAGAAAGATGCTAAGAGCATACATGCCAAGATCACACATCCTCCTTATGATGTGATGGACTACACGAAGAAGGCAGATAGATATTTTGACAGATTGTCATTTGAGAGATTCTACTACGAACTGCTGGGTAAAGCAGCTATTACTGATCCGGGCCAAATATCTGATGTCAAATGGAAGCTATACAGGATCTTCAATGTTCCTCAAAGCCTGAGAGAGATTCCAGAAGGATATAAGCCTAAAGACTGATGACCAGAAGACCTAAGGATCAGTTTCTGTTTTGTTTTTCAACGTATTGTGAAATAGCTATATCTAAATGAAAAACTTTACCTTTTCTGATCCTAAGACAATCTCTCACTGCCTTCTGATTATCTGTCTTTACATGCTTTATACTTATTGTTGGTCCCGGTGTAAACGAGTCTTACACGTGTATGGGGGGGGAATACACGTGTTCAGTGTTATTAAAACTTTTTCTTACTGAAGTCAGCTTGGGTCAGATAATCCTGAAGATTAGGTCCTGAGGAGCACAAGTCGCTCTGAGTCAAAGTCTACTGAGACAGTGATCCTGAGCTGCTTTCAGAAACCTCAGATAATCCCAACTGAGTCCTGAGTATCAGAGATCCTGAGTTGCTTGGATCAGATAACTATCTTACTGAACCCTCAGATGAGTAAGTTCAGTTTGGTAACTATATGTTCTAGCTACTCAGATGTGCGGAATGGTTGGCCCTTAGTTTATACTCGTTTTAAGCTTTGTTGAAAACCTTCCTGAATGGAATAGTGATTAGGCTGTGATTCAGTTATGCAACTTCAGTGGATTGATTCCAACTGAATATCAGTGAAAAGTATGCTTTCAAATTCAAGTCAATGCAACAGTTAAGCACAGATAAAGAAAGCAATAAACAACACATCAATTTATAGTGGTTCAGAGACTCAAGCTCCTACGTCCACTCTCTCTGATCCTCAGAGAAATTCACTAATCACTTCTGAGCTTTCTGACTACCTCGCGTAATTTACTTACTCAACTTGGCCCTGAGCTTTCTGACTACTCCACGTAGTTTACTTACCCAACCCGACCTTGAGCTTTCTGACTACCTCCGTAGTTTACTTACTCAAACACAAACAAGCTTTCAGACTACCCCTGTAGCTTACTAACTTCTCCTCTAGAGCTTTCTGACTACTCCGCGTAGTTTACTAACTCTTTACAACTCTTCTCACCAACAAACACACTCCAACTACCTTCTCAAGGGTTTGGGGTTTCTCGGTTGGTTTCCAACTAGAATAAGATATCCTTTACAATGAAGTACAATGCAAAGGCTAGGATATCTCGACTAAGATTTAGATAAATCTTATCAAGCTAGGCTTAGTTTAGTGAGCTCTCTTCAATATAAAAGCACTTGGGAAATTCTATGTTTTTCGAGTGCTTTAACTTTGCGATAATAAGTTTGAGCTTCTTGAGTTGCTTACAAATTTTCCGTAACCTTACAATGTAGAGGGTCACCAGTATTTATAGGCATACACCAAGGTTACTCTTTGAAAACTATCCGTTGGAGAGATAGCTTCGTGAGTTTCCTCTTATGGTGTGTGAGGAACGGCTATATTTAGGGTTTGAAACTCCCTAACACGTTTTAGGCAATAGCCTTTCATGTAGCCGGTCTTCACTTTTTGCGATACGGAACTTCGATATCGACATCTTTTTTTTGACACATCACCGTCGATTGTCGGTATGGTGGCGATGTTGTCTTCCTCTTTTTTGACTTTTGTCTCCAGTTAAAGGTAGACACCTTCAACGGCTCTTTTGGTTACAAACTCCGAGTTGATATTACCTTAACAACACTTCTGACTTAGTTCCTTTTGTCTGCATTTGAATGTCTTGGCAGATATCTATTCTTCTAAGGAATTGCGATCTTACCGATGTGCATCCTTGGATAGATATATTGATTGCCTCGGAACATTGAGTTTATCTTGAGCATTGATACATTCTTGAGTCTTGATGAATTCTTGTGCCTTGGTATTCTTGATCTTGATTCTCGGTCTTACGTCTTGGCGTCTTGAGTCTTCCGAGTTTTGAGAGTCTTCGAGTCTTGGCGTCTTACGAGTCTTGGCGTCTTACTCGAGTCTTGGATGTATCTTGACCGATATCTGCGTCTTCATCTTTGAGTCTTGATTCTTGATTTCATACCGAGTCTTTAGTATCTCGATTCTTCTTTTGAGTCTTGATTCTCGTTTTCTCGAGTCTTGATTCTCGATTTCTCATTTGAGTCTTGATTCTCGATTTCATATCTGAAACTTGAAACTTCATTTCATATCGAACTTCAGTTTCTTGGAAGCTTTCATCGAGTTCTTCAGAATCTTCAGATCCTAATCTGATCTATATCTGCTGACTATACATTTTGCAGATATCATCCTTAATACTCTAAAACTGAATCCTGACTCAACTATCAAGATTATTCTGAACATGTCATACTCAGGGGTTTTGGGATCTAATCAAAATTATATCTTTATTAAATTCATCTCCCAACAATTTCCCCCTTTTTGATGATGCCAAAACCTATCTTGTTACAGACATTTAACCTAAGCTCAGGTTTCAGTTTATCCTATTACAAGATTTGGTTATATTTTCAACAATTTCCCCCCTTAAATAATGAGTCTCCCAATACTATGAATCAGAGAATCTCCCAACAATTTCAGAGAGTCTCCCAACAATTATTCATTCAACAATTAATTCAGAGACATTCATTCAGGCATATCAAATTTAAAAGGCATGTAAAAAAGATAATGAGATATTATCTTTTGAGCAAGAATGATAAATTTTCATTGATGATGAGTAGTCTGTTACAGGTTACAATGAAATTTATCAAAGCAAAAAAAAATTTAGACAAAAAGATTGAAGGATTACAAGAGTCTTCAGATAAGTCTGTCTTCAGTCTTCAATCTTCAGATTTGGCTTTTCAGTTCTTCTGCTCTTCAGTCTTCTGCTCTTCAGTTTGCTACTTCTTCAATTTCATCAGTGGGCACTTCCAGGTTGAACATTCCGAAATACCTCTTCTTCAGAGCATCTCTTTCCTTAATGATATCAGGATTGTTCCCTGTTAAACCCAACTGAGCAGCATACTGAGCAATCTCTTGAATAATGGCTTTTTCATTTACCAGGCCACTATCAAGTCTTGGAGGAGGGTAGGTATATGGACCAGGGGCTTCAATCTGCACCTTTCCTTCATCCGCAAGGTTCATCCAGCTTTGAAGATATTTTAGATAGAAGGTTAGGAGATATTCAATGAACGCTTCATTCTGATCTGAGTTTTCCCCTCTCCATTCCCTAAAAACATCATAATAGAACCAGAAGGTTCTCTTGACCTCTTCCCACACATCGTTGAATTTGATAGGCATCCATTTATCAACATGGGGCCATTTCAGTGCTTTTGATGTCTCTTTCCTCTTGCTTGCAAACTTCTTGAATCCACTCCTTCGCTTCAGCTCCTCTTCAGTCTTCTTTCTTATCACAGCACGCCTCGAGACGAAGCAAAGCTTTTTCTTTGTTCTATCTGGAGTGTCTTCAGAGCATTCCTCGTATTGAAGACTTTCTTCTGAGCCTGACCTTCAGACTCTTCTATATCTTCAACCAGCTTCCTCTGGACTGGCTTAGAAGCCTTAGCTCGCTTACTTTCAGGTTAAACAACGCCCAAGGCTTTCCTCTTCATAGGCAATTCAGCAGCAGCCTGGATTGTTCCAACCTTAGCTCTAGCACTCAGTTTCTCTCTTACAACATCAAGCATGGTTTCCTCAGAAACTCGAGTGTAGATAGGCTTCTCCACCTGAGCAAACTTCATCTTCTCAGTAGCTTCGACTTCTTTCAAGGCTTTGGTTAGAATATACATTTCAGCATCTTTCTGAGCCTTTTTCTCCATAGTGCGTGCCAATAACTTCCTGAAGTCTTCACCTTCCTTTTCCCCCTTCTTGGCACCGTACTTTGGAAGAAGTCTGGAGAGTGCGGTGTCCATGTGATATTGTTCTTTGCTCACACAGCTCACCTCCCCTGCTAACTGATCTTGCTCATCTTCCAGCCTCCTGATGTGGTTCTTAGCCACATAAAATTCTTCAGATAGATGGGAAAACTGGCCAGAGAGAGCTTCTTTAAACATCTCTGTCATCTTGGTCATGAGCACTGAGCTCATTTCCTCAACAGCAGATTTGATCATCACTTCATTCCTCTCTGCCAATTTCACCTCTAGAAATGCAGTTGTCTCCTGGTGCTTCTGTTTCATTTCAGCACTCAGCTCAGCCTTGACTCCCTCCAGCTTTTCATTCAGCTTATCTTCCATGGAGGTCATCTGTGAGGTCAGAGTGTTTTGGATTTGCACCAGCTCTGAAGAGTGACTAAGATTCTCCATTTTCTGAGCTTGGTTGGCCAATGTTTCTTCTATCTGAGCAATCTTGTTCATCATTGGCTCAACCTTCTCAAGCTTCTCCATCAAGGGAGTGAGGTCGATCTCAGGAACCTTCTGCACCTTCTGTGCTGATTGATCATCCTGAGGTTCAGACACAACCTGAGGGTCGGTCTGCACCTGAGCTTTAGCTTCATCCTGAGCTCCAGTCTCCAACTGAGCCTCAGTCTGTACATCAGACAATTCAGAGTTAAAGATAGAACTTTCAGTAACTTTGGCATAATTGTGAATAGTGCCAAAAGGTACCTGAAGAGTGCTAGCTTCAGTCTGAGGTTGAATGATTTCAGGTTGATCAGCACCAGAAGTTTCCTTCTCTATCTGAGACTGATCCTCAGCATCTCCCTGTTGGTCCCCCATCTTGAGATTTGTCTCCGCTGCTAGGGGCACCAACTTCAGTAGCTATCCTCTCAACTAACTTCTTCTGAACCAGCTCATCAAAATCAGAATTTTTCATCCTGAGCTTTGTCTTCCTAAATCCTGAGAACTTAGTCAGGATAGTTGTTTCCTCATTCCACCAGTCTTCCCCTCTAAATGCAGCAATGTTAAGCATCTCTGGAAGAGTCTGATTGAGGATGAACACCGTCGACCTTAATCTGAAGAAGATATCTTGCAGATCAGGGAATGAGCTGAGCTCAGGGTAGCGGTCAAGGATGAACCGTTCCCCCTTGCTCCTCCACTCGGTTTCTTCAGCTTCGCCCTTCTTCATTCTCGGGCTATCAGGTTCAGTTGAAGCATCTGCTGAGGGATCAAGAAGTAAATCACTCAGGAGCTCATCAATGTTAAGCTGCTCCTGAGTCTCAGCAGCCTCTGATTGTTGTACAGTCAGGTCCTCAGTTTGCATCTGAGTGGGTTCTGAGGCCTGAGCTGGCATATCCTCAGATTGACTCTGAGTTGGCTCTTCTGCTGTCTGAGCCGGCACTTCTTCAGTAGGAATCTCTGAGGCCTGAGCTCCTTTAAAAATTTCCTGAGAAATTTTGTCTGAACTTAGTGATGTCTCAAGCACCTCAGAGAAGACCTGCTCCTCAGTCTGTTCCTGTGCCTTAGAGATAACCTGAGCCAAAACTTCTAATGACGATGTCTGAGCGGTTTGGCTCTCAGGTTGGATCTCTTCAGAATCACTGCCATCATCATCTGTGAGAACCACCATCCTTTTGCGCTTGGGAGCGAGGGTTTTCTTCTTCATTTTCTCACCCTGCTCCTTCTTAGCTTCCAACAGCACCTTCCCTCTGGCATGTTGGGTTTCCTTTTCAGCAGCCGCAATCGGTGATTCTGCTTTCTTTTCTTTCTTCCCCCTGATGGCCTGCTTCTTCACAGCAATGGGCTTGAATAGCACCTTGGACTTGGGGAATGGGGTCGAATTGGCAAAGATATCCTCCTCCTCTCTGCACATCTCCAAAATAAAAGCTATTTTGGTGGCATGGTGGATCTTGCCTTTTATCGTGATAGCCCCATTAACCTTCTTGATGACCTTGGCTTGCTCCGTCACCGTCTGAATCAAAAATTTCAGCCAGTTGAAGTTAATGGTGGGAGAAGCCTCGATCGCCGCCATCAATCTGAGCTTCGGGGTACTGATCTGCTCAAAACTCCCCGCAAGGCTCATGATGCATTTGCTCACAATATCTAACAAAACTCTATATTGTGGCTTCAAATGCCTCTTATGCAGTGTAGCCTCAAACTTCACAGGATTCTCAGCAATCCTATCTAAATACTCCTGCTCTCTACCCAACATATACATCGCAGGATCCTCTCCTCTATCACAAAGCTCAAAAACATCATTTAAATTCTTTGGAACTATATATAAGTCCCTCTCAAAATCGATGTATTTGGACGAATGCTCTAAATGTGATACAATAATTGTTGGGGAATGAGTTACACAGATCTATTCGGGGTGAATATTTAAATACAAATTTAATTCATTTATTATTACTAGCATGAATTAATCCTATATTAATTCAAATAATAATTGCAACAACATATCATGCATATAAAAAGCCACGTAAAACCTACGCATGTGAAATCTACGGGTTTACGTGAACGTACCTCTCGGGATGGCAGTGGCTTTGGTCGGACGGACTAACCAAAAGGACTTCCCAAGTATTCCCTTAGCCCTTGCTCGACAATCCGGTGGAAGGATACTCGCGAACAATTAACAAAAGGAAAAAAATAAACTTTGTTGCACCACTTATGTGGATTTGCTAATATTTCCAGCACATGGAATTGTACTTGGAATGAACTAATCATCCCCTATTTATAGGAGAGAGGGTGAACGAAATTTTAGTGAATTTTCAATGTGGGAAAAGACTTTTCTTGGTCACCAAGAAATCTTGAATATATCCCATATATTCTTTTTCCCATAATTAAAATATTCCACAAAAATCCCACCTCCTCAAGTTTATGGAATTTTCGAAAATTATAAGGTGCAAGAATCCAAGATTTGGATCTTCTTGAATTTATGAGATATTCTTGTATTTCAAGAAATACATATCTTCCATAATATCTTTTCAAGAAAATCAAGAAAATCTTTCTTGCCCACTATATTTTCTACTTTTTCGAAAATTTCTATATAGATAGGCTAGTGGGAGATTTCTTGAATTTAATGAGATAATCTTGTATTCCAAGAATACATATCTTCATTCCATAACAAAATTCAAAGAAAATCTTTCTCCCATCATATCTATAAATTTCGAAAATTTTAGGGAAATATAAGCAACAATATTTATTTTATTTTAATCACCTTTTCAGTTATTGGACTATATGTTGGGCTACTCAGGGGGCCTTTAGGAGAATTAAGATTGGACCTTCTAATGGATCTTGAATATCTAATATTGAGCCACAATATAATTCAAGCCCATAAATATTAATTAATCCCACTACATAATTAATATTGCACTATCCATCTTAACCCATATTACAGTCAATATGGCTCCCCGGTCATTATTTTTCCGTGTTTAAGATTATCTAGCCCATTAATTAATTCAAGCCCTTTGAAATAGCTTTCCGTTAATTAATATCTTTTTGTCCTTGGTCGAGAAAACGATTCAACATTATTATCCATCTGGGAAACAAATTCCACTTGCAAGATTTGGTATGATAAAGCTTATGAACCTCCCAAGGGCAAATCAAACAAAAACATTTTTGCACACGATTCTTCAGATTAAATCTTAGCAATCACATGTGACCAATAATATTGCCCAAGATAAAAAGTATTGAATCTCTCCGATTCGCTACCCATGATAAGTCAAAGCAATAGTTACCAATCCCACGTGATCCTATTTAAGGGGACGGAAGTTAAGAAACAACGAACCACCGAGGTCTAATTCTTCCTTGTTCGGGTTCAAGAATTTATCCTCCCAGAGGGTCCTATTCAACAAGATCATCATGCACTAGTGTAATCTCTTGGTCAAGACAAACCAACTGAGCCTTACACCTCAACCTTTCGCGATGGTTGTTCATTTCCATCTAGGTCGTGAATGGCGTACATTTTTTAGTTACAAGGGATCGTTAATTTAATCTTCGTGATCCGGTATCACTAAATTAACTCTGATGTAACACGCATTTAATTATTGAACAGCTTATGCAAAGAAATATATATAACATTCAATCATATTTAAAGCATCAGTGATAAACAATTTATTTCAGTAAATAAGTCTGAGAATTCAGTTTCGATTATACAAAGTAAAAGCATACTTTTCAGTATAATCCCAACAATAATCTCTGAGTGTATACCATCCTCTTCATCTATCTTCATATTACAGATGAATTCGATTACCTCTTTTGCGTACTCTTGGTCTGGTCGACTTGCGACGAGATGGGTGAGTTTGGCCAATCAAATCATATGAAGAGCCTCCTCTTCTGGTTTGGAGTTGGTTGTGCTATCGAGTGAGACAACGAACTTGTACCACGGCTTGTTCGTTTCGGCTAATCTCTCGAACAGGGTTGGAGCCATTTTGGATATGAAGAATTGAAGCTTTAGGGTTTGGAGTTTTCTGGGCAAAGGGTTTTTAATTGCAGAGGATTTGGGAACGAAGGGTTTGATAAAATTTTGGCTTGAATGGCTTATTGGGGTATAAATAGCTTCGAGATCTTGGGGAATCGCGTTGGTTAGGTGAAAAGCAACGGTTAAGATTAATCGCTGATTAATCGGGTATACGAACAGACGATCTCCGAAAAGTAAGCCGCCAATTTATCCTTATTGGTCAAAAAATGTAACAGAGCATTTAATGAATGTTGACCTTCATCGGAATTTCAAACGATCCCGCCCAAAACATTCCTCAGGTGTTTTGTATTTATTGCAAATGATTACTGAGTTTCACTTAAGCAATAAATGAGTGGCATGTGTCATTACTTCTTCAGACTAATTTCCTCTATCGGTTTTTCTTAATCGACCTTGATAAAATGTCAAGATGATAATCGAGTAATCGAATGGGTTCAAGATGCTCTCGAAGTAATCGACCTTCAAGAACTGAGTTTCCCGAGACTCGATTCAAGATTTCCATTTTATCCCGAAGTTTCTCAAGAGAATTTCGAGAAAACTTCATGCATCTGAAAACCTTCAATTTTTCAGATTTTACTCAATACACCTGGATCTAACATCCCTAATTCAACTGAAAGTTCCTGAAATCTTGATTCAGCCAAAGGTTTGGTCAAGATATCAGCTCTCTGCGTATCAGTATGAATTTTCTCCATCCTTATGTCCTTTTTCAATATGATCTCTGATGAAGTTCCTTCTTCAGCTGATTTCTCCTGAAGTCCATGAAGGAAATTCATCTTCCAACAATGACATCTCAGATCTTCTTTCAACAGGGCTAATGATATCTTCATTCAGTTCAGTGCCCTTTTCTGTTTTCCTGAAAAATAGATTAGATCTGTGGTACCCATTTGGTATAGGGTCCTACAAGGTTAGATGTACCTTTTGGAATCCAAATTTGCCTGACAACTCTAATCACTTTAGAGTGGCTAATTTGTCTTCCATAAACATCAACATACACATTTACTACTCTGGGTGCCTTAGCAGTTTTCTGTGTATGTGTGTTAGCTTTAGCATGAACATGGGCTTTTGAATTTTTCTTTGGTTCAGGCCTTTTGTTCATTTGCTTTGGCTTCTGTGCAGCCGGTCTGAATCTTTGTTGACTCGGGTTCAGGTAACCTTTACCCTTAGGCAAGTGGGGTTCAGGTTGCTGTCTCAGAAAACTGGTCTTTCAAGATCTTGAGGACTTGGTCTCTTCTGGGATTGAGAATGTCTCGGCTGAGTGTTTCTCATCCGAGGATTCCTCCGATGGTTCGATGTGGAGCCTTTCAGTTTGCATTCTTAGCCCCGAGGCTTTGAAGTACTTGCTCGAAACTTTCCAACCGAAAGTGCTCAAGTTTTCTAGTCTTCACCGAGGTTTGGGCTTTCTACGATCATTCGGGCCATGAAACCATGGGTCCTTTTCCTTGTCTACAACCTTGGGCATTTCTTGATTTGAAGTGTGGGTGCCTTTGGTTTTACAAAGATTGTCTTCTTGCTACTTGATGCAAAGATTGAGATGACCTTGTGAGGTTCCCCCTGGAATGTATCCCAATCCAAATTTTATAGTAACAGATCTCTGGTAACTCTGAATTTCATCTATTACATTAGATGCATTATTCAATAGAGTTAACTTCTTCTGTGCACTATCCTCACAGTTCTGTAGAGTTCCATGCTTCTCAGAGAGGTCATTGAACTTAGTCCGATTATTTGAATCTCTTCAAATGGATTTTCTAGCTTTTTCGATTAGGGTCACTATCAACTTCTCTTTCTCTGAGAGTTGTACTTTCAGAACATCCAGTTCATCAGTAGCTCCCATTAATTGAGAAGTGATCTCAGTTTTGCTAGAGTCTTTCCATTTTAGATTTTCAGCCTTCAGTTCCTTATTCTGCTCTTGAGTTTCATTTAACAGTTCTTGTAAAACAGCATAGTCCTTCATTAGATTCTCAAAAGAATCCATCAGGTCAAAATGATTGTTTACAGTTGAACTTGACAACACTTGTGCTATTGTAGGAGCAACAACAGAGAAAGAAGAGTTTACCTCCTCGATGGCCATCAGACAGATGTCATCACTTTCACTGTCTGAGAATATCTCATCTGAAGAGCTAGATCCCTCCTCAGAATGTTCTTCTTTTGCAACCATGGCCTTTTTGCTAGAGAACTTCTTGTCTCTTTTAGCTTGCCTTTCTCTTCTCTCCTTAGCACTCAGATCTGGACAATCATAATGGAAGTGACCTTTCTTTTGGAAATTGTAGCATCTGTTGGTATCATCATCCTGATCACTTTCTTCTTTGGACTTGGAGTCCTTTCTTTTGGATGAAGATCCCTCAGCTTTCAGGTCCTTCTTCTTCTCAGTTGATCTGTCCTCAGGTTTCTTCTGGTACCTATGGTTCCTGTAATAGCTTTTGTATTTTCCAAATCTACTATTAAGTCTTTCAAACCTCCTTGCCATCAGTGTTAGCTTTTCCTCAAGCTCATCTCGATTTTTGGCATGGGGGTTCTCAGACTCTCTAGTTTTACAGGTTTTATCTTTGGCCTTAAAAGCCACATTTTTACTAGATGATGAATCATCTTTGTTGTCAGCCTTTTTGGATTTCTTATCAATTTCAAACTCATAGGCCTTCACCTCAGAGAAGATTTGTTGATATGGCATTGAATTAATGTTTTTGGTGTTTTCAATCACCACTGCATGTATATCCCATTTCTTAGAAAGACCTCTAAGAATTTTCAATGTTATTTCTCTTTGTGGATATTTCTTTCCAAGTGCATTTAGATCATTCATAATACTAGTGAATCTGACTTCCAATTTGTCAATTGATTCACCTTCTTCCATTTCAAAACTATCAAACTTTCCTATTGCAACTGAAAGTTTGTTTTCCTTTATATGATCTGTGCCTTGGCACATTACAGCTAGTGTATCCCAAATTTCTTTGGCAAGATTGCGATGAGAGATCATTCACATCACACCATCATCAATCAGATCAGATAGTGTGTCTTTTGCAATGTAGTCTAGATTGACTAACTTTTCTCCTCAGAGTCGGTTGGTCATCGACTTAGAAAAATTCGCTCTAGGATCAATTCTCTCATCTTCGCTTTCCTCCGGGATTCACCACAAGAAATTGGAATGGTCCTTTAGAGACCACTCTCCACATTCGCTCATGTTTAGAATATGGTGAGCCTGCGATTCTCGATCTCCATAAATCATAGTTCTCCACTGAGAATATGGGAAGTTTCTTAGAAGACATTTTAACTGAGTCTTTAAAAAAAATTCAGCAAATAAGATCAGTTCAGATAGATCACAAGTATTTTTAGCAAAATAAAACTTTGGTCAACAAAGCGGTGGTCAAGTTGAACCCCGCGCTCCGATACCACTTGTTGGTCCGGTGTAACGAGTCTTACACGTATGGGGAATACACGTGTTGGTGTTATTAAAACTTTTTTTTCATCGAGGTCAGATTGGGTCAGATAATCCTGAAGATTAGGTCCTGAGGAGCACAAGTCGCTCTGAGTCAAAGTCTATCGAGAGATGTTGATCCCGAAGCCGCTTTCGAAAACCTCGATAATCCCAACCGAGTCCTCGAGTATCAGAGATCCCGAGTTGCTTGGATCAGATAACTATCTTACTGAACCCTCTGATGAGTAAGTTCGGGTTTGGTAACTATCTGTTTCTAGCTACTCGATGTGTGGAATGGTTGGCCCTTAGTTTATACTCGTTTTAAGCTTTTCAAAAACCTTCCCCGAATGGAATAAAGGATTAGGCCGTGATTCAGTTATGCAACTTCAAAGTGGATTGATTCCAACGAATATCGTTGAAAAGTATGCTTTCAAATTCAAGTCAATGCAACAGTTAAGCACAGATAAAGAAAGCAATAAACAACACAACAATTTATAGTGGTTCAGAGACTCAAGCTCCTACGTCCACTCTCTCTGATCCTTAGAGAAATTCACTAATCACTTCTGAGCTTTTTGACTACCTCGCCGTAGTTTACTTACTCAACTCGCCCCGAGCTTTTTCGACTACTCCACGAGTTTACTTACTCAACCCGACCTTGAGCTTTTCGAATACCTCTGTAGTTTACTTACTCAAACACAAACAAGCTTTTCGGACTACCCCGTAGCTTACTAACTTCTCCTCTAGAGCTTTCTGACTACTCCGCGTAGTTTACTAACTCTTTACAACTCTTCTCACCAACAAACACACTCCAACTACCTTCTCAAGGGTTTGGGGTTTCTCGGTTGGTTTCCAACTAGGATGAGATATCCTTTACAATGATGTACAATGCAAAGGCTAGGATATCTCGACTAAGCTTTGGATAAATCTTATCAAGCTAGGCTTAGTTTAGTGAGCTCTCTTCAATATAAAAGCACTTGGGAAATTCTATGTTTTTCGAGTGCTTTAACTTTGCGATAATAAGTTTGAGCTTCTTGAGTTGCTTATAAATTTCCCGTAACCTTACAATGTAGAGGGTCACCAGTATTTATAGGCATACACCAAGGCCACTCTTTGAAAACTATACGTTGGAGAGATAGCTTCGTGAGTTTCCTCTTATGGTGTGTGAGGAACGACTATATTTAGGGTTTGAAACTCCCTAACACGTTTTAGGCAATAGCCTTTCATGTAGCCGGTCTTCACTTTTTGCAGTCTGGAACTTCGTACATCTGACATCTTTTTCAATGACCATCCTTTATCAAATTGTCAAGATGGTACGATGTTGTCTTCCTTTTTTGACTTTTGTCTCCAGTTAAAGGTAGACACCTTCAACGGCTCTTTTGGTTACAAACTCTGAGTTGATATAACCTTAACAACACTTCTGACTTAGTTCCTTTTGTCTGCATTTGAATGTCTTGGCAGATATATATTCTTCTAAGGAATCGCGATCTTCTCAGTATTGCATCCTTCAGATAGATAAATTTAGTGCCTCGGAACATTTGAGGTTTATCTTGAGCATTTGATACATTCTTGAATCTTGATGAATTCTTTGTGCCTTCAGTATTCTTGATCTTGATTCTTGATCTTACATCTTGGCGTCTTGAGTCTTACGAGTCTTTGGTCTTGAGTCTTACGAGTCTTGGCGTCTTCGAGTCTTGGCGTCTTACGAGTCTTGGATGTATCTTGGTGATATCTTTGAGTCTTCATCTTTGAGTCTTGATTCTTGATTGCATATTGAGTCTTTAGTATCTCGATTCTTCTTTGAGTCTTGATTCTCGATTTCTCATTTTGAGTCTTGATTCTCGATTTCTCCTTTGAGTCTTGATTCTCGATTTCATCTTTGAAACTTGAAACTTGGTTTCTTGAAGCTTCTTGAGTTCTTGAGAATCTTGATCTGTCGATCTATATATATCGACTATACATTTTGCAGATATCATACTGAATACTCTAAAACTGAATCCTGACTCAACTATCAAGATTATTCTGAACATGTCATACTCAGGGGTTTTGGGATCTAATCAAAATTATATCTTTATTAAATTCATCTCCCAACACTTATCAACTGATGTTGGTTTCTAATCTGTTTTGGTTTTATCAAAAATGGGGAAATTGTTGGAAACTTTATTAAGTTTTGATAAAAGTTCCAAAACAGATATAATAGGATCAGTCAGAAAATGTTAGCTGACTAATGATTTAGCTTGAAAACTAAGTTGACCAGTTGATAATAATTGTATAGAACAACTGATGTAAAGATAGAATGGATCACACATTGAGGGGAAACTCAATGTATGTCTTGAAGATTAGAAGTAAAAATCAGAAGCAAAGATCAGAAGATCAGAACCTATCTGAAGCCATGAAGAAGACATCAAGACTGAAGACCAGATCAAAGTACATTAGATGAAGTCAATAAGTTGAGCTAAGACAACTTACAGATAAGAACTTAAAGTAGGGCAGATCAGGTTATCCGATCTGTTCAGTTCCTATAAAGGTTTAACTTGAGAAGTTACAACCTACTATCAAGACCAGTACTATTGGTACTTGCTAGCCAATGAGAGATTGACACGTTTGTATGGAACTGATAGGAGTCAGGGTTGAAGGCTTAAAAGTTCAAAGGCTAGAAAGGACAAAGTTGTACGCTTTCGGCCATGCCGGCTCTGATGAAGATCATATCAACTCTGCAAACCTACCTTAAATAGACCAAAATTCAAATTGCTCTCCAACGGCTAGTTCGATTTCGTGCTATAAATAAGGGATCAAACCTTCTTAGTAAGGTTACGGAAATTATCTACAAGCAAAAAACTCTCAAGATTTCCGCACGAAGAACACAATCTCAAGATTAATTCTTAAAATGTTCATCCCTTAGTTCTTAGCAAGAATACTCATTATCTAGTTTTAGGCTACTTAGAAGATAGGATAGTATTCAAGTTGGAACAAAACAAATCTTATACCCAAACATTGTTAGGTTAAGTTTGTTATAGCAGAATTTCTATCTAGGGTTTCTAGATTAGATTTCTGGGATTGGTTGAGTGAGAACTCATTAAATATCTGTTGGTTGTATTGTGTTGGACAAACACATTAAACTAAGTCCAGTTGGTTAAGTTGGTGCCCCTGCTGATAAGGAAGAGTGGACGTAGGACAAGTTGTCCGAACCACTATAAATCTGTGTGCCTTTAATCTGCTTTACAGATACTTGCACACTACTCTTGTTATCTGCATGCATATTCTGTACCAGGATTAGACTAGCATCAAGCTACTGATCTGATCAGCTTAACACTTTTGTTATATTGACCTAAAAATGTATATAAAGTTGAATTCTTGTTACCTACATATTAATAAATATGAAAAAATATAAAAATATATTGTATTTGTCATATAGTATATAACATATATTTTAATTTTTAATATATAAAATGGGGCGCGGGTCTGGGGCACAGGTCCCGAGTAATACCCAAACCCACCCCATCTCACTATGGGAACGGGGCGGGTCCGACCCAAACAGTGCGGGTCAGGGCGGGGCGGGGCGGGCCGTGGTAATATTGACATCCCTAGTCAACCCGTCGAGGCCTGTGGAATGATCCACCTATCAGTGGAGATCACCTCAACTCTGGATTCCGAGATGAAGGCGACAAGACAGCTGGATTTCGTGATCATCGACATTCCCTCCAATTTCAATGCTTTCTTCGGTAGGCCTTTCGAACATGAGTTCGGGGCTGCCGCCTCATCTTACTACTATTGTATCAAATTTTCCGGATCTGACTTGAAGATTGGCACCATTAAGGGTGACCAGATCGCAGCAAGAAAGTGTTTGACTTACTCTTGTGACAATTTAAATTCTACTTTTTACTACGGTAGGAAACCCGAGGTGGGGCAAGGTTGTACGAGCCAAACTCCACCCTGGGCAGAAAGAAAATGTGACGAAATGGAAATAGACAATGTAATAGAAATAGACGTCATGCCCATGGAAGTCGACGCCACAGCCAAGGAAAAACAAGACAAGAATTGCCTGATCTAGAACCTCGCCTCGATTTTGAACCAATGGAGGTCGACATTGAAAAGTGAGAATCTAATCTCGACCCAAGGACGGAAAAGAATGATCAGCGAGCAACACCCATTGAAGAGCTCGAAATAATTCCAGTCGATATCAATCGACCCGAACTAAGTGTAACCATCGTAACCCAAATACCCAGCGATCTGCGAGATCAACTGATAGAATTCCTTAAAAAGAATCTAGATGTATTCGCATGGTCGCATGAAGATATGATCGACATCGACCTCGAGGTCGCATGCCACAAGTTAAACATAGACCCTTCAAAAAGGCAGATATTCCAGAAACGAAGAAAGTTCGGCCCAGAGAAATATGCGGCTTTAGCCGAAGAAGTGAAGAAGTTGTTGGATAACAAGTTAATCGAACAGGTGGATCAGCTGATGTGGGTGGCCAATGCAGTTTAGTAAAAAAGGTGAACAACTCTTGGAGGCTTTGTATCGATTTCACCGACCTCAACGAAGCATGCCCAAAAGATTACTTTCCTATGCCCCACATCGATCACCTCGTGGACAGCACCGCTGGGCATGAAATGATGACCTTTATGGATGCCTTCGCCGGATACCATCAGATCGCCATGGACAGGGATGATCAACAACACACATCTTTCCTAACCGAGAAGAACGTTTACTTTTGGAAAAGAATGCCTTTATCATTAAAGAATGCAGGGGCGACTTACCAACACTTAGTGAATCGAATGTTCGCAGATGAGATAGGCAGAACCATAGAGGTGTACATCGACGACATCGTGGTAAAAAGCGAGAAGAAAGAAGATCATCTAGGCCACCTCGCTCGGACTTTTGACATTTTGAGGAAGTACAACATACTTCTGAACCCCAAGAAGTACAGCTTCGGAGTTGGCTCGGGGAAGTTTCTAGACCATATCATCAATCAGCGAGGTATCGAGGACAATCCCATGAAGATCAAAGCCATCATGGATATGAAACCACCTCGCAATATAAAGGAAGTCCAAAGACTAACCGGTTGTCTTGCAACTCTCAACAGATTCGTTTCCAGAATGGGAGACAAGTGCAAACCTTTTTTTGAAGCCATGAAGAAGGGGAAGTTCTCATGGACCCCACAGTGCCAAGCCGTATTTTTGAAGCTCAAAGTGTACCTCTCCAACCCTCAAATCTTGGCGAAGCCCATCCCAGGCAAAAAGCTCTTCTTATACCTAGCGGCCTCGGAATCCGCTCTTAGCGCGGTACTGGTCCGATCAGAGGGTCAGTACCACCTACCGATATACTTCGTCAGCCAGACCCTAGATGACGCTGAGCTCAAGTACCCAGCCCTCGAGAAGCTCGCATACGCCTTGGTCATGAGTGTTCAGAAACTACGATAATATTTTTTCGATCACCAGATAGAGGTCCTAACCACCATGCCACTAAGACAAGTCCTGCACCGACCAGACACCGGCGGACGATTGTTGAAATGGGCCATTGAGTTAGGACAGTTCGGGATCACTTTCGCACCTCGAACCGCGATCAAAGCTCAGGTCCTAGTCGACTTCCTCACCGAGCTCACCTTCCCAGAAAAGACCTCGGAGGCAGACGACATACCTTGGACTCTGCACGTTGACGGTTCCTCGACGAGCACCCGAGCTGGGACTGGAGTGGTCCTAATCAGTCCCGAGCAACAATCATTCACGACGGCGCTAAGTTTTGATTTTCATGCCACCAACAACGAAGCAGAATATGAAGCCTCGATAAACGGCCTAGAAATGGCAATGGCCATTGGAGTACGAAAGCTGAAATTTTACAGTGACTCTCAACTGGTGGTGTGCCAAATGTCGGGAGAATACGAAACAAGAGGCGAACAAATGATGAAGTACCAACAGATAGCAAAAAGCCTAGTGGAAAAGTTCGAAGAAGTGCAGATAGAATTAATACCACGAGCAGACAACACACAGGAGGACGCTCTGGCCCATTTGGCTACCTTGGAGGGCACTGCCGACATGGACAACATCACCGTTACAAGACTCAACATCCCCTCCGCAGGTCGCGTCACCATCGACATAAAGGAAATAACTTGGACGAGCCAAGCAAGCCCGTCAAACTCCCGAATAGAAGTCTTTCAGATCACAGCCCCGGAAGAAAACTAGATGACCTAGATCAGAAATTACATCGATAAAGGGACAATGCCAGAGGATAAGGTCGCAACTCGTCGTTTACAACTGAGAGCAGCAAGGTACACCGTAGTCGACGAACAATTTTACAAGCGAAGTTTCTCATTACCCCTATTGAAATGTGTCACACCAGAAGAGGTCCAGGTAATCCTGAAAGAAATCCACGAGGGAGACTGTGGAAACCATACTACAGGTCAATCTCTCATCTACAAGACAATCAGGCAAGGTTATTACTGGCTGACTCTAAGGAAAGACGCAATCGCGTATGCAAGAAAATGCCAGCAATGCCAATTCTACGCCCCGACAATCAAGTGAGCTCTAGGAGAGATCACCTCGATCTATAGCCCGTGACCATTAGCGAAGTGGGGATAGACCTGATTGGCCCTTTCCCAAATGCTCCAGGCAGTTCGAAGTTTGCCGTGGTCGCGGTGGACTATTTCACCAAATGGGCAGAAGTAGGACCGCTAATGACCATTACCCAGGAAAAAATCATCCGGTTCATCTGGAAAAACATCATTTGTCGTTTTGGCCTCCCACAAGCAATCATCACAGACAACGGCAAGCAATTCGACGGATTCGAGATTGACGCTTTCTTTGCAAAATGGAAAATCACAAAGTTGTTCTTCACTCCTTATCATCCTCAGTCCAATTGACAGGTCGAAGCCATGAACAAGATAATCAAACATACCTTGAAAACTCAACTCATTGAGTCAAAAGGGTTATGGGCTTTCAAACTTCTGAGCATCTTGTGGTCATACAGAACCACATTCTGAAACTCAACGGGTGAAACACCTTTTGCTTTGACCTTTGGGACTGAAGCAGTCATACCAGCCGAGGTCATCCTCAGAAGTCATCGGACGTTGCAGTCAATCACAGAAGACAACGACCGGGCCATATCTCTCAGCCTCGACCTCCTCGAAGAAAGAAGAATAGAAGCTAACTTGAAAAATGCAAGTTACAAACTGAAATCAGAAAAATACTACAACTCAAAAGCAAAAGTCCGAAGATTCAGGGTCGGTGACCTCGTCTTAAGAAAAATCCTCGGAGTCCAAAAAGGAGTATTCGGCTCGACCTAGGAAGGACCAATGAAAATCTCGAAACGTTTACCAAATGGGGCTTATCAACTCGAGGATATGGATGGCACTCCCGCGATATACCCATGGAACGTGACCTACCTAAAAAAATTCTACTAGTAACCATCTATCTTCATGCATCATGTTTTCATTAAGTTTTATCAAGTTCATAAATAAAACCACGTTTATTTAAGCCTTTTTTAATTTAGAAATTTGTCGTTATACGACCCTTTTTACATTCCCGGACTTGGGGGACTGGTCCCCGACCTCTCACGAGTTCGGTCATAAGTAGATCCACAAATGAAAAAAGATAAGTAAATAACACTCATAGAACAAATTTCAGCAAATTAAACTACTTAATTTCTTCATAACATTTTACAGTCTTTTGTTGGAATTTAGAGGCACGTAAACACGTAATACATGTGCAGCGGAAATTAAAGTTCACCAACAACGAACAGTTAATTGCATAATTAAATACGAGTAAACGTAAACAGAATTCTTACAGCAATTCGTACACGGATTCCTCAACTATGGTATCCACGTAACAGTCGTTTACTAATTTGCACAGATCTGCCAACGTTGAATCCCCGAGATGAATTTGCTAGGAAAATTCTAACTTAGAGATTTTATGGAGAAAATATGAACTCACGTATTGTTGGGAAATTTATTAAGTTTTGATAAAAGTTCCAAAACAGATGTAATAGGGTCAGTCAGAAAATGTTAGCTGACTAATGATATAGCTTGAGAACTAAGTTGACCAGTTGATAATAATTGTATAGAACAACTGATGTAAAGATAGAATGTATTACACATTGAGAGGGAACTCAATGTATGTCTTTAAGTTTAGAAGTAAAAATCAGAAGTAAAGATTAGAAGATCAGAACCTATCTGAAGTCATGAAGAAGACATCAAGACTGAAGACCAGATCAAAGTACATCAGATGAAGTCAATAAGTTGAGCTAAGACAACTTACAGATAAAGACTTCAAGTAGGGCAGATCAGGTTATCTGATCTGTTCAGTTCCTATAAAGGTTTAACTTGAGAAGTTACAACCTACTATCAAGACCAGTACTATTGGTACTTGCTAGCCAATGAGAGATTGACACGTTTGTACGGAACTGATAGGAGTCAGGGTTGAAGGCTTAAAAGTTCAAAGGCTAGAAAGGACAAAGTTGTACGCTTCCGCCATGTCGGCTCTGATGAAGATCATATCAACTCTGCAAACCTACCTTAAATAGACCGAAATTCGAATTGCTCTCCAACGGCTAGTTCGATTTCGTGCCTATATATAAGGGATCAAACCTTCTTAGTAAGGTTACAGAAATTATCTACAAGCAAAAAACTCTCAAGATTTCCGCACGAAGAACACAATCTCAAGATTAATTCTTAAAGTGTTCATCCCTTAGTTCTTAGCAAGAATACTCATTCTCTAGCTTTAGGCTACTTAGAAGATAGGATAGTATTCCAGTTGGAACAAAACAAATCTTATACCCAAACATTGTTAGGTTAAGTTTGTTATAGCAGGATTTCTATCTAGGGTTTCTAGATTAGATTTCTGGGATTGGTTGAGTGAGAACTCGTTAAATATCTGTTGGTTGTATTGTGTTGGACTAACACATTAAACTAAGTCCACTTGGTTAAGTTGGTGCCCCTGCTGATAGGGAAGAGTGGACGTAGGACAAGTTGTCCGAACCACTATAAATCTGTGTGCTTTTAATCTGCTTTACACATACTTGCACATTACTCTTGTTATCTGCATGCATATTCTGTACCAGGTTCAGACTAGCATCAAGCTACTGATCTGATCAGCTTAACACTTTAGTTATCTGACTCAAACCAGATTGGTCAGAATCTTTAGTTGAGTAAAACTGATTTTCACATGGGTTAACTAATCTTCCACACCATCGGTTAAACTGATAGACGCCGAACTGATCTGCCTGTCAAATCAGTAAGTCGGATATCAGTCCAAACTGATCCACTTTGTACTCTGATCAGACATACGTGCAAATCACATTTGATCCACGAAAAGTTTTGAAGTCTATTCACCCCTCCCCTCTAGACTTCAACCCTCACTGAAACCCGTTCGGGACCTACAAGTATTATGAATTCCCAAGAGCTCATATATATAGGAGATGATTAGCTTAAGTCTCAAGCTAACCTAAATAGGAAATAAAATCCCTAATCTTTATTTAAATAAATCTCTTAGATTTATTTCCCACATATAAATCTCTACGGATTTAAATTCCATATATGACAAATCCCTACAATTTGTTTCCATATATATTAAATCCTACAATAATATTTCAAATATTATTATTGGGAATTCTTATTTAATTAAATCCAATTTAATTAAATATTAATAATAATTAATTCCAAATTAATCTATTATTAATTACTTCTCCATAAATTAAATATTAAATCTAATATAACATTTAATCAATCAACTATAATTTGTAAACAACCATTACTTGTTGTGTGACCCATAGGCCCTCAGATATCGAGCGATTAGTCAAACTAACGGTCTTAATTGAACCCTAGACAATAAATCAGACATTCTCAATATATGAGGTACGTTGCGAGGAAATGTGCAAATACCTGTAACTGAAAAATAGGCTATTACAATTTCCTCCTTTCATTCGCGAATACTCGATTAAGTTTTGAATATGATGAAGTGTCTATTCAAATAACTTAATCAATTTATATCTAATCACTAATTGATCATGTATGTCACACTTAGCCACAAAGTCTAAGTTGACGTGCATCGGTCGATGACTTAGATCCAATTATGACGAGAAGATGAGTATTCTCTCTAAATCCACATTGAGGAATGAATCCTATTCTTGGCTCAACTACCACGCACATGCACTTCGTGATGAACTCAATCCAAGCCATATCTACTCATGGAAGGGTGCAAGCGTCGGTCATGGTCAAAGTTCATCATCTCACACATGTCGTACGTATTGACCTCAAGTCAAAGGAGTATCGCATCGCTCCCACTAACCGAGACACCAGTAGACACATATAGTGGAACTACATCAAACGGTGTCTCGGATGGGTATATCAATACCCTCTAAGGTATTTGTGCATCCATCATGAGATACCTAGTATCTCGTAGTAAGTGAGATTTTACTACACTCTCTAAGAGTATGATGCAGATTGCACACCAATCTCCATTGCATCATCAATATCTCATTCTTGATGATCCTTGATCGGGGCTATTTGAGAATCATGCTTAAGTCATCTGAGTTCTCACAACCTCAATGACAACAATGACTCGTGGGAACATTTGTATGAATAAATGCAAACAATCAAACATAATATTCATACAAGTGTATTGTCATACATTAATATTAAATGATCTATAATATTAAATCAAACTGAATATCATCGAGTATTATGTCCTTACAATAGATTGTCTCTACGACACTAACACTAACAATCTTCCACTTGGACTAGAGTCAATCACCTTACATGTCCAACCCCTAGACCATCAAATGTCTAGTGTGTACATGAACACTAGTGTTTTGGTGAAAAGATCTGCCAAATTAAATATGTGGGAATACATTTTAATTCTATTTCTTCTATCATTATGATCTCCCGGATCAAATGATAAGTCTGGGTACATGCTCGTTTATGCTTGTTGATCTCGGTTCCTTTGCTTGCTCAATCGCACCAACGTTGTCTCAATAAAACTTTATTAGATAACTGTCACTCGGAACTACCCCTAGTTCTCTTAAGAACTATAAATCCAGACAACCTCCTTGAGGCTTCTGATACAGCAATGTACTCAACTTCGATTGTTGAATCTGCGGTTCTTTTGCTTGGAACTATTCCAACTGACCGTCTCATTATTGAGAGTTAAACGTAACCTAACTGCGATTTGTAATCATCACAGTCGGATTGTAAACTTGTGTTAGCATAACCAGTGACTACTAGTTCTGACTGTCCACTATAGACAAGGAAACATTCTTTAGTTCGTCTAAGATACTTCAGAATGGTCTTGACAGCAATCCAGTGAGATTCACCCGGATTCTGTTGGTGTCTATCAGTAATGTTAATAGCGTAGGCCACGTTTGGCCTATTGCAAGTTATGGAGTACATGATTTACCCAATTGCATATGCATATGGGACATCTTTAATGTGCTTGATATCAGCTTCAACAGAAGGACAATCCTTCTTTGATAGCTTTATCCCATGATTTGGTGATAGAGACCCTCTCTTAGAGTTCTCTATCGCAAAACGCTTCAACATCTTGTCTACATAGGTGGACTGTGACAGCCTCAACATCCTTTTGGATATATCCCTGTGGATCTTGATCCCTAAGATGTAACAGGCTTCACAAAGATCCTTCATCATGAAGGTCTTCGACAACCAATCTTCAACGGACTGCATTAACGGGATATTGTTTCTCAAAATCAATATGTCGTCGACATATATGATTATGAAAACAATATTCTTCCCGTTGTATTTATGATAAACGCAAGGATCTTGCGAATTTCTGATGAAGTCAAAAGACTTGATAGCTTCATCAAATCGAATATTCCAACTCCTAGAAGCTTGCTTCAATCCATAAATGGATATCTTTGGCTTGCACACTTGATTAGAATTTGGCTTAGATGTAAAACCTTCCGGTTGAGTCATAAACACTTTCTTATCAATGTATCCATTGAGGAAAGTTGTTTTGACGTCCATCTGTCAAATCTCATAATCACAGTGTACTGCTATTGTAAGTAAAATTCGAATGGACTTGATCTTTGCAACTGGTGAGAAGGTCTCATTACAGTCAATGCCTTCGCGTTGACTATAACCCTTCGCCACCAACCTAGCTTTGTAGGTTTGTACTTTGCCATTTGTATTGGTCTTTGCTTGAAGACTCAATCGCAACATATGAGTCTAACCCGTTTAGGCAACTCAACCAAGTCCTAGACTTGATTGGTGTATATCGAGTCCATCTCGAATTTCATGGCTTCAATAAGTATTAGGATCGTCCTTATCCGGTGTGTCCACATTATCGAGTTCCTCCAAGAGGTAATCGTATCTAATGGGTGGATTACGATTTCTAATTGACTTACGGAGCTGTAGTTGTGCAGGCTGTACATTCTGATCGTGAAAATTTTGTGGTGCATCGATTTCATCAATGTCCGGAGAGTCCACAAGAGCTACACTTTCAGATGCCTCTTGGGCGGGAGTTTGAACTATGTTGTTCTCATTCAGCCCACTTGGAGGTTCTTGCACAGGCAAACCAACTCCAATTACGCTCCCACTGGCTGAAAGACGATCACCTAGTGTAAGACTCCCACCGTGAAAGTTGCTGAATGCTCCCACTGATTCCTTGTCATGTTGCTTTGACAAGATTTCAGTCTCTTTGTTAATTTGTGGTTCTTGAATTTCTTCAAGTTCTATCAGCTTACGACATTGTTCCTTAAAGACATAGTCTTCTTTTAGGAACTTGGTCTGTCTAGAAACAATCACTGATTGTTTCTCCGGTAGATTGAAGTAATATCCTCTAGTTTCCTTAGGATATCCCACAAAGTAACCCTTTTCACATTTGGATTACAACTTGTTGGTAAGCGTCCTTTTCACAATCAAACGGGCAACCCATGTTTGATATGTATAAAAGTTAGCTTCTTAACACACCATAGTTCATATGGTTTATGCTCAACTGATTTAGATGGAATCTCATTCAGAATGTAAATTGAGGTTTGTAACGCGTATCTCATAAGAATGTTGGAAGACAGGAAAAGCTCATCATGGACCTCACCATGTCTAACAGAGTTTGGTTTCTTCTCTCGGACACACCGTTTATCTGAGGTGTTCCGGGAGTAGTCCATTGTGACTGGATTCCATGTTACTTCAAGTAATCAATGAATTCATGGCTAAAGTATTCACTTCCTCGATCCGATCGAGGAGTCTTGATACTCTTACCAAGTTGCTCCTCTACTTCAGCCTTAAACTCTTTGAATTTCTCAAAAGATTCGGATTTATTTTTCATAAGATACACGATCCCAGATTCAGAGAAATCATCAAGAAAAGTGATGAAAGAGCCAAAAGTGACCCCTAGCTAGAGTGGGCAATGGTCCACAAACATCGTTGTGGATCAACTCTAGAACTTCTTTGGCATGCACCCCTTTCCCAGAAAAGGTCTATTGATCATCTTGCCCATGAGATAAGATTCACAATCTCCATAAGACTCAATAGTCGAATGGGGTTAAGTAGTCTAACTTTCTTAACCTTGCAATTCTTTTCTCGTTTACATGATCAAGTTCTACAATGCCATAAGTAAGTCGGGTTTTCATGATTACTAAGTTTGTGTCTTTTATTTTGTATATTAAGAACATCATATCCATAATGCAACAATTACATGTTGCGAGTAATAGAAAGAACTAGATGACTATCATTAAGTTCTAATCTAAAACCAAAGGGTAAGTCTAACACACAGGTCCCCACACTTTCAGTTAGCAACTCTTGCTCCTTTTCCACGTGTAAGACGACTTCACCCGCCCTAACTGTCTTATGACACATGAACCCTTTCACATTAGAGTAAATGTGAGAGCTAAATCCAAAGATCCAATACCAAGCGTTAAGCTAAATATTATTGTGACATGTTTATCTTAATAACAAACATACATGTTCTAGTCTTTGTAAAGCACCTAGGTCTTTTTTTAGCAACTAGAACCTCATTGTCTTCTTCTTCCGGTGCCCTCTTCTACTTATAAGAGAGGCACACATCCTCTTCATCCCCTCCTTCCTTTGAACACCATCTTAGTGATGGTGAACTCAAAAGTATTGAGCACGCCAGAAGTCAGCATGGTCATCCATCCGCCTTATTCATATTGTAGTTTACATTGAAGCTAAAATATGAATCCGGGGAGCGACGGAGAATAAAGATAAATGAAAATGTTGGTCTTTTTAGCTCAAAGTTCTAAATTACCAAGTTTCTCAATTAGCCTATCAACATTAGCATACGAGGTGAAATCTTCCATTCTTTTAGCTAACCCAAGATCCGAACAGATCTTTCATCACTTCATAAATCTCATAACGAGATTCAGAATCAAAGAGATCCTTCAAATGCTTGAGCATTAAGTAGGGACCCATTTTCTCATGTTGCCTATGTACATCGGGAGTCATGCCGAGCAACATCACATATCGAGTCGGGAAGCATCCTCTTGATGCTTCTTCCGAGGTGCTACGTCAAACGTGGGTACGCCTCGTAGTACCGTGTTTAGGGTAACGGGATTGGCGTGTCCAACACGTGTACTAATCTTTTTTTTTTTAAAGACCAAACACTTATTTTCGTGTCACCCGTAAAATTTGGCCTAGCTAATTTTGTTTGTTTCCAAAATATATCTCAATAACAGTTATACATTTTAACTAACCAAGAGAAATAAAATAAAACGGGAATTAAACACATAATTCATATGATCAATATTCACCAATCAAAATAAACATGGCCTTTTTTTTTGTGTGTTTATTTTGTCTCCATTATTTTCACATATTCAACGGCTTTATCAGCCGGAAGAATATTTAATTTATATCTAATATAAATTATAATGGACTAGATCAACATTCTTACTATCATAAATCCAAATGAGGGTTGATCATTACAATAAAGATAATCGGTCTCCAAACCAATTGCAAAACTATAATTTCTAGTTTGTTTAACCTAGTTCGATCGATGTCATTTACACTTTGTTTCATGGCGCTAAGCCAATAAACAAAGTTAAGTTTACAAACCATCAATGGCGACATTTGATGTCCCTATAAAAGTCCCGTTAGATGTAGATCCAGAAAGCAAAAGACAAGGGTCTTTAAGACTATCGTTGAATTAAATCTACGGTTTACTTTTTAATTTTGATGGAAGATATCTTATCAAATTAACGGTAAAACCATATTTTTAGTGAGGAACGTTTTAAAAGGCGGTAGGTATTGTTCTTAATCGAGATCCAACATATTAATCTACATCACATTTAAGCAATTATTGGGCGCCGCCTACCCAAACATGATTTACACGGACTAACATTTATATGGGCTTCGTCTTCACAATCAATTATGATGCTGACGTAAAAGACGTTAATAGAATATAAAACACGTTAACCAAGAAAATTAATAACTCATTTAATTATATAAACCATAATTTTAAAATCCAATTTTAAAATCAAGTTTTAATAATTAAATTTATTATTAATATTTTGACCTTTAATTAATCTAATTAATTAAATCCGACATTATTTCAACTAATACGTTTTAATGAGATTTAACAATTCTTTAAAACAAATTTTAATATCCAATTTTAAATTAAATTTTAAAATCATTAAACTTCAGTAATTAATCCAATTAATTATGTCCAATGTTGGTCCAACCAACAATCCAATTTTAAAACCCAAATTTTATTAATTCTAACAAATTAAATTCAATTTAATTTTAATTAATAAATATAGGGGCTCATGTGCAATTTCTAAAATTGCATAGAAGACCCTGATGAAAATCAAATTTCCAATCAAGCCCCTTGCATCACAGCCCGATTTTCCCAGCATCCAATCTGTAAATCGGGACATCCAATTTCCAAAAATCCAACAAAATTTATCAATCACAGTTCATCAGTAGATTAATCGAAAATAACTCATCAGAGGAACAAAATCAAATTTCAGTGATTAATAATCAGGAATAAGTCGTAACATAGCAAGGTGGGAAACGCGTCGCAACCACAAAGCTACAACGAGTCACAACGCACTCATCATTAGGAAATAGATCGCCGTCGCATCGGAGCCCGTGCGAATCAACGCTGCCGCGTCGCTTGAGCGCGTGCGGATTAACGCCGCCGCTCTGCGCACGCGTACGTAAAATCCATCACCACTCCGTGAAAAACAACAGCGGGCCCCTGGCCGTACGCATCGTCTGCCACCGCGAGACGCCGTCGCCGCACGGAGGTATGCGAATTCCCACTTAAAAGCGAGAATCGCATCTCCGTCGTCGGGTCAGGACGGATCGCAACGGAAAAGGACGCAACGCCGTCAATTCGAACGGGAATACACTGTCACGGATCAAATACGACGTCGCCCACAGCGTCACGGGTCCACGCGATCGTCGCTAGGGGCGTGCAGCCGCCGCCTAAAGCGATGTCGCGGGGCTCGATCGCCAGGCAAAGCAACGCAGAGGACAATCGGAGCGACGGAGAGGGTTTCTTCGAAAACCCTAATTTCTGGAAAAGTGACGCAAGGAAGAAGACAAGAACCATGGCACAAATTAAGCAAATGGACCGATCAAAAACCGCATCCCAAGCAAAAATAATATAATTTGTGCAGTGGATGTCAAAACCATATTAAATCAATTTAATCAGCGTTTTGAATCCCAAAGTTTTGTATCTTAGTCGGCCAATTTCAATTTATACAAATTAAGTGCACACACACACGAAATAATTAAGCAATTAATCAAGAGTCTGAACTCTGATACCACTATTTAAATTTAGAGGCACGTAAAACACGTAATCATATACGCAGTGGAAATAAACAGTTTACCAACAATGAACGGTTAATTGCTTTTAAACATAACAAGAAATCTTACAGTATTTCAATATCAGATTTCTCAACTACGATATTCATGTAATCCCCGTGGACAGACTTGCACAGATCTGCCTTGCACAGATCTGCCTTGCACAGATCTGCTAGCGTTGAATCTGAGACGGAATTTGCTAGAAAAAATCATATCCTAGATTTTATGGAGAAATTAGGTTTTATTGTTGTCGTAAATAATGATTCCCGGGACCTCATATATATAGGGAGAGATTAACTTATATCTTAAGCAAATTTTTATTAGGAAGATAATTCCTAATCTTGAAAATCATATCTCAAAGATATGTTTTTCCCTACAGATATTTTCTTACAATAATATTCCATAATATTATTTTGAGATTCTTATTTAATTAAATCTAATTTAATTAAATAATAATAATAATTAATTACAAATTAATATATTATTAATTCTCCATAAATTAAATATTAAATCTAATTTAATACTTAATCAATCAACTCTAATCCGTACACGTGAGTTACTTGTTGTGTGACCCATAGACCCTCATGTATCGAGCGATTAGTCAAACTAACGGTCTTAATTGAACCCTAGATAATAAATCAGACAATCTCAATATACGAGGTACATTGCGAGAAACGTGCAACTACCTGTGTAACATCCCTAAATTTTTGAGTTAATTATTTTAATACATATTAGAAATTCATTCTTATCATAGTACATATATTTATAAAGTTACTGTTCGCATATCTCTCAAGATTTTATAATTAGTTTTTATTTTAAAAAAATAATAATATATATATATATATATTATATGATTAGATACGTAGATACATAACTAAATTTTTTGACACGTTTTCACTAATTGTTGCTCAAGTTTCTCAATTTTCCCATTACCTTTAATTATTATTATTTTAAAACTAAAAACCCACTATTTCAAGTGGGAGAATGGATATCCCATTGTTTTCTCAACTATTAACTCTTTCTGATCTTTATAAATATTTTCAATATTTATTATTAGAGAATAGAAAAATTCACGATAAATTTTACGAAAAGGTATTATTAAAATTTTATGTCTATTTACAAAAAATCAAATCTCAAAATTTTAATGAAATATTCAAATCCTAACTCCACTAGAAAATATATTTTCATCCCTATAAATAGAGGTCTCTTTTCTCTTAATTAGAATTAAAACACACGGTCTCTTTTCTCTTCAGAAAATCAAATACACAAAAAAATATTATTTCATATTTTTCAAAACTCTATAGCTTTTTCGCAACAAGGATTAAAGTTATTTCATTGCATCATATGCATCCACATGTGTGGTTTCTTTATCTTTATTAAATATTTCGTATGAATAAATTGTTTATGTGCAATATAATATAGTGATGTATATGATAAATTATTTACTTGAGAGTGATTTAATGATATGAAGTTATAAGATATTGTAAAAAGAAAGTTATGAAAGGCCAGGGGCTGCAAAGAGGTCCGGGACTGCAAAGAGGTCCTCAGGGAACCCAGTAAGATTGCAAAGAGGTCCTTGGGGGAACTGTTGTGCACATAGCCCGAGACTGCAAAGAGGTCTTCGGGAGACCCAGTGGGATTGCAAAGAGATCCTTGGGAAAACCATTAAGCATAATTTAATAATTGTCCATAATTATGATGAAAAGTTTTATGTGATAATTTGTGATTGATATGATTACTTGTGGATGGACACATTATTTGTATGTTATATTTAGTCTTGATAAGGTAATCTCACTGAGCTAGTGGTTTTGCTCATATCATACATTTAACATTTTACAGATTAAGAAGGAGTGCGGTTGAGGGACGGTAGATGTATGTTGAAGAAAATTATTTTCAAGTTGATTTATTAATATTAGTATTTAAATTTAAATTGTATTTTAAATTTTAGTCACATCTCCATGATAAATTTTGAATCTTTGAAGTGAATATTTATTTATTTTTTCGCTTTCCACTGCAAATTCTTAGAAAATTCATGCTTATTTGCCCTACGAAAAATCGGGATGTGACAATCTGTAACTGTAATATGGACTATTGCGATTTACTCCTTTCATTCATGAATACTCGATTAAGTCTTGAACATGATGAAGTGTATATTCAAATAACTTAATCAATTTATCTCTAATCACCAATTTATCATGCATGTCACACTTAGCCACAAAGTATAAGTTGACGTGCATCGGCCGATGACTTTGATCCAATTATGACGAGAAGATGAGTATTCTCTCTAAATTCACTTTGAGGAATGAATCATATTCTTGGCTCAACTACCACGCACATGCACTTCGTGATGAACCCAGTCCAAGCCATATCTACCCATAGACGGGTGCAAGCATCGATCATGGTCAAAGTTCATCATCCCATACATGTCGTGCGTATTGACCTCAAGTCAAAGGAGTATCGCATCGCTTCCACTAACCGAGACACCTGTAGACACATATAGTGGAACTACACCAAACGGTTTCTCGGATGGGTATACCAATACCCTCTAAGGTATTTGTGCATCCATCATGAGATACCTAGTATCTCGTAGTAAGTGAGATCTTACTACACTCTCTAAGAGTATGATGCAGATCGCACACCAATCTCCATTGCATCATCAATATCCCATTCTTGATGATCCTTGATCGGGGCTATTTGAGAATCATGCTTAAGTCATCTGAGTTCTCACAACCTCAATGACAACAATGACTCATGGGAACATTTGTATGAATAAATGCAAACAATCAAACATAATATTCATACAAGTGTATTGTCATACATTAATATTAAATGATCTATAATATTAAATCAAACTGAATATCATCGAGTATTATGTCCTTACAATAGATTGTCTCTAGGACACTAACACTAACAAAGCCAATCTGATCCTTACACCTCAACCTTTCGTGATGGTTTGTTCATTTCCATCTATGTCGTGAATGTGTACTTTTAGTTACAAGGGACTGTTAATTTAATCTTCTGTGATCTGGTATCACTAAATTAACTACAATGTAACACGTACTATTTATTGAACAGTTATGCAATAAATATATGTAACATTCAATGATATTTAAAGCATCAGTGATAAATAATTTATTTCAGTAAATAAGACAGAAATTCAGTTTGATTATACAAAGTAAAAGCATACTTTCTAGTATAATCCCAACACAAGATCACTCGACATCGCAAGAAAAGGATGATATGCTTATCGCAAGCCTCATACATAGATACTGCTTGAAGCGATTCAGCATGCAAGATTCCAAGAAAGGCTTCGTACCTTTCAGACATGGAATCCATCTATCCAAAGAAATGTGCCCTAAGATTCAAAGGGAGATAGATGACATGAAAGACATTCCTTATGCTTCGGCTGTTGGAAGCCTCATGTATGTTATGCTGTGCACGAGACCGGATATCTGCTTTGTCGTTGGCATGGTAACAAGATATCAGAGTAATCCAGGGAAAGAACATTGGACTGCAGTTAAAAACATTCTGAAGTATCTGAAAAGAACTCGTGATAGAATGCTTGTTTATCAGTCAGACAGTCTGATTCCCATCAGATACACGGACTCGGATTTTCAATCAGACCTAGATTCCAGAAAATCTACCTCGGGTAGTGTGTTTTGCAATGGGGGGGAGCCATGACATGGAGAAGCGCTAAGCAGAAATGCATAGTGGACTCTACCATGGAAGCCGAATACGTAGCTGCTTGCGAGGCAGCGAAAGAAGCGGTTTGACTCAAGAACTTCCTAGTGGACTTGGACGTAGTACCGAATTTACCCAGCACCATCACGGTCTACTGTGATAATGCCGGAGCAGTTGTAAATTCAAAAGAACCGAGAGCCCACAAGGCCAGCAAACAAATTGAAAGGAAATATCATCTTATACGAGAAATCGTTAAGAGAGGAGATATAGAGGTAGCAAAAATCGCGTCAGAAGACAACCTAGTAGATCCATTCACAAAGGGTCTGCCTCAGAATACATTCGAGAAACATGTGGAAGGAATGAGTGTCAAGACTGTTGCCAATCTGCTTTGAGTATAAGTGGGAGATATTATTAGGTTCGTGTAGGTGTAATGAAGATTCTACATGAGACATGCTGTAGTATACTTAAAAGCAGACTTTGAGTATAAATGGGAGATTGTTGGGATTATACTGGAATGTATGCTTTTACTTTGTATAATCACACTGAGTTTCTGTCTTATTTACTGAAATAAATTATTTATCACTGATGCTTTAAATATCATTGAATGTTACATATATTTATTGCATAACTGTTCAATAAATAGTACGTGTTACATTGTAGTTAATTTAGTGATACCAGATCACAGAAGATTAAATTAACAGTTCCTTGTAACCAAAAGTACACCATTCACGACCTAGATGGAAATGAACAATCCATCGTGAAAGGTTGAAGTGTAAGGCTCAGATTGGCTTGTCTTGACCAAGAGATTACACTAGTGCATGACTAATGCACTGAATAGGACCTACAGGAGGACAAATTCTTCAGGAACTGAACTATGAAGAATTAGACCTCAGTGGTTCGTTATTTCTTAATCTTCGTCCCTTAAATAGGATCGTGTGTGGTTAGTAATTATTGCTTTGACTTATTACGGGTAGAGAATCAACGAGATTCAATACTTTATATCTTGGGCAATATTATTGGTCACATGCGATTGCTAAGATTTAATACGAAGAATTGTGTGCAAGTACGCTTGTTCGATTTGCCCCCTTGGGAGGTTCATAAGTTTTATCATACCAAATCTTGCAAGTGGAACTAGTTTCCGGTATGGATAATAATGTTGAATCGTTCCTTAACCAAGGACAAAAGATATTAATTAATGGAAAGCTATTTCAGTGGCTTGAATTAATTAATGAGCTAGATAATCTTAAACACGAGAAATAATAACCGGGAGCCATATTAACTGTAATATGGGTTAAGACGGATAGTGCAATATTAATTATGTAGTGGGATTAATTAATATTTATGGGCTTGAATAATATTGTGGCTCAATATTGATAATTCAAGATCCATTGGAAGGTCCAATCTTAATTCTCCTAAAGGCCCGTCAAGTAGCCCATACATAAAATCCAATAACTGAAAAAGGTGTTTAAAAATAAAATAAATTTTTGTTGCTATTTTTCCTCATTTTTTTTGAAAAATATGAATAAAAGGGGAGAAAGATTTTCTTTGAATTTTGTTATGGAATGAAGATATGTATTCTTGGAATACAAGATTATCTCATTAAATTCAAGAAATCTCCCACTTGGTTATTTATATTCGAAAAACATAGAAAAAGAAGGAAAAGAAAGATTTTCTTGAAAAGATATTATGGAAGATATGTATTCTTGGAATACAAGAATATCTCATAAATTCAAGAAGATCCAAATCTTGGAATCTTTATCCTTAAATTTTCAAAAATACCATAACAAAAGGAAGTTGGGTTTTTTTGTGGAATATTTTAAATATGGAGAAAAGAATATATTGGATATATTCAAGATTTCTTGAAGATCAAGAAAAAAAAATTCCCATCTTATTCATGCACAAAATTTCGACCAACACCCCTCTATAAATAGGGGATGAATGTTTCATTCCCATGTACAATTCCGTGTGCTGGAAAAATTAGTAAATCCACAAAGGTGGTGCAACAAATATTTTATTTTCCCTTTTGTTAATTGTTCGCGAGTTTCCTTCCACCGGATTGACGAGCAAGGACTAGGGAATACTTGGAAAGGCTTTTTGGTGTGTTCTTATCGACCGAGACCATTGCCATTCTAAAAGGTTAGTTCACGTAAACCCGTAGCAATTTCGCATGCGTAGGATTTATGTGAACTGTTTATATGCATGATTTGTTGTTGAATTATTATTTGAATTAATATAGGATAAATTCATGCTAGTAATAATTGTAAGAATTAAATTTGTATTTAAATATTCATCCCGAATAGATCCGGGCAATTAATTCCCCAACAACTGGTATCAAAGCCTCGGTTTCGGGCTCTGAATTTTAAATTATAATTTAATTCATTTTCATTAAATTTGAAATTGGATAGTAGAATTGCTAGATCTTTTTTACAGGTATCCAATTGTCATGGAATTTAATGTGTTTATTTATGCATGCATATAAATTGTGGTTTTTAATTCGATTCGTTTGAATTCGTTTTGCCTCGTGAGAAAATCCACGAGTAGATTAGGATTTGTTTGATTCGTTCAATGTAATAGACTAGTCTAGATCTAGGTTTATTTATTTTTTGTAAATAAATTGAAATAGGATCGTGAGCCAAGATAAAGACGATGGATTAAAGATGAATGGATCCGAATCGGCGGGGCGCTTCGGTGGGCAAGGCCGAGGACCGAAGCCAGCAGATCGCGGCCGATCAAAGATATCTGGCGCTACAGACGCGCTGCAAAGACCGCGCGCGTAAATCAGGCAGACGCGGGTGAGGCACGCCAATGGGATGTGAGAGACGGGCGAGGCGGCAGGCGAGGCGGATCGACATGGGCGGTCTCGCTCGGCGCGCGCTGGAATGTGCGGTGCCTACCGAGATCCGTCGAGGGCTGCCGAGTGAGACATGCTCCGCCAGGCGACGTTCGCCGAGCGCTTAGGCGCGCGTGCACAGACACCACTCGACACGGCCGGGGGAGTGCTAGGCGGGCACTCCGACCTGCGAGCTGGTCGATGATGTTATGGCGAACCTTTCGAGACGAACGATGAAGGCGAAGAAGTCGATTTCTCGAGATCAAGACATGACAAAAATTAACCGTGACAATTGGATATATGTACCCAATGTGTTTAATTTTGTCTTGATGTTTATGCATTATTTTATGCTTATTTAAATTATGTTTAAATTTGCGATGCATGAGAAAACATTTTGAAAAATCTCACTTTCGAAAATTACTAAGTATGCTTAAACAATTAATTGATAATTTTATTTCGAATAATAAAATTGAATTAATTTTGAACTCCATGATTTATTTATTTGTGAATTCTTTTGGAGAAATTCCCCCCACGGGACGGTCAAAAGATAGCTTTCACATGAATAAATTCCAAATGGATGATTGTGGATTATTACTAGTGGCGACGATGACCCTCCCCACGAGGCTCGTTCAAAGCGAAATAATAATTCTGTATTTAATCATGGTTATTACTTAGGTATAAAATTGATATGCATATACTTCCCCGAAGTCCCTGTCAATTTTATATTGGTCAAGTGGGAGCCAACTATTAATCTAGTTATTAAAGATTTGTAACGGTTCTTCTTTGTAACCTGCTTGAATGTGTTTAAATAATGACCCACCCCACGTGGCTTATTTAAACTGTTTTGAGTTGTTGGCTGATGCATGTTCATATTTTTTTGAGATTTTAATATGATGCATGTGATCGAACCTTGTGATATATTTGTGCTTATGCATATTATTATTTATTTCAGTTCATCATGTCGCAACCTTTTAATCCATTGTTATATACACTCAAAGAACACCAATTAACTGGTGATAACTATGTTGTTTGGAAATGGAATATGAGTTTTGTCCTACCTGCACAAGAACATCATTGGGTTCTTGATGTACCCAAGCCCCGTATGCCTACTGATGGATCAACTGATGCGGAAAGGCACTTGTATAATATTTGGGAGCAGGCCAATGAACCCATGAAACGTGTAATCTTGACTTCACTGTCTGATGATTTGAGACACATTCATGAAGGTGTTGAGTCTGCTGCAGAAATTATGCAAAGTCTTGAAGAAATATTTTTAACAAAAGACCGCATGATCAATCAGTTTAAAAATGACGACGTGGCCAGGCTAAAGATGGCTGAGGGAACACCCGTAAGGGAGCATGTTCTCAGAATAAAATGTCATTTTAATAAACTTGCTTATCTCGGTACTAAGTATTGTGATGAGGCACAAATCGAATTTCTTTTGCTAACTCTTCCAAGGTGCTTCGATGGGTTTTACTGTAGTTTTGTGATGAGTGATCACATGTTTACTATGGACACTCTACAAGAAACCTTGGAGAAAATAGAGAAGCATTTAGGAAAGAAAGACGAAGCAATGGTGACCAAAAGTCTTTTCTCAAGATCTAGGCCAATGGAAGGCAAGACTCAAGAAAAGGAAAGTGGTCAGATCCAAAGCAAACTCATCACTAAGAAAAGTAAGAGAAAGACAACTAGCTGGATGGGTGTCAAGAAAGTACCAAAAGGAAAATGTTTTAACTGCGGTGACATTGGAGGGCAGCCTGTTCCAAACCCAGAAGGGATGGAAAGAAAGGTAATTCTCACGCACTAGTTGTTGAAACTTGCTTAGCGGCGTATGCCTCCCATTTATGGGTGGTGGATACGGGGTCCACTGATCATGTTTGTTTCACTTTACAGGGGTTCAAGCGAACCCGACAACTTAGTGGGAGTGACATCCTCATCACACTGGGCGATGCTACGAGAGTGGCAGCTGAAGCAGTGGGAGAAGTGCACCTGTCTTTTGAAGACAGAGTTTTAATTTTAAGAGATGTTCTTTACGTTCCTAGTTTTAGAAAAATTTAATTTCGGTTTCTAAACTTTACCTTGATGGATATTCGGTTACTTTTGATAAATTTGTTACCATTTCTCTTTATGATAAATTTATCTGTCATGGAACGTTGTCGAATAGTCTCTATACAATTAACTGTGCACACCACTCACGAAATGCATCCTATAACACATCAACTGTTTTCGATAAAAGAAAACGTTCATCAGACGTGAATGAGACACTTCTATGGCATCTAAGATTGGGACATATTAATCCAAAGAGGATCCAAAGGTTGGTGAAAGACGGTTCACTGGAGTTTCTCCAAGTTGAATCAATTCCAACCTGCGAATCATGTTTGGAGGGTAAAATGACCAAGAGAGCATTCGGAGCCAAGGGGAATAGAGCCAAAGAAGTATTAGAAATCGTTCACACAGACGTATATGGTCCAATGTCAACCAAAGCAAGAGGAGGTTATGAGTATTTCGTCACTTTTATTGATGAGACTACTCAAGGTACGGTTATATTTTCCTTATGAAGCATAAATCTGAGACCTTTGACAAATTCAAAGAATTTAAGGCTCAAGCAGAGAATCATAGGGAAAAACGTATCAAGTCTCTACGATCCAATCGTGGAGGCGAGTACCTCAGCGATGAGTTTTTGAACTACTTGTCAGATGAAGGGATTGTATCCCAGCTAACTGCACCCGGAACCCCTCAACAAAACGGGGTTGCAGAGCGAGGAAACAAGACTCTTTTAGAAATGGTTAGATCAATGATGAGTTATGCGGATCTTCCCAAGTCATTCTGGGGTCATGCCTTGAAAACAGCGGCTTACATTCTGAACTTGGTGTCATCCAAATTGGTTCCCAAAACTCCCAAAGAATTGTGGACCGGGCGCAAGCCCAGTTTGAGACACATGAGAATTTGGGGGTATCCGGCCTACGTGTTGGACAAGGAAGCCGGAAAATTGGATCCTCGATTAGAATTAAGGTTGTTTATAGGATACCCCGAGGGAACAAAAGGGTGTATGTTCTATGGTCCCGAAGATCAAAATGTGGTAATAAGCACCCACTTTAGATTTTTGGAAGAAGACTATATGAACGAAAGAAGACCCAGAAGTGAGATTACCTTAAATGAGCTAAGGGAGCTAACCTCATTGCCAACTGTACAAGATGACATACCAAACGACACACTTTCACAATCGGAACCTCGTCGTAGTGAGAGGGTTGTGAGACAGCCCGAGAGATTCATGGGGATAGGAGAGTTCTCGGACTTGATTCCCGGACAAGACGAATCAGACCCATGGACATATGATGAGGCAATCCAAGACAAGGATGCAGTTTCTTGGCAAACAGCAATGAAAGCCGAAATGGGTTCTATGGATCATAACAGAGTGTGGGAGCTAGTCGAACCACTTAATGGGGTCAAACCCATTGGTTGCAAGTGGGTGTACAAGAGAAAAAGAGGACCGGACGGGAAGGTGGAAACCTTCAAGGCAAGGCTTGTGGTGAAAGGTTATACTCAGAAAGAAGGGATTGACTATGAGGAAACTTTTTCGCCTGTAGCAATGCTCAAGTCCATCCGAATTCTCTTGTCGATTGCTGCGCATCTCGACTTTGAAATCTGGCAAATGGATGTCAAGACGGCTTTCCTTAACGGAAGTCTTGATGAAGAGATCTATATGCAACAACCCCAAGACTTCATTGAAAAAGGTCAAGAACACCTAGTTTGTAAGCTCAAGAAGTCCATTTACGGACTCAAACAAGCATCCAGAGCTTAGAACCAGCATTTTGATCAAGTAATAAAGTCTTATGGGTTTGATCAAAATGAGTTCGAAAGTTGTGTGTACAAAAAGTGTGTCGGAACTGCATTGGTATTCTTAGTACTATACGTAGATGACATTTTGCTCATCGGGAACGATGTAAAGGTGTTGTCAGACGTAAGGGCATGGCTTTCAAAACAGTTTGATATGAAGGACTTAGGGGAAGCCGGACACATCCTTGGGATCAAGATCACTCGAGATCACAAGAAAATGATGATAGGCTTATCGCAAGCTTCATATATAGACATTGTCTTGAAGCGATTCAGCATGCAGGATTCCAAGAAAAGCTTCGTACCTTTCAGGCATGGAATCCATCTATCCAAGGAAATGTGCCCTAAGACACAAATAGAGATAGATGACATGAAAGACATTCCTTATGCTTCGGCTGTTGGAAGCCTTATGTATGCAATGCTGTGCACGAGACCGGATATCTGCTTTGCCGTTGGCATGGTGGCAAGATATCAAAGTAACCCGGGGAAAGAACATTGGACGACAGTTAAAAACATTCTGAAGTATCTGAAAAGAACTCGAGATAGAATGTTGGTTTATCAGTCAGATAGTCTAATCCCCATCGGCTACACGGACTCGGATTTCAAATCAGACTTAGATTCCAGAAAATCTACCTCCGGTAGTGTGTTTTGCATGGGGGGAGGAGCCATGATATGGAGAAGCGTTAAGCAGAAATGCATCGCCGATTCTACCATGGAAGCCGAATATGTAGCTGCTTGCGAGGCACCGAAAGAAGCGGTTTGGCTCAAGAACTTCCTAGTGGACTTGGATGTAGTTCCGAATTTGCCCAGCACAATCACTGTTTATTGTGATAATGCCGGAGCAGTTGCAAATTCAAGGGAACCAAGAGCCCACAAGGCCAGCAAACACATTGAAAGGAAATACCATCTTATACGACAAATCGTTAAGAGAGGAGATATAGAGGTGGGAAAGATCGCGTCAGAAGACAACCTAACAGATCCATTCACAAAGGGTCTGCCTCAGAACACATTCGAGAGACATGTGGAAGGAATGGGTGTCAAGACCGTTGCCAATCTGCTTTGAGTATAAGTGGGAGATATTATTAGGTTCGTGTAGGTGACATTAGATGTCACTTATTAGGAACTATACGAGACATGTTGTAGTATACTTAAAAGCAGACTTTGAGTATAAGTGGGAGATTGTTGGGATTATACTGGAAAGTATGCTTTTATTTTGTATAATCAAACTGAATTTCTGTCTTATTTACTGAAATAAATTATTTATCACCGATGCTTTAAATATCATTGAATGTTACATATATTTATTGCATAACTGTTCAATAAATAGTATGTGTTACATTGTAGTTAATTTAGTGATACCAGATCACAGAAGATTAAATTAACAGTTCCTTGTAACCAAAAGTACACCATTCACGACCTAGATGGAAATGAACAATCCATCTTGAAAGGTTGAAGTGTAAGGCTCAGATTGGCTTGTCTTGACCAAGAGATTACACTAGTGCATGACTAATGCACTGAATAGGACCTACAGGAGGACAAATTCTTCAGAACTGAACTAGGAAAATTAGACCTCAGTGGTTCGTTATTTCTTAATCTTCGTCCCTTAAATAGGATCGCGTGTGGTTAGTAATTATTGCTTTGACTTATTACGGGTAGAGAATCAACGAGATTCAATACTTTATATCTTGGGCAATATTATTGGTCACATGCGATTGCTAAGATTTAATACGAAGAATCGTGTGCAAGTACGCTTATTCGATTTGCCCCCTTGGGAGGTTCATAAGTTTTATCATACCAAATCTTGCAAGTGGAACTAGTTTCCAGTATGGATAATAATGTTGAACCGTTCCTTAATCAAGGACAAAAGATATTAATTAATGGAAAGTTATTTCAGTGGCTTGAATTAATTAATGGGCTAGATAATCTTAAACACGGGAAATAATAACCGGGAGCCATATTAACTGTAATATGGGTTAAGATGGATAGTGCAATATTAATTATGTAGTGGGATTAATTAATATTTATGGGCTTGAATAATATTGTGGCTCAATATTGATAATTCAAGATCCATTGGAAGGTCCAATCTTAATTCTCCTAAAGGCCCCTCAAGTAGCCCATACATAAAGTCCAATAACTAAAAAAGGTGTTTAAAAATAAAATAAATTTTTGTTGCTATTTTTCCTCATTTTTTTCGAAAAATATGAATAAAAGGGGAGAAAGATTTTCTTTGAATTTTGTTATGGAATGAAGATATGTATTCTTGGAATACAAAATTATCTCATTAAATTCAAGAAATCTCCCACTTGGTTATTTATATGAAGATTTCGAAATACATTGAAAAAGAAGGAAAATAAAGATTTTCTTGATTTTCTTGAAAAGATATTATGGAAGATATGTATTCTTGGAATACAAGAATATCTCATAAATTCAAGAAGATCCAAATCTTGGAATCTTTATCCTTAAAATTTTGAAAATACCATAACAAAAGGAAGTTGGGTTTTTTTGTGGAATATTTTAAATATGGAGAAAAGAATATATTGGATATATTCAAGATTTCTTGAAGATCAAGAAAAAGATTTTTCCATCTTATTCATGCACAAAATTTTGACCAACACCCCTCTATAAATAGGGGATGAATGTTTCATTCCCATGTACAATTCCGTGTGCTGGAAAAATTAGTAAATCCACAAAGGTGGTGCAACAAATATTTTATTTTCCCTTTTGTTAATTGTTCGCGAGTTTCCTTCCACCGGATTGACGAGCAAGGACTAGGGAATACTTGGGAAGACTTTTTGGTGTGTTCTTATCGACCGAGACTATTGTCATTCCAAAAGGTTAGTTCACGTAAACCCGTAGCAATTCCGCATGCGTAGGATTTATGTGAACTGTTTATATGCATGATTTGTTGTTGAATTATTATTTGAATTAATATAGGATTAATTCATGCTAGTAATAATTGTAAGAATTAAATTTGTATTTAAATATTCATCCCGAATAGATCCGGGCAATTAATTCCCCAACATCTTGATCCCAAGGATGTGACCGGCTTCCCCTAAGTCCTTCATATCAAACTTTTTTGACAGCAATGCCCTTACATCTGACAAAACTTTTACATTGTTTCCGATGAGCAAAATATCGTCTACGTATAAAACTAAGAATATCAATGCAGTTCTGACACGCTTTTTGTACACACAACTTTCGAACTCATTTTGATCGAACCCGTAAGACTTTATAACTTGATCAAAACATTGGTTCCAAGCACGCAATGCTAGCTTCAGTACGTAGATGGACTTTTTGAGCTTGTAAACAAGATGTTCTTGGCCTTTTTCAATGAAGCCTTCGTGTTGTTGCATATAGATTTCTTCTTCAAGACTTCCATTGAGGAAAGTTGTCTTGACATCCATTTGCCAGATCTCGAAATCAAGATGAGCAGTTATCGACAAGAGAATGCGGATGGACTTTAGCATGGCTACAGACGAAAAGGTTTCCTCATAGTCGATCCCTTCTTTCTGAGTGTAACCCTTTGCCACAAGCCTAGCTTTGAAGGTTTCTACCTTTCCGCCCGATCCCCTTTTTCTCTTGTATACCCACTTGCATCCAATGGGTTTGACCCCATTAAGTGGTTCGACGAGCTCCCACACCTTGTTTTGATCCATAGAACCCATTTTGGCTTTCATTGTCGTTTGCCAAGAATCTGCATCCTTGTCATGGATTGCCTCTTTGTAAGTCTATGGGTCTGATTCATTTTCGTCGGGGATCAAGTCTGAAGACTCTCCTATCCCCATGAATCTCTCGGGCTGTCGGATAACCCTCCCACTGCGACGAGGTTCCGGTTGTGTAAGTGTGTCATTTGGTATATCGACTTGTACAGTTGGCATTGAGGTAAGCCCCTTTAGCTCATACAAGGAAATCTCACTTCTGGGTTTCTTGTCGTTCATATATTCTTCTTTCAAAAATCTAAAGTGTGTACTGATTACCACCTTTTGATCTTCGGGACCATAGAACATGCACCCTTTCGTTCCCTCGGGGATCCTATAAACAGCCTTAATTCTGATCTTGGATCCAATTTACCGGCTTCCTTATCCAGCACGTATGCCGGACACCCCCAAATTCTCATGTGTCCTAGACTGGGCTTGCGCTCGGTTCACAATTCTTTAGGGGTTTTGAGAACCGATTTGGATGGCACCAAGTTTAGAATGTAAGTCGTCGTTTCCAAGGCGTGACCCCAAAACGATTTTGGTAGATCCGCATAACTCATCATTGAACTGACCATTTCTAAAAGAGTCATGTTTCTTCGTTCTGCAACCCCGTTTTGTTGAGGGGTTCCAGGTGCAGTTAACTGGGATACAATCCCTTCATCCGATAAGTAGTTAAAAAATTCATCGTTGAGGTATTCGCCTCCACGATCAGATCGTAGAGACTTGATACGTTTTTCCCTATGATTTTTTGCTTGAGCCTTAAATTCTTTGAATTTTTCAAAGGTCTCAGATTTATGCTTCATAAAGTAAATGTATTCGTATCTCGAGTAATCATCGATAAAAGTAACAAAATACTCATAGCCTTCTCTTTCTTTGATTGACACTGGACCACATACATCGGTGTGAACGATCTCTAACACTTTTTTGGCTCTATTCCCCTTGGCTCCAAATGCCCTCTTGGTCATTTTACCCTCCAAACATTATTCGCGGGTTGGAAATGGTTCAACCTGGAGAGACTCCAATGAACCATCTTGGACCAACCTTTGGATCCTATTTGGATTGATATGACCTAGTCTTAGATACCATAGAAGTGTCTTGTTCATGTTTGATGAACGTTTTCTTTTAGCCGAAACAATCGATGTGTTATAGGATGCATATCGTGAGTGGTGTGTACAGTTAATTGTGTAGAGATTATTCAACAACATTCCATGACAGATAAACTCATTATTTAGAGCAATGGTAACAAATTTATTAAAAGTAACCGAATATCCATCAAGAAAAAGTTTAGAAACTGAAATTAAATTCTTTCTAAAACTAGGAACGTAAAGAACATCTCTCAAAATTAAAACTTTGTCTTTAAAAGACAATTGCACTTCTCCCATCGCTTGGTTTGCCACTCAGAAGATCTTCCAGTGTGATGAGGATCTCACTCCCACTAAGTTGCTGGGTCCGCTTGAACCCCTGTAAAGTGAAACAAACATGATCAGTGGATCCTGTATCAACTACCCACGAATGGGAAGCATACACCGCCAAACAAGTTTCAACAACTAGTGCGTGAGAATTACCTTTCTTTCCATTCCTCTTGGGTTTGGAACAGGCTGACCTCCAGTGTCCTTTCTCACCGCAGTTAAAACATTTTCCCTTAGCTGTTTTCTTTACTCCTCCATCCCCTTTCACCTTCTTTTTGCCATTGGCAACGCTTGAGTTTACTTGTTTTTGGCCTTTTGCCCTCCTCTTATTCTTACCTCCTCTTGGCCTAGAAGAAGAAGAGGGACCATTTTCCATCAAGGCTTGGCTCTTTTGCCCCAATATCGCCTCTGTCGAGACCAAAGCTTGTAACAGATCAGGCAATGTGAATTCTTGCTTGTTCATCTGATAGTTCAGCCTGAACTGTTCAAAACTTTTAGGAAGAGAATGGAGTATGAAATCGATCTGGGTCTCGATATCATATTGAGCGCCAAGTACCTCAAGCTTATTTAGGTGAGCCATCATCTGGATAACGTGCTCCCTCACGGGCGTTCCCTCCTCCATTTTCATGGAGAGCAGGTCTCTCATGGTGATCTGACGAGCCACACGGTTCTAATGTTTAAACATCGCTTTAAGACTTGTCATGATGTCTGCAGCGGTCTCAAAATGTTGATGCTGATGTTGCAACATGTATGACATAGAAGCCAACATAGTGCACTTAGCCATCTCATTTGACCGGGTTTTGGGACAGTAAGAACCCAGTTATGATGTTGTGCAGTAAGGACAATAGTAAGTTTTCGATTCCAATCGATGAAGTTTTCACCAGTAAATAAATTGTCTTTCAATATATTGAACAGGGGATTAAAAGGTTGCGACATGCTGAACTGAAATAAATAACGATTTGCATAAGCACAAAATTATCACAAAATTCGATCACATGTATCATATTAAAATCTCAAAAAAATATGAACATGCATCAGCCAACATCTCAAAACAGTTTAAATAAGCCACGTGGGGTGAGTCATTATTTAAACACATTCAAGCAGGTTACAAACAAGAACAATTACAAACCTTTAATATCCAGATTAATAGTTGGCTCCCACTTGACCAATATAAAATTGACAGGGACTTCATGGAAGTATATGCATATCAATTTTATACCTAAGTAATAACCATGATTAAAAACATAATTATTATTTCGCTTTGAACGAGTCTCGTTGGGAGGGTCATCGTCGCCACTAATAATAATCCATAATCATCCGTTTGGAATTTATTCATGTGAAAGCTATCTTTTGGTCGTCCCGTGAGGGGAATTTCTCCAAAAGAATTCACAAATAAATAAATCATGGAGGCCAAAATTAATTTTATTTTATTATCCGGAATAAAATTGTTAATTAATTTTTTAAAACATACTTAGTAATTTTTTGAAAGTGAGATTTTTCAAAAACAATTTTCCATGCACCACATATTCAAAACACAATTAAATACGCACAAAAAATAAAGCAAACATCAAAACAAAAATTAAATGGATTGGGAACGTATATCCAATTGTCACAGTTAATTTTGTAATGTCTTGATCTTGAGAAATCGTTCCTTTTGCTTTCTTCATTCGTCTCGAAAAAAACATCACGTCAAGCCACGTCATCGACCAGCTCGCTGGTCACCGCCTTGCACTCGGCCGTGTGATCCTCGCCCGTCTTGACGGCCAAGATAAAGCGCGGTCATCCTTTGTGATTGCTAAACCGACTAGCGGCCTCGGCGGTGCTCCAACGCACCATGCCGAAGTACGTATCCCACCATGCCGATCAACCTCATCGGCTGACGCGATTTTGTCAAGCGGCCCTTGACGTCTTCAGAGGCTGGTCCCACTGATTCTCCTTTGGCATTTTTGTGGCGCGACGATACGCTTCTTTTAATTCTTTCCATTTTTAATTGATCTCGCCTCGAGTCGGGATCCGGTTACAATTTATTTACAAAATAAATAAACCTAGATCTAGACTAGTCTATTACATTGAGCTTAATCAAATAAATCTAATCTACTCGTGGATTTTCTCATTTAGGTAAAAAACGAATTCGAATGAATCGAATTAAAAAAACCACAATTCATATGCATGCATAAGTAAACATTCATCAAATACCATGACAATTGGATACCTGCAAAAAGGATCTAGCAATTCTACTATCCAATTCCAAATTCAATGAACAGCGAATTAAATTACAATTTAAAATTCAGAGCCCAAAATCGTGGCTCTGATACCAGTTGTTGGGAAATAGTGTGCTCGGATCTATTCGGGGTGAATATTAAATACAAATTTAATTCTAACAATTATTACTAGCATGAATTAATCCTATATTAATTCAAATAATAACTCAACAACAAATCATGCATACAAGTTCGTCACATAAATCCTACGCATTCGGAATAGCTAGGAGTTTACGTGAACTAACCTCTTGAAGTGACAACCATCTAGAAGGTGGATCCCGTTCGCACGAACACACCAAAAAACCTTCCCAAGTATTCCCAAGTCCTTGCTCTTCAATCCGGTGGTAGGACACTCGCGAACAATTAACAAAAAGAAAAATAAAAATTATGTTGCACCACCTTTGTGGATTTCTAATTTTTCCAACACATGAAATTGCATTGGGGATGAAAGATTTATCCCCTATTTATAGTACAAGGGGGGACAAAAAATTAGGGTTTAGGGGAGATTGAGAAATTCCTTGCTTCTTCTCCAAGAAACAATCTTGAATATATCCAATATATTCTATTTCCCAATATACCTCCCAAATAAAATCTTCCCTCCTCAAGTTATGGAATTTTCGAAAATTCCTTCATGAATGGTCAAGTGGGAGATTTCTTGAATTTAATGAAATAATCTTGTATTCCAAGAATACTTATCTTCATCCCATAACAAAATTCAAAGAAAATCATTCTCCCTCTTTTACCCATGATTTTCGAAAAATTGGAAAAAAATAGGCAACAATAATTTATTTTATTTTAAATACTTTTTTCAGTTATTGGACTTTATGTTTGGGCTACTTGGGGGGCCTTTAGGAGAATTAAGATTGGACCTTCCAATGGACTTTGAATTTTCAATATTGAGCCACAATATTATTCAAGCCCATAAATATTAATTAATCCCACTACATAATTAATATTGCACTATTCATCTTAACCCATATTACTGTTAATATGGCTCTCGGTTATTATTTCCCGTGTTTAAGATTATCTAGTCCATTAATTAATTTAAGCCACTGAAATAGCTCTATATTAATTAACATCTTTTTCCTTGGTTAAGGAATGGGCTCAACATTATTATCCATACCGAAAATTAATTCCACTTGCAAGATTTGGTATGATAAATCTTATGAGCCTCCCAAGGGGACAAATCAAACAAGACGTACTTGCACACGTTTCACCGTATTAAATCTTAGCAATCGTCGTGTAACCAATATCATTGCCCAAGATACAAGGTATTGAATCTCAATGATCCTCTTCCCATCATAAGTCAAAGCAACGGCTATTGATTGCACACAGTCCTATTTAAGGGACGGAGATTAAGAAATAATGAACCACTGAGGTCTAATTCTTCTATTTTCAGTGCTGAAGAATTTATCCTCCTGTAGATTCTGTTCAGTGCATCATGATGCACTGGTGCAATCTCTTGGTCAAGACAAGTCAATCTGAGCCTTACACCTCAACCTTTCGTGATGGTTTGTTCATTTCCATCTAGGTCGTGAATGTGTACTTTTAGTTACAAGGGACTGTTAATTTAATCTTCTGTGATCTGGTATCACAAAATTAACTACAATGTAACACGTACTTCTTATTGAACAGTTATGCAGTAAATATATGTAACATTCGATGATATTTAAAGCATCAGTGATAAATAATTTATTTTAGTAAATAAGACAGAAACTCAGTGTGATTATACAAAGTAAAAGCATACTTTCCAGTATAATCCCAACACCCTAGACCATCAAATGTCTAGTGTGTACATGAACACTCAGTGTTTTGGTGAAATGACCTTAAAATTAAATATGTGGGAATACATTTTAATTCTATTTCTCCTATCGTTATGATCTCTCGGATCAAATGATAAGGTACATGCTTGTTTCTGTTTGCTGATCTCGATTCCTTTGCTTGCAGCAATCGCACCAGCGTTGTCTCAATACAATTTTATTAGACAACTGGCACTCAGAACTACCCCTAGTTCTCTTAAGAACTATAAAATCCAGACAGCCTCCTTGTGGCTTCTGATCTAGCAATGTACTCAACTTCGATTGTCGAATCTGCGGTCGTTTTGCTTTGAACTATTCCAACTGACCGCCTCATTATTGAGAGTGAAACGTAACCTGACTGTGAGTTGTAATCATCACAGTCGGATTGGAAACTTGTGTCAGCTTGACCAGTCACTACTAGTTCTGACTGTCCACCATATACAAGAAAACATTCTTTAGTTCATCTGGGATACTTTAGAATGGTCTTAACAACAATCCAGTGAGAGTCACTTGGATTCTGTTGGTATCTACCAGTGATGTTGATAGCGTAGGCCACGTTTTGGCCTAGTGCAAGTTATGGTGTACATGATTGACCCAACTGCATATGAATATGTGACATCTTTCATGTGCTTGATATCAGCTCAAACAGAAGGACAATCCTTCTTTGATAGCTTTATCCCATGATTTGCCGATAGAGACCCTCTCTTAGAGTTCTCCATCGCAAAACGCTTCAACACTTTGTCTACATAGGTGGACTGTGAAAGCCTTAACATCTTCTTGGATCTATCCATGTGGATCTTGATCCCTAAGATATAGCAGGCTTCACCAAGATCCTTCATCATGAAGGTCTTTGACAACCAATCTTCAACGGACTGCATTAACGGGATATTGTTTCTCAAATCAGTATGTCGTTGACATACATGATTATGAAAATAATATTCTTCCTGTTGCATTTACGATAAACGCAAGGATCTTCCAAATTTCTGATGAAGTCAAAAGACTTGATAGCTTCATCAAATCGGATATTCCAACTCCTAGAAGCTTGCTTCAATCCATATATAGATCTCTTTAGCTTGCATACTAGATTAGAATTTGGCTTAGATGTAAAACATTCCGGTTGAGTCATAAACACTTCCTTATCAATGTTTCCATTGAGTAGAGTTGTTTTGACATCCATCTGCCAAATCTCATAATCATAGTGTGTTGTTATCGCAAGTAAAATTTGAATGGACTTGATCTTTGCAACTGGTGAGAAGGTCTCATCATAGTCAGTGCCTTCACGTTGACTATTACCCATCACCACCAACCTAGCTTTGTAGGTTTGTACTTTGTCATTTGCAAATGGGTCTAACCCCTTTAGGCAACTCAACCAAGTCCCAGACTTGATTGGTGTACATCGAGTCCATCTCGGATTTCATGGCTTCTCCTTCGAGTATCATCATCACTCGGAATATCGTTCACCTTATCCTCCGACAAGAAATCGAATTCAGAGAAGTCAACCGATCAAGCTGAAATAGGCGACGTTTCGTCTCCCTCCACCGCTTCACCTTCGGTTTCTCTTTCCGAAACCACCTTAGAAGAAGGGATGGGCAATCCGCTGGCCCGATGCAAACGACGACGCCTCCGTGATGTTACTACATCGTGGGACTGAACCGGAACTGACTTTTTGTTTCTGAAGAAACAACAATGACATTTTCATCCAAATCGTCGGTCTCTTTACCAGGGCGATGGTGAACCTCCATCGGAGCAGAGCTCTCCGCCACACTATCTCCGTCGGACGCCATTCTCAGGGATTTATTACCAGAAATTAGAGCGAAGAGAAAGAAGAACTTTTACCTGTGAAATGATTTTCGTACTCGAGAGGAACAAACTACGAACCAAGCCGGACAATTTGTTGTAAATCAAAGAGTAAGGAGCGGTAGATTTTCGCAAAAGAAGAAGAGGGAAAAAGAAGAAAAAAGAGGCCTTTATATAGATCCAATTTTAGGGCACGAGACCCCAGGTCGCGACCTTTCACATCAAGCGCGTGAGTTTAATGCACCATCATTGCCTATATGAATAGGGACGACAGTCGAGGCGAGCGACCGTCACCCACCCCAAGTTACGAGACATCAGTCATGCGTATTCGAGAAGTCAGAGCACCTCGCACATTTTGCCAGAAGATAAGTAATCAGAGTAGCTCGACCTCATCTAAATAGTAAAAGGAGGACGACCTAGGGGCTATTGTTGTGGGCACATCGCGCGAGGTGGGCCCAGGCCCATGTTGCGCCCTCAAGGAACGCGCCCATGATCATACAAATCATCCTCAACCAAACCCGAAATAAAAAGAGTAATGGCTGAAGTAGGCATGTCGCGAGGTGGTAGACCTCGCAACTATCCGAGGTCAATACATTAACTACGACAAGACGTGTGTCAGAAAGTAGGTATAGGCGATCATTCCTAAAAGGAATTTAAGTCAGACGAAATCCAGCAAAGGACGAAGCAAAGCGGCGTGTCAGAGTACAAAAGTGGCTAATCTCCAGTAAATCTGGGAATTACCTCGATCGAGGTACAAATCAGGGTCGCGAGGTCCTTTTTACATTGAGCGACCTCCCGCGACCTCCAGAGCAAATCACATCAGTCTTGTAGCATATAATGCTAACCAGGGCTACTTTCGGCCCTATAGATTTGTAATCCGGGAGAGTGAGCACCACTCTCCCAACTGCTATAAATACTGGTCATTAATGACCAGAAAAGAGAGAGAATTCAATACCCTACCTAAACTCTTGTCAATTTATTGCTCAACACTTATTCTCCCAGACATTCGAACAACATAAATGCAATCCACTTTTCACATTTATTGTTTGTGTTACTAAGATCCATAAGCCACATTATTAATCCATAATCTATATATTTTAGTACACAACAAACCCGGCGGGGAAATCGGAGTACATCCTGCTAAGATAATTTCACCCGACTGATTGGAGATGATGTACCCGTCCGCGTAATAGAATGCATCGTCATCAAACGTTGCATCGACCGAAAGCGTGTATCGTGGTTGGCGAACCGAAATCATAGTTTTTTCCTGTGCAGCAGTGTGTTTAAATTTGATCTGGACCTGTTTAAAATTCTGGTAGAAGGAGTCGGCGGATGCGGGGTGGAACACCGGTATCTCCCCTCTGCGATGTAGCCCTCCTGGCCCATGTTGTTGGTGCTGAAAGTCACATTTTGCTCTCCATAAGCCCCATAAGAGTACCGTCCAGCGTTCGAACTCCTCCATGTCGAGAGACGCGCGCATGTAATATACAAGCTCAACCATGCTCACACCTTGCCTTCCCTTGAAATGCCTCCACATCCCTGCACTTTTCCAGTATGCTCTAACTTGAGGGTAAAAGATCAACGCATGGGAAGCATCACTAATACCAAACCCACATAGGTTGTAGGATGGCGACACGGGCACATGACGTCTGTACAATGCTTCCTCCATTGGCAAAAAACCGTGCATAAGCCTCCACATGAAAACCCTTACTTTCGGTGGCACATTCAACGCTCATAACCATTTCCAGCCTGCATATGTTCCGCTAGAACTTGTCAAGTGTTCCGTATTGGCTTTCACCGCGTTGTAAATCGCCTGATATCCGGTCTTGATCGTAAACTCACCGTTAGTGATGAATCTCCAATAACGTGCATCGGGGTGACTAGTTGGCGCTAGAGGGATACGTTGAATAGCGTAGGACTCATATGGCAGGAATGCATTATTCAGTAGGCCTGTGTCCCATGTACGGTTGGGGGTGATGAAGCGTTCGACCTTGGAGTTTGCACATAGTGAGTGGCGTGATGTGATCCTACCCGAAGCGACTCTAGGTACCCACGCATCCTTGAATGCCCAAACGCCTGCACCATCCCCAATACGCCAGAGGAGGCCTTGCTGTAGCACGTCGCGACTCCAGCACAAGGAGCGCCAAATAAAAGAAGGATTAGTACCAACTGGTGCTTCCATGATATCAAAATTGCGAAAGTACCTAGCTCGATAAAGAGAGGTGACCAGTGAGTCTTGTGACTGAATCATCCTCCAGAGTTGCTTTGCCAGTAAGGCCCTGTTAAAGAGAACGAGCTTCTTGAAACCGAGCCCACCTTCCACTTTCGGCCGGCTAAGTAGATCCCACGAAGCCCAATGTAGTCGCCTATCTTGCGCTATAGATCCCCACCATAATTTGGTCAGCAGAGTCTCGATTTTTGAACAAATCGACACCGGGAGGCGAAAGCATAACATCGCATAAGTCGGGATCGCCTGAAGCACGGCCTTAATGAGCACTTTCTTTCCACCCTCATAGAAATCCCTTGCCGTCCAACTTTGTATGCGTGATTGTACGCGGTCCCGTACATATGCAAATTGCAAGCGCTTATCTCGTAGTGTAAAGGTGGGCAGGCCTAAATACAGTTGGTGACTCTGAGAAGCCCGAATACCCAAGGTGTGGCGGAGTTGCTGCTGTAGCCGGGAGGAGGTTTGCCGACTGAAAGTTATACTCGATTTGTCATAATTTATTAACTGGCCTGAAGCGCACTCGTATTGCAAGAGACAGCTCTTCAAGTTCCGACATGCGGCTAAAGTTGCCTTAAGAAAGATAATACTATCATCTGCAAACAACATGTGAGTAATCTCCGGCGCACCTCGTGCCACACGGACCCCTTGAATCATATGGTCTTGTTGATAACGTGCTATCAAGGATGCCAGTCCCTGGGTGCAAAGAACAAATAAATATGGGGACAAGGGATCCCCTGCCGTAACCCGCGTCCAGGAGTAAGGGATCGTGTGATAACATCGTTGACCCGAAACTCATACCTAACCGTTTCAACGCATCGCATGATCAAAGATATCCATCTCGGGTGAAAGCCCATGCGTGTCATCAGTGCTCGGAGATAGGCCCATTCAACTCGGTCGTATGCCTTGCTCATGTCCAACTTCAATGCTGCATACCCCTGAGACGATTTGCGGCCATTGATCCAATGCATGCATTCGTAAGCAACTAGAACCTTATCCGTGATCAGTCGCCCTGGCACAAACGCGCTTTGTGTCGGGTCTATTAATTTGCCCAGCACTTGTCGGAATCGGTTAGTAATTGCCCTGGCGACAATTTTATACGCGACATTGCACAAGCTAATCGGACGATAGTCCTTAAGAGTGGTTGGGTGTTCCTACATCATAGAGATTGTTTTGGCAAAGCTATTTTGATTCGAGAATTGCTTCTTCAGATGTGGATGTGGACTGAAGCAGCGATGGATCTAAGATTCATAATTTGGGAATACATTTAGGTAGAATTTAAAATTTAGGGATACATTTAAGTATTTTTTTTAATTATATATAAAAAAGTAAAATTTTATTTTTTTAATGTAAAATATAAAGAGGGTACATTTCATTTTAAAGGTACAATTGTACCCTACCCCACTCCCTCCATCATTGGACGGAAGTCATTTGGTCCATATGGAAAAATAGAAATGATATGATTATTAATAACATAGTTCCTAATCCAAGCTCGGTTTTGAATTAATGGAAAGCTAGAATTTGATTTTGGGTATCAAGGAAAGAGTCGAGATTTATCAATTGCTCCTATTCGGAGTGGTTTTCAGATCCTCATTTCAATTGCACCAACGTGTTCGATTATGTGATTAGTTTGAGTGGTTATTGTAGTGAAGCGAGTCATTTTATGTTTCATTATTTTTTATTAATACAAGCTCCTTTTGCTAATTAAAAGAAGTAATCTCATATACTTTATACTATCTTAAATATTACAGCGTGGTGTTCATGTCTTATTAAAAACTTGCTAGAAAAATCCGAGAAAAAACCGATAAAAATTATATAGCATATGCATTTAATTTGTACGCCTATTGATTAATCATAATCACACATGAGATTTTATAGGGAAAATCTCGTAGACAAAAAGGAAAATTACGATTATGTAAACTATGTAGAAAGTAGAAACAATGATAACCATTTTGGCAGCATCCAAAGCAAGAGCGGATCTTTTATACATTCAAGTGCACAGTACATTCATGTAACATAATGATTCATTTAAAAAAAATATTTGACCCATTAAATATATTAAACATGTTCTATGAATATATAAATAGAGTTGGAGAGAGTGCACGGATCTTAAATTCGTACATCAATTGCACATGAAACTTTGTCCCAAAACAATATAAATAAACCTATCACTATATCAAATGCAATAAGTTGTCATATTATCAAATTCAAATACTCTGACGCAGTGGAATGTTTTGTTCCCTTAAAGAAACTTTTTCCATTTTATTAAGCTAAATCTTGTATGCACCCAAGTGCCTCGTGTACTTATAGTGCATTTCACGATTCAATGTAAATAAATTGCATCTTTTAGTATAATAAATTGCATATATATAAAATGCATTATGAATACACGGTACACCTAAATGCACATGAGACTCACTCTTTTATTAATCATCAAAGAAGTTTCCGTTCATATATTCACCAAAAGACTTAATTTACATAACAAAATAATTAACTTTAGGGCCCGCTTTGTATGATTATGTAATGATAAAGGTAATGGATACCATTGAATTTGAGGGATCAATCACTATGGAGTTATTGATTGCATTGTTATTGTTTGGTTAAAAAGTAAACAATGGGTATCATGTGAGAAGGGTTGAGTGAGCGATAGAAAGTAAGGTAATCAATTACAGACACATCAAAACTACTAAGCAATATCAATATAAATAATTTTTATTACCCACTTCCATTATATGCAGCAATAAATAATACACTATATTCCACATTACTATAATCATTAATGCAGTTTGAAGAGCATGAACATGTGATACTAATAAGCCCAAATTCACTCGCACATAAAAAACATGTGCATTGACCAAAAAAAGTTATAACAAACTATTTGAGATCGACAATAGGCAATCTTTAAACTACAAATTAAAATCAAACCTGTTCACCATTGTACTCAAGAAGTTTTCCGCAGAGTGAACAACATGTTCTGCCATGGAAGTAGTCTGGTCGACTGATTTTTTTGGCACAGTTACTACACCCCATGATCTTGCTCACTTGATTCTGCCCAAAGAATTCGAAAGAAAAAGTGCAAAGTAATATTAAGGAAGATACTTATACGATAAGTTAACACAATATCTAGATTAATGAGGAATTAATTTTTGAATAATCTTGATGTATTTATTCCATGGCAATCTAGAATATTTTGGTGACATTTTAGTATCTGCGGATTCGATTAAGTCAATTTCTTATTTTTAAATAGTTACAAAGGAATGTCAAAATAATTTTATCTTTTATGACAAAAACTCATATGAGACGGTCCCATGCATGAGATATGTTACAACTTAGCACAAATCACATCCATCCCTCCTAAAGTGTTAAAACGTCAATGTTCAACTTATGCTCCGTCTCACCGTGAGACCGTCTCATGCAAGTATATCTCTAATTTTATATATTTATAACAAATTAATAAAATAAATCATCTGCAAGGTTTGATTAAATTATAAAACGAGTTCTATTAATTTGAGTAACGTAAATAAAATCCTTGATATGTGTGTGAAAAAATTAATTCAGATATGTACTGTTTTGTTAATTTCAACCCATGTTAATTTTTTATTTAATATATGTTATAACCTTTTTGATTTTATATATATACACACACGATATATTGATATTTATCTTGAATTAAGCTTCGTAAAGATGTATATATTATGAAAAAAATGCCAGGTATAAGAAAGATTTTCTTGTGAAATATTGCACAAAAACTATATGTGCAATATAACATATTTTTAGGCAAATTTATAAAAATTTCGTAGGTCTGGGCGCCGGGCGGGTTGGGCAGGGCGGGCAAAGGCTGTGGGCTGGGCGGATTTCTAAAATTGATATATATATTTAATGAAGTATTTTTATCAATTTTATAGTGTAGTCTAATGGTCATCTTTTACTTGTTGAGGCATAAGATCTCACCTTCGAATCCATTTGAAAACAAATATTTTTACTATTTTTTATTTAATATTTTTACTATTTTTTTATCTAATTCTTTTGTTGTTACTATATGAACAAAAGTGTATTATTACATGAACAAAAGTGTAGTTTTTATTTAATATTTTCACTGTTATTTTTTACTTACTGTTTTTTATTTAATTATTATGTCGTTACTATATGAAAAAAAAATGTATTACTACATGTTATACTGAAAAAATATCACATCTTACGTAACACATATTAAAATATAATGTAACACATGAATGTAAACAAGGTAACACATTGATGTTCATATGGTAAGACATGCATATTCACATAGTGTTATACAATGTTACATATTATTAAAAAAATATGTGTTACTACATGAACAAAAAGTGTTACCCTATGAAAAAAATGTGTTACCCTATGGAGAAAAACGTGCACATTTTGTACAGATTTTGTGCATGGTTTGTCCATGCACGTTCCATGCACGATTTGCACGTGCATATTTCTTGTTTATATTAATAAATTAGTAACCATATACATTATATTTAAGAAGTAGAAGATAAAGATATTAAGTAATAATATCTTTTAAATGACATTAAATAAATAGACAATAATTTTATAAATTTATAAATAATTGGCCATTATACATTGTGCAATTCTAAAAAGCACAATTTCATATTTAATCTAACATGATGAACATTTTCAAAATAATTACTTAAATACAATTTGTTTCACCATTTTAGTCACTTCTTCAAAAAAACATGTTCATTATTCCATTCCAATTTTTTACTTTTTCCTATAGCCAAAAGATTCTCAGCCTCATTATTTTTTTCTACAACGACTTGTTTCTTAGAACTAAAACAATTATTGATATCACCAGCGTTGAATTTTCAATTTTTTTTTTTTCTCATTTAATACCCAGACATATATTTAGGAGATATGACACTTAAAAATTAATTTAAAATTTAAAACTAAAAACCATTTACAATTAATTAATCAACACAAATAAAAGAGTTACACGTAACAAAAGCCGCATCCGTTTGGGCTCTGTAACAATTATTATATCTACTTCTAGTATCATTTTATATGATACTCCCTCATTTCCATTGTATTTGTCTCACTTTCCTTTTATTGACGTCTCATTATAATTGTCTCAGTCCATAAAAGGAAAAAGTAACACTCAACTAACTATTATTTTAATATTATTCCCCTCACTTTTCATCTCAACTACCCCAAATACCTCCACTTTTCATCCATTAAATACTATAAAGGCCCACTATTTATTATTTTAATATTATTCCTTATACAATTCAACCAAAAGAAGTGGGACAAATACACCGGGACGGAGGGAGTATATAATATCAAGAAAATTTTGGGCCTTACTTGACAAGAATATCTACTAACGGGCTAAATTTTTATATGAATGAGTCATGTTTGTTTCGTGGCTATCCGGCCGGACTTTGAATTTTGCAATCTCAAACCCTCATTTGTTTTGAGATTTAAAGTAAGGATTTTGAAATTCTATTAATCTTACCCTACTTCATCACCTACCACTACTGTACTTTTTTATTTTTTCAATACACTCGCATCATCTATTTTTATATTCTCCTAGTACACTTAAAATAATATAATAATATCACATCAATCAATTTTTCCACCATTTTGCCTTATAGAATTCCATAACAAAAATATATTTTAACTATTTATCAAGATTTTAAAATCTAAGGACTTCAAAGTCCGAGATTTCTCACGTCCACAGCTCCCTCTTGTCATTAATTATGAGATATTTTTACCAAAAACTTTCAAGTTATCCAATTAATTATATACATAGAATTCTTTAAATTCCAAAATGAGAAATTTGTCCAAGAAAGGTATACTCTATTAATGCGACAATAATATTCCACCTTATATGTCATCGTTTTCACGTGCGATAATTCACAAATTACATTAAGTAATAACAAAAAAAATTGCAAAAAACATTGTTGAACATAAGTGTTCCCATAAGAAAGCAAATAAAATTATAGAATATCTATTCCATATCCCGTTATAAACTACGTTGTTAATATAGATAATTAATTAATACTTGTGCCTAACATCATATATATCTTCCAAACATATAATCAAAAGAAGCTTAGAAAATCTTGAAGAAAACAATTTAAAAAAATGGTGATTTTTAAGACATGGAAAAAGGCAGTGATGTGTATACAACTAGCAAGCTTCATCCTCATAGCCATGGTAGCTTTCGGAACTCTTAGGGAAGTAGATAATCAAAAACTTCTTTTGAAAAAAATTGTTAGTAAAAATAGTCCAAATATTCCAAGATGCAACTTCTTTTTAGGTAAATGGGTTTACGACAATGTATCGTACCCGCTTTATAAAGAGGGAGAATGTTCTTTAATGGGTGATCAGTTTACTTCTTGTGAAAAATATGGGAGAAAAGATTTCAACTATCAGAATTGGAGATGGCAACCACATCACTGCGACATTCCCAGGTTGTAAATATTGTTCCAAACATTATTTTCTGATTCTCTTCTCTTTGGAATTTCAAGTGTGACTTTTTTTTTTTTAAATTAGAAAAATGACCTATAATATTATTATAGCTATTCTTGATAAAAGTCTTTAATAATTTTTGGTAAAATATTAATACGTGCAATATTTTTGTAATGTGTTAAACTAATGCCCAAAGGATATTGAATTTTTTCCTAGATGTTATTTTTGATGTTTCTGACTATGTATATATAGGTTTAACGGCATATCTTTTTTGGAGAAAATAAGGGGGAAAAAGCTTGTATTTGTAGGGGATTCTTTGAGTAGAAATCAATGGGAGTCAATGCTTTGTCTAATTGAATCGTATCTTCCACCACCACCATCACTTCAACCAAGGAAACTGCAAGTGAAATCGATAGGCAACTTGTACAAATTTCATTTCATTGTAAGACATATACCTTTTTTTTTTCTTAATTTATTTTGTGGAAAATAAACCACATGTGTGTATAGTGAATTAATGTTTGAGAATTGATAATGTTTTGAAATTTATGAAGGAGTACAATGTGACAATTGGGTTCTATTGGGCACCACTTCTTGTGGAGTCTAATTGTGATGATCCGGAGCACCATCGAGCTATACACACTCGTATTATAAAATCAGAATCAATCGAAAAACATGGGAGACATTGGATTGATGCAGATATTCTTGTATTCGATTCTTTCGCATGGTGGACGGCTCAGACAATGACAATCTTGTAAGTATATACATTAATTAATTTCATATGTATGTACATGTGTATATATATAATTAAAAATTAATTTATTGACAATTTGTGTACGTGCGTCAGATGGGGATCATTCGAGAGCACTGATGCAATATACAAAGAAGTGAAGATGAATCTGCGCCGATATGAAATTGTTCTAAACTCTTGGTCAGAGTGGCTGGAAATACATATCAATCGAACAAAAACCAAGATGTTTTTCATGAGTCATTCACCTTTTCATTTTGGGTACATCTTTTTGGGATCTTTTGATATTTAAATTCTTTACGTGATTATAAATTTACTAATTAATGTATTCGATGATCGTTGTAGAGATACATGGCGGAGAAAATACTTTTGCTACAATCAAACTAAGCCGATTTTGGACGAGACTTATTGGCCAACTTCTGTCCAGCGCAGCCTGATGCAAGTGGTGGAATCTGTCATAGAAAAACTTGAACAAAGAGGAATAAAAGTTGAATACCTAAATATCACTCAATTATCAGGTTATAGAAAAGATGCACACCCATCAATTTTTAGAAACTTTACATCTAACATAAGTTTAAAAGAATTAATTAGAGACTCCGACAAATATTCAGATTGCATGCATTGGTGTCTTCCCGGGGTGCCTGATGTTTGGAATCAAATTCTCTATTCTTATATTATGAATTCTTGATATCTAGTTTTATTTTTAGGTTGGCTAGGCCCTTAAGTTCAATATTTGTCCAAGGTTTTTTATATGTGATTCTTTTGTTGATTTGACAATACACATTTTAGATTGGATTTTCTAGAATATTTTATTAAATATGTAATTTATCCAGTAATTTTATTTAAAGTATCCGTTGTTAATTAAAGTTGTTATGATCATAAAGCTCTATATGAACGTGGCTCATTATTTGTATCTGAAAACTTCATCCCCTTACTATATATCAAAATCCAAAGATTTTGCTTCCCTCAAAGCAAATGCTAGACCTTGTTTGGGTAGATTTTTTTTAAAAAAATTTGCAAACAGGTAACATTTTCTCTAATTTCTCGAACTTTCATGCCACCAAACTAATAGAATATGGAAGAATGAGATTTGGGAACTCAGAGAATTCGGGATGATTTTCATTGTTATAACGCACGATATCATCTGTTCCAAATATGGTTTTCCACTCCACGTTCCATAATCTAGATTAATGACAAGTGGAATGAGCAAAAAAATTCAACGAACCACCATAACCTGAGTCCATGTGTCAAAGATCCAGGAGGTGGAATAATCCTGGAACATAAAAAAGTGGCACAAAGGAATTGATCCGTCGTTATAACCGTTTAATTTTTTATATTACAATGTTCATATTTCTGCGCTTGATTTGGAAAAAAAAAACTAGTTAACTCTACTCCCAAAGGATAGCAAGTAAAACTCATTTAGTTCGAACTCTCGGTATTGGTCTACGTTTTGTATACATTGTTCATATCTTTGCACTTGATTCGAATGAAAAAAAAATTTAATTAAAGGCTTAATTGCGAAAAAATAACTATCTTTTCAAAAATTATAATTTAATCTCAACCTTAAATTTTTGTAAATAAACACTAACTTTGAAAATCTTTTGCAAATCGAGTTCACGGGCAGAACAACCTTTTCTGCCCGTAAATGACGTGCCATCTTAGCTGGTAAAAACATATCATCTCATCATCTACATTAATTGCTAAAACTCTATTAATTTTTCTGAAAAAAATGTTGGTTCACATTTATAAATAACTCCAAAATAAATGTGACGCGCTATACCAAATAAATTGTAGATGCAAAAAATGATATCAAAATTCCAGAACAAAACAAAAAATTCAATTTGAATGAATCCTAAATGATATCATTCTTCCCCATTAAAAATGATATAAAAATTTGAGAAAAAAATCGAGGACATGTCACCTTATAGAAAAGACACCACCAAAATCTTCTATTTGGATTCTCATTAGTCATAGACGTAAAATCAGATAGTCTCAACACAATGACCACAAAGCTTAGGAGCAACGGTTGTACGAAGAAGATGGTAAATTGGGCTAATAACGGTATTTGCTCGACATGAATGAATAACTTCAGTGAACGATTTCAGATGGGTTGAACAAGATGATATTTCAGATGGGTTGATCAAGATGAGATTTCCGAGGATGAGATTTCAGTTTGGGAGGAATTTAATTTTCGGGCAAGAAAATTAGAAAATTCTATTTGAGTTTAGGGTATTAACAATTACATAATGGTTGGTCGATCAGGTGTGAACCTCATCATTTTGGCCAGATAGATGATGAGATGGTAAGTTTTTTCCACCTAGGATGTCACGTCATTTACGGGGTAGGAAATATTCTGCGCTTGAGTTGTATTTGCAAAAAAATGTTAAAATTGGGTGTTATTTACTAAAGTTCAAAGGTTGAGATTAAATTGCAATTTTTGAATTTTTTTTGCAATTAAGCCTTAATTAAACTAACAAAAGATTGTAAATTAAGCTTGTTTAACTTTTATATATATTTTTTAATGTAATATTATTACGTTATTGTAGTTTATCATAAGAAATAAAATAAATTAGTGAACATTTAATTAATGAATGTCTATTATAGCATAATGGTGAGTATTATAATATTGTAAAAATTAGAAGAAAGAGAAGAGAACAATTTAATTAATGAATGTCTGTTATAGTATAATGGTAAGTATTATAGTATTGTTCATTTGAGATCTGTGTTCAATATAGGTCTCAATTGTACTTTTTAATTTAAAATATTTTATTATAAAAATTAAGAGAAAAAATTAGGAAAAAAAAAAAATTCGAAAAAAATGAAAAGTGAAACTAAAGGAAAATAATAGTAGAATATGGGGGGGGGGGGGTGGGGGAGGGGGGTTGGCGACCATCATAATAGTAGGGGGAGACGCAGAACACCATGAATTAATAGCAAATTTTAAGTTGAGATAAAATTTTTAAACAAGACAACAATATAAATTATTATTACGATCAAATTTTAAGTTGTTTTCACGTATAAAATTTTTAACACAAGACTAACTCAATACATAATTATATACATTATGAGTACGATCAAATATGGATTCGATAATGTCATAATGGGAACTATGGGCGGATTTAGAGGGCAAGTTGACCGTGCTCAAACTTAGGCTTGACAGAGGGGGTGGAGAATCCTCGTTTTCCTGGGGATCCGCCTAAACGGAAATTTGGAATCCTCATGAAAATTTAAAATCCGGGTGGATGGGAAAAATTTCTCCCCGAAGGCGGGGCAGGAATGGGGACGGGGATAGTGTTCCCCGCCCCGTTCCCCGCGTGGCCCAATTTTTTGTTACTAAATTAATATATATATATATATATATATATCATGTATTAAAATTATAAACCATAATTTTGCATCTCAGATTCCAATATGTACTTTTATGATGATGAACTTCATGTTTTCTCTCTTTATTTATGTTGTTATTTTATTTGATTGTGAAGGAAACTAGGCTAATGTACGTATGTGTATTTCTGGAACTACGTGAAGTATGATTATCATTGAACTATGAATGTTTTTATTTGTAATAATTTGGAACATTCATTTGATTTATCCATGTGAAAAATTTACTTGAAGAAGTATGAAGAAATTATGGAAAAAAAAAGAGGTGGGGCGGGGATTCCCCGTCCCGTCCCCGAACTTCGCGGGGACGGGGACGGGGATGGGGAGTTGTCCCCCGGCCCCGTCCCGCCCCATTGCCAAGCCTACTCAAGTCAGTGCAAATTTTCTCCAAATTCTTTGTATTATATTACCCAAATTCACCAATCTTATCTTGACATTACTACAGTCGGAGGGTTTAAGATAAATCCAGATAATCAGGGATTTAAAGACAAATCCAGATAATCAGGGATTTACCCTTTTAAGTACTCCTAGCTACCCATCATTATCGTCATTTACAAACAGACCTTTGGTTAGGGCCATACTTAGGTAAGCTCTTTGGCGCTGTTCGCCTGTCACGCGTCCAATCGTAGTTAATGTCTTGTACTGTTGTTAGCCCACGACCTACGAGGTGCATCTAGGTTGCGTATTCATGCTCGGTGAGCTTTCGCTTCGCTTTCCTCAACGAGGTGTTATACTTGTGTAGAATTCGGTCTGGCTTTCCGATGACTCTTTCAAGGTCGGGCCCGACCTCGCGCTCCATGCACACAACAATATAAATATTATAATATTAGTTTATATAAATATATAATATAATGATACAAATTTCATACTATATCAAATTTTATAGAAATATATTGCATGTTTCAAGGTAATAAATGATGTATTTCAATATAATAAATTATATGTTTTGATGCACATGACCTAGCCAATGAAAATATGTGCAGGTGACTTGGCTTTCTCTATTTAATTTCCGAAAATAAATAATTTGAGTAAATTCGCAATCACAATTCCAATCCAGTCAACAGGCTAAACTCCCCTATGGCTATCTATCTCCTTCCGTGAAAACCCGGAGAATTGGTCAACATTTCTTGTATACATTCAAAAACACATCTACATATACGAACAGATTTAATATAAATTAAAATTATAATATTAATAATATTCTACATATACGAACACGCCATTGTTGATCGTCAATTCGAATCCTCCCGATCTCCGAGCGCGTCAACCATATCTTCAGAAAATTCGTAATTATGGCGTCGGAGATCGAAGTTGTGGAGGAGGTGGAATCGAGAGATCAGCGGCCGCAGGCCTATTCCAACGGCGGAGCCAAGGCGGCGGTCGAGGATGAGAGCTTGATTAACAATGTCTACACGGCCGCTGCCTATGGAAATATGGAGAAGCTTCAGAGGCTTGTCGAGAGCGAGGGTTGCTCCGTTTCGGAGCCTGACGCCCTTGGCTACTACGCCCTTCAATGGGCGGCGCTTAATAATCGCATCGCTGCAGCTCAATATATTATTGAGGTATGTATGGCGGATTTTTGTTGCTTTCTGTATCTGTGAGTTGTAGATGTTTTTTCCTTTTGTTTTTAATTTTACCGACGGTGTTGAAATGGTATCTGGATTTGGGTGTACGTGCCTCTAGAGTTATTGTATTCTGGTTGTTTAGATTGTGGAGGAGGAGCTTTTTGTGGCTGAATGTAATTGTGAATATGGTAAGGATATTAGGAATTAAAAAGCCACAAGTGATTAGATTGTAAAGGAAAGGAAAGGGGGCCTTTTCTGAGAAAATCCAGGCAGCTATATTCCAAGGTATTATTAATGATTTATCACTATAGAGAAATGGAGCCATGCCATTAAGTTTTAGGGTGATCATTAGGGATTCTTAGAGTATCTAGATGTACATTGCATTTAGTGTCGGCAGCTTTAAGAGGCAAAACTAGTTGGAGTATTTTCAAAAAAGAACAAAAAATCGCTAAAGGTTCCAACACCATATAGTGGGATAAAGGTTTAGTTTGTTTGTTGTTGGTTTTATTCTGTGGAGTGTTTGATCTTCTGACTATGTTGTGGTGCATTTTGACAGCATGGATGTGATATTAATGCTCGCGACCTTACTGGGCAAACAGCTCTGCATTGGAGTGCAGTGAGGGGTGCGATCCAAGTTGCTGAACTTCTGTTGCAGGAGGGTGCTCGGGTCAGTGCAGCTGATTATATTGGCTATCAGGTTAGTTTTATGCCTTCACTGCAAATAATGATTCACTTTTGTATTATGTTAATTAGTTACAGAATTAGTAAATTGACATAACTTTCTACAGACAACCCAAATTGCATATATATATATATATATATATTTTGGAGTTTGACATGAATATCCTTAAGGTTGTTTTGGAGTTTGACATGAATATCCTTAAGGTTGTTTTAATGTGGATATACTATACCAATTATGATAGCCGTTTTGTCATAGTTTCCCTTGAATCTTGTCTATCTATTGAATTTTATTTGAGTTGTATGGTTGTATGCTATTACTTCTATCATGAAATAGATATTAAATTGTCACATGCTTCGTTTATGATTTGAACTATGCAATATTTTTTGGAAAACTCAGGGGTGGCAATCCATAAGCTAGTGCTATAATACAACACAAACCCCACCCAAAGTTTTTTTAGAGAAACATGTACCCAACACGATACGTGCACGAATGACTCAATTCTAACATGATCTTGCCAAATTGTCTTTAAATGTAGTTAGATTCATTTTTAAATAACTTGAAATCGATCTGATATCCATGACAACCCAAATTGCCACCCCTCAGTAAAATGCAATTTGTGAATTGCATTTTATGGAAAAATAGGATAATAATCCCTAACCTAGTGCTACAACCCGAGGGAAACCCCTACACAACATTTTGAGAGAAATACAAAGCCAACATGACACAGACATGATCAACTCGACTTTTACACAAATTTACCAAGTTTTCTTGAAATGTAGTTATCTTATACTTCATACATGCTTTTCTCCTGGGTGCCTTTTATTTCTGAAGTGAATGCTCTTTATTTAGATTATTTTCTGTTGCTGCCACAATATAGTTCCATGTCATGAAGGTCTCCTATGTATTCAGTCTCGCACTTTCTCTGATTGCAGGCAACACATATTGCAGCACAGTATGGACAGACAGCTTTCCTTTGTCATATTGTCACAAAGTGGAATGCTGATCCTGATGTTCCTGATAATGACGGAAGAAGCCCATTACACTGGTACTTGACAAATGTAATTTTGATTTATATTATGCATATACTTTGTGTCCTTTCTTTTAACTCTGCATCAAATGTAGACTTTCTTTGAGATTTTGTGGGACAACAGATTTTACTGCGTTTGCTGGTTACAATTTTGTAAAATGTATTTTCTGTAGACCGTTAAGGTCCTTCTCTGTTCATTAGATCTTCTTGGCAGGATCCAACTTAACTCGCAATTATAAATATAGGTTCTCAATTCTGATGTGCTGATATATTATCGAAATTTTATATTAGATGTTGCTGTAAATTTATGCAGCTGCTTTTACTTATTCTTTTAGAGCTCCAGTTAACATCGGTGTATAATGTAAAAAATCAGAAGCTGGACCGTGTTGTCCATTGCAACTTTTGAGGGATCACCTGCATTGACTTCACTTAAGTGTAACTTGATATTCTTTAAACCATATCTAATGATAGAAACTACCTTTAATGTTCCTATTTGTTATCTCAACTTAATGTTTAACCACCAATTTGTTACTTTTTAGTATTGTATCTTTGCCTGCTATCAGATAGTTCAAAGCTACGCGTTATGCACGAATTCCAAAAGCTATTTTACTATCTCGCATACTCTATTCTTCAGTGTTGGAGTGAATTTTTCTTTTTAGGCATATATGATTTGTTCCCCCCTTTTCCGTTTTTGTTATTGTTTAACTAGTACTTCCATTTTCCTTGTCTGATTATTCCAAAACTTGATCTAATAACTTTGTAGTTTGTTAATTTATTGGTGATGGCTGTAGGGCTGCTTACAAGGGATTTTCTGACTGCATACGCCTTTTGCTATATCTAAATGCATACAGGGTGCGGCTGGACAAAGAAGGTTAGCTGAAATGCTCCACATGAGTCATTTATTGTGTTCCTTTTTTCATTATTAGTTTAATTCTGTTCTCTACATTGTCAAAAATATGTTCCAATGTCCTGCTACAGAGTTGCTAATGTGCATATCTGCCATATAGGTTGCACCCCTCTGCACTGGGCAGCCATTAGGGGTAATTTAGAAGCATGCACTGTTTTGGTGCGGTCAGGGAAGAAGGAAGATTTGATGGTAACAGATAATTCTGGACTTACACCAGCACAGCTCGCTGCTGATAAGAATCATAGACAAGTTGCATTTTTCCTTGTAGGTACTCCGTAAACTGTTCATTTAGAAATTATATTATAATAGACTAATAATTAACTGCACAATAATGCCAAGTTAACATTGGAATGTGTGTTTCAATTGAAGCTTGGATTGTTAGCCATTAAGTACTGCACTTTTGTAACTTAACTTCATGAGTTGCTCCTGCTTTTCAATATTTAGTTTCTGAAATTCTTAATTGTCCTAGTCTGGTGGTCATCATGCTGTGCATCTTCTGTGTGGGGTTTTTTTTTTCAATTTTCTTCTGAACCCTTTCATTTTGTCCTTTTCACCACTATAAGCTGGCACATACAGTTAACTAATTTTTCGGTCTTAGTCTAGTTCTTTATTGTCTTTATTTTATAATCCTTTGGCCATGTGTTGTTTGCATCCGCTTATAAGATGAGTAAAGTTCTATATATAATAGTAATACTTGCATTTTTTTAGATTGTTTGAATCTAGTGAATGCTGTTAAGAGCTCTGTCTGTATTGTTTGTGGTTGTATACTGAAAATAAATCAATTATCAATGTGCATATATTGGGAACAATATTGATAAATCAGTTGTTTGGAAAAGGAGTAGGTAAATAAGTCTTCAACTCCTGGATTTGGTGGTGAGTCCTGAAGACAAGTATAATGATTTCTTCTATGGTATCTTCTATTGTACAATGGTTCATATTAATTAGTTTTCAGTGCTGCTTTTATTGACACCCACTTCATTGCAAAAGTATGCCCATGAGTTGTACTCCCGTTTGTGATAATTGGAATGGTCTTTATTTGTTTACCCCCCCACCCCAATTTATCCTTAGTTTATCGAATTTCTTTAGTTAATTGCCCTTTCCTTTACGTGAAAATTGGATGTGCGCATAATTAGGGTTTTGGCCATTTTCTTCCAGTTTCAGTCGATCAATGTAAAATGTTGTTTGGATGTGATTTTCTGCATTTGCAGGGTAATGCCAGAAGGTTGCTTGACAAAAAATGGGATTCCAGCACCACTTTTGGCAAATTTTCAAAATTAGGGCTTGCTCCTATACTCTGGTGTATAATTTTCATCCTGATTGTCACATACATAAATTCAGTTGTGATAGGTATTAATCCTAACAATGATATCAATTGACCACTTCTATTCTGCACCTTCTGTTGTTCAACATTATAATTTATATAACTTGGTCATCGTTGCAGCTCCAAATCTGCCAAGGTTAACAGCTGGTCTTGGTCTTTTTGCGTGGATGGGTGTATTCTTGGCAACAATAGGTCTATTTCTCTTCTATAGATGTAGCAGGTAATTATAGGTCTTTCACAATGCTTTATTCTTTTTATGGTGAGATTATCAAATTTAATTATCGTTTTCTTGGACCCAGAATAGATAGCTCTCATGGGTGTAGGTAGACATGTATCACCTGAAATTTATTCGCCTGGAATTCTGTTACGATCCCACATCGGTTCCACATGAAAGTGTGGAAGGGTATATAAGTGGGAGTCAATCCTTAACCTTTGACCGTGGTTTTGGGTTAAGTTAGGGCTCCCTAGCTTATATTCCTAACAATTGGCGCCGTCTGTGGGAAAAACTCGGGCGGGCTGTGGAATGGGGCTACCCGATGGTGGGCCCAGGGGTTGCCACCTGGGATGTGGGCCCAAGGGGGGTTGCCACCCGGGAATTGGGCCTTGGCATATGGGTTGCCACCCGGAGTGTGCCGTCCGTGGACGTCCGGCTTTAAGGGGGGATCGATTGTTACGATCCCACATCGGTTCCACATGAAAGTGTGGAAGGTATATAAGTGGGAGTCAATCCTTAACCCTTGACCATGGTTTTGGGTTAAGTTAGAGCTCCCTAGCTTATATTCCTAACAAATTCATTTTAGTGAATTGAAGTTGACGGATAGACATCTGTAAATGTGTATCTGTAGCAGACCACAGTGCACATGTCGTGACACTTGCATTATCCTCTGGCAATTTATTTTTTATAGTGTAGATTTAATGTCACTCAAATACTGAATTACTATTGCAGCTAAACTTGCTCAAGGAATTTTCTTCTTTCTAACAGTTCTGTTAAAATGTTTCTGTATACTGGATTCATAATGAGCCTAACTTTTACTGGCCTTCACATTTGTAGCAAGGATCCTGGCTATATCACTGTGAATGTACATAACCGAGAAGCCAGTGAAGATGATGTGAGTATTTATGCATGAAAACAAGTTTGGTCATTCAAACTTTCACGTGTTCCAAATCTTTATAGTTAAGTTGTAATAGGTTGGCTTTTTCACGTTCTTTTTCTCCGGATATTTTGTTCATTGGTTTTCTGCAGGAGCCTTTGCTGAAGATTGACATAAATAATCCTGCTTTGGTCACTGGAAATTGGTCTCAGCTTTGTGCAACTTGCAAGGTATTATTTCTCTCAGTCTTTCACTGTTGTTTACTCTGTTAAAGTGAACGAGAGACAGTTCCCTGCTGACACTTGGAAAAAAAATTAGGGCAGATAAAAGAAATTGTGTTGCTCTTATACCATGCCAAAATTGAATAAATCTATTTGTCTTAACAAATAAAGAGACCCCCATATAAATAGGGAGTAGAAACTAAGCTACAATTTAAACCTACAAAGAGAACCTAGATATACAAGGAAACATAATTTTACAAGGAAAATATACATAAATTTTATAAAGTTAACTTGTCTTGCTTCATTAGATTTATTGTGTTCTCTTTATCAGATTGTTCGGCCTCTTCGGGCAAAACATTGTTCCACCTGTGATCGGTGTGTTGAGCAATTTGACCATCATTGCCCATGGGTATCCAATTGCATTGGCAAGGTAATTTGACATTTGATATTCTTCAGTTATTTTGTGCTGCTATGATTCTCATTTTTGCAAGAATACTGCATTAACTTGTTGTTTTCCGCTAATGAATCAACTCAACCATTTATATATCATACTCTAAATTCTTTTTATCATATGGACAGAAAAACAAGTGGGATTTTTTCTTGTTTCTTATTATGGAAGTTCTGGCAATGTTGATTACAGGATCAGTGGCTCTAACAAGTGAGATTTCCATCTTTTCCCCTTTGGCCTTTTAACACAAAACTCTTCGTTGTTATGAGTAAGTTGTATCTTTATTTATCATAAAAGAATTTTTATTGCAGGGGTATTGACGGACCCATCGGCTCCATCTACCTTTGGTGCATGGTTGTTCCATGTTGGCAATCATCATGTTGGTGCTTTAGCCTTTTTAATTGCTGACTTTTTCATCTTTTCTAGCGTCGGAGTCTTGACTTGTCAACAGGCTTCTCAGGTATTATTCAGCCTCTTAACCTTCTGTTTGTGTTCATTCCTTTATTAAAATTTGAAAATACACAACACCTTTGTTAGAGTAATTGGTTCTTGGTGGCTAGCGCCTAGATCCAAGTTCAAGTGTTGCATGATTTCAAATGAGAAAGAGTACTAATAAGTTCTCCAGCGTCTGTTATTATCAGGGATTATATTATTTTTATGCCAGTAATGTTACCCATTCTTTTATTTTGGTCCAGACTGTTACCACATTTTGAAATTGGTTCTGTAAGTTTACCAAATTCAAATTTTTCGTCCAGTGACTGGCTACTTCTGGTAATCCAGCTGGTCACCATGCTATTTTTTTAAATTGGTCCTGTAAGTTTACCGTACTTGACTTTTTCGTCCACTAGCCGGATTGGGCTAGAAGTAGCCTTTCATTGGACGAAAAAGTTGAATATGATAAACTTGTAGGACCAATTTCAGAAAGTGGGAACAGCTTGGACCGTGATATAAAATGGGTAGAGTTGCCGGCGTAAAAAAATACTATATGTTCTCTAATGTTTGTTGTTATTCATGTTATTATAATTTTGAGTATTTATACGGTTGCATCAGATTGCTCGCAATATCACAACAAATGAAATGCTAAACATGATGCGGTATAGCTACCTAAGAAGACCAGGTGGTGGATTCCATAACCCCTATGATCACGGCTGCAAGAAGAACTGCTCCGATTTCCTGATAAATGGCGTCAATGAAGACATAGAGTTTGTCGAAGAATCTAGGGAATTCGAAGGAATCGGGATGGTGGATATGGCACAAAGTGCAAACCACGTGAATGGTGTTAGCCATTCTCATCAAGTAAATGGAAATGACCATTTAGTAATTGATGTGAATAAAAACTCCAACTCACCTCAAGGGCACGTGCATTCATCTCAATGCAGCCATAGTCATAGTAAGAGTCAAAGTCAAAGCAATGTTCCTCTAGGTCTGGGGATCGGTTTGGGTCGAAACGCTTCTCGTCCTGCTGTTTTGTGATAAATCCCCTTGTGGTTTAGTGTTTGCTAAAATGCCCTTCATACTTGTCTATAATCACACGCGAGTCCTTTATATTTTTGTTATCATTTTTTGGTAATTTTTGTATTGTATGTTAATGTAGAATCTTCTTCTGTGTTGTAGCGTTGAGAATTGCTTTTTTGTTGCTAAATGCATCCATACTGTCTATAATCACACGCGACTCCCTTCATGTTTCTGTTTAATAATTTTTTTTGGTAATTTTTTTTGTTGTATGTTAATGTGGAATCTTCTTCGGTGTTGAAATTGAAAAAATTTCACCGCCGCCATCTTCATTTTCTTTGTTTGCTCTAATTTAGTGCAAGATTTGCAAGAATGTACAGAAAATCAAAATTTAACTATAAATTCAACACATGATTCTTCCATTTAATTGGCCAGTATATTGGAATAGAAGGTTAAATATTCGTTGAAACGGATGCCTCATAACTTGCTACGACATTTTAAGTGTATTTTGAAACATTAAAAATAGTTTTTAAAAACACTTATTTTTAAATATTATGAGAGATAGCTTTGAAAATAAGTGTTTCTATAAACTGTTTTTAATATTTCAAAACACACCAAAATATCGTAGCAAGTTAGGATGAAAAGCTTAATCAACAACCACTAAGGGCACTTCCAAAGTTAAATTGGATGACAAAGACTTATGTGAACCCGAGTTCACCGGGAACTCGATTTTTTTAGTATCACTGTTATGTATATAAAATATTATTATTATGCATAAAAATTATTACTGTTCTGCATAAAAATTATTACGGTTTAAAAAAATGTTTTATATTTTTAAACAATAATTTTTTTTTGTATAATAATAATAATAATAATTTTTATACATAACTTTAATATAGTTCATGCATATACCTTGTTAATTGGAACAAATTGGATTGCATAACTACTTGATATAGAGAAAATAAATCATAGGGTGAGTTGTGAGAAAAGAGATAAAAGTTCTTACCCAGTTAGAAAGAGAAAGAATGGGGCGTGAGCAAAAAATCGAAAGAAAAAAAAAAGGGATTGGGTGCATTTTCGTTTTATATACTCATTCTGTCCTAATTACTGCAACCGTTAGTTTTTACACGTATTTCTGTGAACGAATTTTGTATAAGTAATTGAAATGATAAAGTGAATTTTAAGGATTGAATTTTAAGGAGGGGTATGATAGATGAGCCACTTATCTATCATATTTCTCCTTAAAAGTCACTTTATTATTTCAATTAGTAATATAAAACCCTCTTGTAAAAATGTGTATAACAGTCAACTGTTGTAGTCATCCTATGATGGAGAGAGTAATATTTAATAAATTTTTGGTTATTAACCGTTATGTAATCATGGCTATTGATTAAATTTTTTTAAAAATAATTGCAGCTGATATAATTTAAATTGCAATCGTTGTCATAGTTTTATTTTTTTATAGACAAAAACTCGTATGAGACGGTCTCATGCATGAGATAGGGTAAAATTTAGCACAAATTGCACTCACTCTTCTTAAAGTGTTAAAGCGTCAATACCTAACTTATGCCCCGTCTCACCATGAGACGATCTCATGCAAGTGTGTCTTTTTTTATATTACTAATTTAAACTTCATTTTCATAATAACTGTCATTATAAAATTTTGAAATGATTAAAAAAATAATTATTAATTTTTGAACTTTTAGATTTATGTTTAATCATTTTAATGTGATTGAATGAACTTATGATTTATGAATAATGTTCGAAATTTAACTTTCAATTTAACCATATTAAAATTATTGTTTTGTATTTAAATTAAAATTTAATTTTTAATTTTGTAGTTCGTTTAGTGACCCGTTTAGCTCACGGTCCGTTAAGAGTCTCAACTATTAGAAGATTATTTTAAGTTGTTTAGCATGTGAACAATTTAGCTTGTGTTTCTATGTTAGGGTTAACCCGTTATTATTTTATTTTATATGATAATCTGTAATTTTGTGGTCCAGTTTCAAATAAGGTTTTAGTAAAAGTTTCCTATTCTATTATCATTCACATTCTATTAATATGATAATTATCATAAATTATCTTTAAACATTCTTGATCACGTATCTATATCATAAAATATTTAAATCATATCTCTAAGATAACAACTTATCTCAATTAACATAATTATTATGGAAACTGGCCATACTATTTTAGAGAGTTTCCATAGTTTAATTAGAACTCTTTCCAAATTTGATTAGATTTCTTTTGCGTCTATATAAACACGGGTAAAAAAAATTGTGATGCAAAATTAAAATCATGGCACCAAAAACGATTCATGAATTTTTCAAAAAAGTTGTCAGAAAGCCAAGAACACGTAGATCATATAATAGGCTTTTATTTTTTACACCAAACGATTCATCAAGAATTGATGAGTTTAAGATTTTATCAAAACATCTGCAATCGAAGAAGATCAAACTTCAAGAAAAGGAAAACGATAATATCGATTGGATGTTAGAAAAACGACTCAAACAAGTTAGTACCAATTTTAATCCTACTGATGAAGAATTTGTTCGAGACTTTATGAATACAATAAACAATACAATATTACCACTTGATGACAATGAATGGTTGTCCAAACCATTATCAGAATACGTAATTCCTTTGTAAAAAAAATTGCATGGTTTAAAAGAAGTAAAATAGTTCTTAACTTTTTTCGATTTTGTTCGTTGTGTAATTTTTAGGCGTAGACTATTTCTTTTTACTCCTCTCGTTTGTTTGGATTGAGATTGAATTCTTTTTTTGTTGGAGGAACTAATTTTAGGGCACGGCTTTCGTACCCACGAATTTGCTTAGTACACCCACTTTTTTTTTTTTTTTTAAATACCCTTAATAAAAAAATACTAATATACTCTATAAAAAAAAAACTATTATACCTTTTTTATAATTAAACATTAAATTTTACTAAACACTAACCTCTTTTCACGCCAAATCAAAACCTATGAAGTCAAGTGTGGATGCTCAAGTAGTTAGAGCTCCACCACCTGAGATCTTGAGGTCCCGGGTTCGAGACACGGAGAGGGAACCCCACCTGAGGCTCAATAGAAAACCCCACCTCAAGAGAAACCCCTCGTGCTCGGGATCAAAAAAAACCCCACCCGATGAAAAAGGCCCCTCGAGGCTCGAGATGAAAACCCTCGGTGTAATTCCCTTTTATCCCTTGACCTTAATCGAAAAACCCCAATTCTATCTCTTCATTCGTTCTCAACTCATGATCATGACATACACTTTGTCTTCTTTGATTTGTTGATCAATAAAATTACTTTCTCTTTTTAAAAAAAAATAGTCATTATTTCATTTAATTACTTTTGTTTGAAAATGATGTATTATGTTTTCTTATTGATGTAAGATTATTACTCTACGAATTTTCCCTTTTTCCACTTTAATTTATTGACAAAAACTTATGTTCATATGAAAATTAGTAAATGGACACATCATACGCCCACATAAAAATACGAATTGAAGTATAAAATAAGTTGACAAAAATATAATTAAAAAAATTAGTAATAATACTTTAATATTCATAATTTCAAGTTTAATTTATACTATATTTTAACAATCTAAATAAAGACAATAATTTTATAAATACTAATAATAACATAACGTTGTTTCGAAAAAAAAAAAAATAATAACATAACGTACATTAGACATTTTATATTTTCAAAGGTAATGATTATGTGTAGATATTTTAATAGATATGATAAAAATCATACATGCACATAGGGGTGAAAACGGATCGGATATTTTCCGATCGATCCGGAACCGTATCCGGTCGGTATTGAATTCGGTATAAAAAACTAATATCCGGGCGGATACGAATTGAATTCGGATACGGATAGTTGACTTCGAATTCGGAATCGAATTCGGAATACATAATATTCGACCGTATTCGAGTTTTTCCATATTTTATCGGATATTATCCGGATAATAAATCCGGATATCCGGATTTTTTAATTTTTTTTAATTTTTTTTTAATTTTTTTTATCGGACAAAATTAGTTGTTATTAGTTACTATATCAAGCACCCAAATACTCTACAAAATTATCAGTCCATCTTATAACTCCCATAACTCCAAATTCATTTTCAAAGGGAATCGAATCTGGGTCTCCCACTCAAATGAGGAGCCCAGTGGCATATTTTATTTTATATTTTATATTAATATATATATATATATAATAATATAATATTAATACTTAATACTTATGTAATTTTATTTTCTTAATTATGAAACCATAAGATCGAGAATTTCTGTTTGCTCTCCTCCCTTCTTTATTCTAACATCTCAGTTAGCTGCAGTAGACTTAAGTAGTGCTTATACTTAGTTAAATTTTAATTTCAGGTGCATTGTTAATGGCTTGTTGAAAAGTGTGGTGTTGTAGTCTCAACTTGAAAGTTCAGTATAATATTATATATGTCTTCTTAGGCGTTATGTTGTGCTGGAGTGGTGATGATTACGAAGGATATAACTTTTAGTTTCATATTATTAGCAGTAGATATAATTTTTATAATTTGCATTAGAACTTCTATGAAATATTGTATAGGTAGTTTTTTTTATGTGTTTCAATCACATTTTGATGATTTTCATTTGAAATATATTATCCGATTATAGTTATTTGAATTCGGCCCGGATTCGTCTGATATCCGTCCCGTATCCATATACCGAATATTTCGAATTCGTATCCGAATCCGGCTTTTCCGTATCCGACTTCGAATTCGAAAAAAGTATATGGTTTAGGATATATCCGTCCGTATTCGATCCGTTTTCACCCCTACGTGCACATTTTATGCTCAATTATGCACACAATCCATACGTACACATTCCATGCAAATTTTGTGCAAATTTTGCAGCAATTTGACACAATCTGGCACTAATACTTTTTCATTAATTTCAACTAAAGCATAACAATTAAATCGTCATTATATTAGAATTAAATACTACATCAAATACCTCAATTAGATTACACATTCAAAACTAATACACTATGAGGTCAACTACTCTTCTTGTTAAACCAGCGGCTACAACCAAATGTAGAGCAGTAAGCTGGTGCAACCAGGAGAATCACCACAACAATGGTAACAAACACGCTCAGAGTCTTGAAAAATCAATTGAAGGACTTTTTAAGGAATGTTTTCACCTTCACCCTTGATGAAGTGTAATATACGGTGTTCACATAGTGAATTGCCTGTGCAACATCTGATCCATGTTCTTTAATTTTTAACTTGGTAATGTTATTGAAGATGACACAAAATCTCTTCATCATCCATCACATTCGAGATGATGTTCTTGCTCTTAAGTATCTTCACATTCTTGAGGTATGGATGATTCCACACATGAGGTTGAGATATTGTGCTATCAAACCTGGCCCTGATGGTGATACCTCTCCGTAGGCAACCAAATTTTTTAGTACAAGTTCAGAGGTGAGATTGATCATTTTGATAACAGGGAGATGAAGTTGTTTGGACCCCTTGGTATAATAGATACTCCCAACTCCTCCTTGTGACGACACAACCTTCACATCCTTCATCCTCGAAGGGCAAGGAATGTCAATCTTCTTCTTTGGTGCGGGTAATTGGTCATAAAATTGTGCCAGATTTCAACTCACACGATATTTTTAGCAAAAAATAAATGAGTTGTAATGTGGCACAATTTTGCAATCTAGCAAGAAAGAAACGAGTTAGAAATTGAAGGGTAGTTTCTCCATCTTTGATATTAATCTGTCCCCTATTAATCTTCTGCCTGACAACAAGTTCGAATGGAGTTACCTGATCTTCCTTAAAATGAAGAATGGAGGAATGCAGGGTGCCTAGCAAGTGGACTCCTCCCATTGTTGCAGTTGGCAGGTCTAGCTATTTCAATCTCCTCCTTCTCGTCCTCCTCCTCCACAATCTCGGTCTTGAACTCCTCTGTATTGGGTGTGGGGCAGAAAATTTTTTTGAGAACAAATGCAGGGAATTGGTTCTTCACCATGAGAACATCCCCTGCTTCTTGAAGATTCACCCCTCCAACTTGTTGATAATCTTTCAAGTATTGGAGGAGATACAGGCCATCAATGACCAATAACCACCCCAATGTCACGTCAAATCCAAGTAGTGATTGCAGTTGTCCCGAATCATTTTGCATATTTTTAAACTCTGGACACACAACAACATTGAGTTTGTGACTCAATGTTGACAATATACATCTTCTCTATTGTCAACACCCATCTTTTCTCTCTTTTAATGAAGCTGAAAAAAAGAAATTCTTTTTTTTTTCTGAAATTTCTTTTATTTATGTAAGATTATTACTCTGCGAATTTGCCCTTTTCCCACTTTATTTTATTGGCAAAAACTTATGTTTACTTATATAATTAATAAATCGACACATAATATGCCCACAAAAAATAAGTTGACAAAAATATATTTACATTTTTTTAGTAATAATATATTAATATTTCTAAATTTAAGTTTAATTTATATTTTTTAACAATTCTAAATAAAGACAATAATTTTATAAATACTAATAATAACATAACGTGCGTCACACATATTATATTTTCAAAGGTAATAATTATGTGTAAATATTTTAGTAGGGAGTATATCTCATGTCACGATCATAAATCTAAGATAAACTTAGGTTAGTTAGTCATTTTAACACTAATAAAGGACTTTTTGGTCCACTTTCAGCTATTACATATTCCATATCACCACACTAAATATTTCAAAAACACATTCAAACACTATAAAATACTCCCACCATCCCAAACTCAATTAAATATTTGCCGAAAAAAACTCATAGTCATAGCACATAAAAAAAAAAAAAAAAAGTCAATTAAACTGACTTCAAAACCAAATTACATGTAATGACCTTACAAGCAAGAAGGAAATGGAGATGAAACCATATCCCAACGAACACTATGCATAACAGATCCTAAAAGGAAACAAACGTACACCAAAAAATCTATAAAGAATTGATACAAACAATCTGGTTCTAATGATAAACTGCTGAATTAGGGAGGTCATAAGAATGAAGCAGAAATGAAAAAAAAATGTTTTTCTGCTAATCCAAATTGCTCCCCTGAACTGTTAAATTTAAATATAGCAAATCTGGTTGTTTTTCTGCTATAATTACACAACAAGATGCCGCACCAGAGCAACAAACCGACAAAGAGCAATCGCTGAAGCAGACATTGATACAACATGGAAGCCTGCATTGTAAGAATATCATCTTAGTTTATTATCCAGTCAGTGCTAACAAAAGTAGGCGTAAATTGTAAATATTATGACGATAATATTAGTATATAAAGGATTTCAGAAAACCATTTTGAAAATCTAGGATGCACACATCATTTCGATTAGCAGACTTAAAGTGTCAACCTGAGCTTGATCTATAAAGCCAAACTTAAGATAACCATTACTCGTCTACTTAACCATTTTTCGGAAAACATTAGAGAATTCCCAAAAATAATTCACATTAGGTTTATCGTAAATGCTTATAAAATTGAAACTCCAAGAATAGCAGAATTTTCACAAGCGTCAATATCCCACTGTAATTAATCAAAAGATATAAAATTTTGTTTTGTCCTGTAGCCAACTGAACACTCACATTCAAGCAGAGTTAATATCAGATGAAAAGCGAGTTCATACAACAGATAAACAAGATTGCCAATTTGGAAAAGAAAAACAGTTGAGGGCATGCCAACTGCTATCATCACTATTCGAAAAAGGTAAATACGTAAATATGTACACTCAGATTTCATCATGCAACGGTTGGGTAGTACGCCTCCTTTTCAGTTGGAAAAGATAACTTATGAGCAATGACTTGATGTCTTAAAGCTTTTAATTCAAATAATTTTGAGTATTTTACTCGTCTCTCAACTTTATGATGATCGCTCCTTTCAACTTGTTCAGAGTCAGATAATTGTTGATATGATAAAAGTCATAGGTCATAAGCATATAACTCCAGAAATTTAAATAAATACCCTTATCAAGGTTACTATTATCCAAGTGTCTTTTAGGAGACTAACATTGCCATTTCATGAGTATGATCTTCTTAATCACCACTTTTCCCCTCCTAATTTCTCATGTAAGTAGATTTATATATAGTGAAATCATTTTCTTTATAGTTGCAGCACTTCAAAGCTATACACTCTGTTAAACTAGGCATGAAGTTTCACATGAAAGTTCAAAAAGTGAAATTTTCTTTACAGTTCCATGCACCATAATTGATTATACTGTTTCTATAGTGCTCCTTTATCCTTATAGTTTATCAGCAACATATACAGATTTATATGCTTAGTGTTTTTTAATCAAACTATTGTTACTCTCATTAATTTCAGGAGGTTATCATTGTACTATTCTTCTCGAAATCTTTACCTCAACTTACGTGTCTCATAATCTAACGCATCACCTAAAAGCATGTGATGAATAAGAATGGCATTTCCTGGAATTCTTTGAAATTCGTTTCATTCATATATGTTAAAGGGTAAACTATAAAGGCCAATTTTTTGTGCTGCAAGGCTATCGTTTCAAAACTCATCAAGCTAGTCATCGTCATATCATTATGCAAAGTAACCTTTTCTTCTGAAACTTTGGATAAATTTAAAAGAATTTTTTTAGAAAAGATTATTAGCAAACTCCTACTCACCAATACATAAACGGAGCACCTATGCATGTTTGATGGCATGATAAATTTTTGAAACTCGTCGTCTGAACAGTGGCTCTAATCGGAATGACTGGATGTTGTTCCGCCACTTTTTTGCTTCATCCATCTCGTTCCACGCCTGAACTATTTCATCAATGTTGAATCCTAAACCTGTAATCACATTAAAAAAGGTCAAAAATATTTCACGATTCATTTCACATATTTCAATTAAAAATCAGCACCATAATTCACCTTCTGATGCTGTATCATTTGAACAATGATTCTTTATCATAACTGCAATATCAGTTGGAGAAGTACCAGCAAGTTCAAATTTTTCCACAGCAATCTCCAAACATTCATGCCACATGGGAAGCCCGAGTTTGAATTCCATAATCGATCTTTCGTATAACATTGTACCCCACAGTACATGAATCTGGGTAAGAATATTTGCAGCACGTTCTGCAGATTCATCTGCTGACACACGTTTAAAGAGGCTATTCAGTTTCATTTTCTGTAACAGAGTTTCGATTTTATTTTGCTGAGTTAACTCGTTGGCTTCCTCCCACATCTGCAATCCCTTCTCCATGTTTTCCTCAGCCCTGTTATAGAGCTGAAGAACTTCTGTATAAGGCCATGATTCCAAATCAACGTTCGTTCCAATCGCATAATACCACGAGAGTTTCGCTTGCTCGAATTGTTGCTGCCCCAGAGCTAGGACAGATTCATAGAAATTCGGTTTAATGTTTAGAGATTCTTCGTATTTTTTTCCTGCATTTTCGTACTCCATCGCAGCCCATTCGTAAGCAGATTTGACCTGTGTAAGAACCGATTCTCTTGAAGAATCAGAATCTTCGGTAAAGTATACCCTCTTTCTTGCTCTGGACATATGGACATTACCCCAATTGAACAAGGCTAAAGCCGTCATTTCCTGGAATTTCTCCGTGGCCCCACAGAAAAGTTCTTGAGCTTCGTCACTAGTAACATTCTCTTCCATAGCATCTAAAAACAGCTTCTTCCCGACTTCATGAAGATCAAGATAATCATCACTATCAAATCCAACACTGTTCTTAAATAATTGAGCAAATTGAATGATCCAATCATTGAGACAAATACGTCCATTTCCTTCGGTATTTTCTTTAAGATCTTTTACAGCTTCATCATTTCTGATCTTATTAAAGAAAGGATCTTGATCTGGATCAACTTCAACGATATAAAGCTTGAACGAACCATTTTCTGCAGAAGCCTCAGCTAACCTGAGTTCTTCGGTTTTGGTGATTGTAACCAAATCCCCTTCCTGATCCCTATACTTAACAAGAACACCCTTAGAGCTGGGAAACCGATCAGAAACAACTTCCCTCAATTTCAAAACATCACAATTTAGAGGAATCTGGGCCCACCTTATATCTTCACCTAACACTAGTTTCACACTTCTCATCTCGTCCGCTCTATTATTACACACTTTCTCTTCCTCCACCACCAATTTATCCTCCGCTTTCTTTTCCTCGATTACAACATCAACTTTTCTTTCTTCACCAATTCTTTCAATTTCCTTCTCGTTTCTTTTCTTTTTCCGCGCCTTAGCTAAAGGAGGGGGCTCCAAATACTCAGGCAACAGAACTGGATCAATAACAACTTTATCCTCACTTAAACCTCGAATCTCAATTGATTTATTCACCCTTTCTAAAATTTCAATAGCCATGAGATTATTCGGTTCCATTTTCAACACCGTTCCAACATCCCTAGCCGCCAAATCTAGCTTGTCCAAAGCTTCATAACATCGAGCTCTCTTCAAAAGAGCCTTGCTGTGTTTTGGAGTGATCTCAAGAGCTAAATTACACTCATGGATAGCCTTAGGATACTCGGTAATACCCAATTGCATATAGCATGCTGCCATATTACTCCTAAGATACGAGACTTCTAGATGATTCCTAGGAAGCAACTGTATTGCTTTCTCGTATATTAACATGGCCCCTTCGTATTCCCTCGTTTGGAACAACTTAGTACCCTCATCTTTCAACTCTTGTGCCATCAAAATGAACATAGCTGTGTCCTTATCATAAACTCTTGGAGTAGTTTCACTGGCTTTTGCTTGTTTTTTATTCGATTCGCCTAATTTTTGCCCGAGCGACTTTTTGCTCTTACCACCGCGTTTCCCCATACTAATTCCCAAGATCGAAAACTACCAAAAGGCTGATATACAAAAACAGAGAATTCTAACAAATTTTCTACACTATTACAACAAATCTGTTATCAAAAGCCTACTAATTTGCTTCAAAATCCCTGTTATAAAAGTGTATTGAGCCAATGATTATCAAATCAAATCTGATATGAATAAAACCAGAATCTTTAAACCACTAACTCACAAGCTAAAAACCCCAATTTTATCCAAAGAATAATCTTCCACAATCCCACAAAATTCCAACCGAGAAAACATTAAGAAATTGAAAAAAGAATATCACCAAAAAATACAAGAAGACAGAAATGTAGATAAAGATGAAACCTTTATTCAGCTACAAGCAAATGGCGGATTGAGAAACTTATCTGGAAAGACTCAATCTTTATTCAAACCCTTAAAAATATTTTATTGGGTTCTTGAATTCGAAGAAAATCAAGAAATTTGTAAGGTTCTTGAATGGGATTATGTGGTTGTATTTTATGTAATCGAATGAAAAAAGACAACAGAAAAACACTTGCAATTCTTGTTAAAGAACAGAGAATAGGTTCGCTAGGTGAGGGCCACGTAAAAGGCACAAAATGTTTTTTTTTCCATTAATTTAATTTAAAGTGGGATTTTCTTTTTAATTGTTATTTTCTGGGGTATATTTTGGCAAGAACAACATGGGGTGGGGCCGGCTTACCGTGTATTCCAAGATTGTGGCGAACGTTATGTGTCGCAAACTGTCTTGTTTGATTTGACTATTATTTGTTAACTACCTTTCTTACAACTGTCTAACTTTGCTTTGCCCTTTCAGATTAATTTAATTTGAATTTACTAAAAAGATGTGCTTATTACGAATTAGTCTAGAGAGTAGTCTAATTAAAAGGAACAGAAGATTTTAAGATTAAAATATTTATGTATATTGCTTGTGAGAATTCGTTTAAAAATGAGGGTTTTATGTAAATTGCAGGATTCAATTATTAAAAATCTTAACCTTGTCAATAAATGCAAAGATTCAATTATAGTGTAAATTGTGAAAAGTAAAACATGATAAATATGTTTGAGAATTTATAACTAATGCATTTTAATCGTGGTCTGGGGTTTTTTTTGGTTTTTTTTATTTGTAGGCAAAAGGTGCAATTTATTAATGGGGCTCATATGGTATGAGGCAAAAAAGAAAATAATAATAATTTACAATAGAGTAGTTAATTTTAAATCATCATAATCACAAAATTCTATCTTTACAGATTAGTAATGAGCATATGCTGAAGTTAGGTCCCCACGGGTAACGCATGTGAACATTTTCATGAAATTTAAGACTACTTTATTTAACACAGTAATTTTTTAATATATCATAGGAGTAATAATACACAATCATAATTAAAGGCATAATATATGAACTCAAATAATATATTAGACTTTAGAACCACAAAGTAAGTGATAATTACAACCCAAGTGAATTATCAATAAAGATGAAATTATGATATTATGCAATTGATAAAATTCAAGTGGTGACTAATTAGAATTTTAAAAAAAGAATAGATTAAAAAAAGTAGGATAACACAGATGACTCGTGCAATTCGAGGGAGTCGTGTCGCCCCACTCTTTCACGTTGAACTCGTAACCGTGAAGTCAAATTACTCAAAAGAATTCAAATTGGAGAGAATTTTACTTAGAATTCTCATTCTCAATTGATATTGGATTTTCCGTAGAAGAAATGTCTTCAAATACTAGTTTTTAAAAAAAAAAAAAAAAAAATCATTGTTTGTTGAAATAAAAATGTAGAAACATTTGGTTTAAGATAAAGATAATTGATGCTTAAGATGCGAATAGAGCAAATAAAGTTTTCGAAATCCAAAAGGCTTCCATCTTACAAATTCCACTATCTGGGAAAGGTGGTTGTAATTAAGAAAAATACAAATCACATTTGAATGTTATTAAGCAAACTACAAATGATAATTTGATGTTTATATATACATTGCACAAACACTTGTGTGAGACCATTTTAACGGATGAGATCCACCATTTACCATTTTGCATAAAAAAAAGTTACAATTTAAATTGTTAAAAAGAATTAGTGTTTTGCACTAAAGATAAATTTGTATATAATTTAAACTCTCACATAAAATTTGTTCATAATATAAAATTGATATTATTATACTTATAAATTAATATTGATAACATTTAATTATATAATATTAATTTATAAATAAAGTAATATTAATTTATAAATATTAAAATATTAATTTATAAATATAATAATATATAATTTTATAAAATGAACAAGTTTTACCGAAAACTGCATTTTATACATTATATTTGAAAAAAAAAAATATATATATATATATATGGCAAATATAGTGTGAACAAGTTTTACGGTGAAACTGGTTATGGAATGTGACTTATATTACTAAAGTGTATGACTTTTTTTTCTTTGAAAAAGTGTGTGATTTTTTCTTTGTAAAAGTGTAGACTTCATATAAAAGTGAAGGGTGTGACTTATATTATAAGAAAGATTTGTCAGTAGTGATATTTGAAGTGTGTGACTTATTTTAATAAAAAGTGAAACATATTCTTATAAACTAAAGTATATAAAAAAAAAAAAAACGCGTGAAACAAGTTTTACAGATATCAACTCTATATATATAGGGCGAGGGTAGTTGGTGGAATAAAATATCCACCGCAAAAATGGTGACCACGTTATGAGAAGTGCAAAGCATGTGAAAAAAGTACACAACTGTGGTTGGACGCAGTACTCTTATATATTTCCAGCTATATATTGCATGACATGCAAGCAAACTATTCTTCACATCTCAAAGATTTAAATATATAAATGCCTTTTTCTCTACTAACTTTTTATTATTGCTAAGTCTTGTATGTTTCGATGCATAGTGCGATTATAATATATTTTAAAATTATGCAACTTGTTATATTGAAAGATGTAATTGACTTACACAGAATCGTGTAATTATTAATACGAATAAATAATTGCACGATTCAGTATAAATTAATTGCACCTTTCAATATAATAAGTTGCACGATTTTAAAATGCACTATATATGAGTGCACGGTGCACCTGAATGTACATTACACCCACTCTTATTATTCTATTTTTGCCCCATTTTTATTTTTTGAGATCTTAATTGATATTTTTTTTTTGAAAGAAAGATCTTAATTGATTGATTTTCTTAGTCAACACAAAATATAGTTTAAGGATCTCGAAACAAAAGTTGATAGTTCAGAGGTATTTGTTTAATCTTATTTCCAATTTTCACTCAGAAAAAAAAACATTATTTATATCTCTATATTTATGTATCTATATTCTATTCTAAATATTTTATTTAGATTTTATTTGATCTTATTTTCAATTTTACTTTAAAAAATCATTATCTATATTTATGTATTTATGTTATATTCTAAATATATCATTTTTTAAAGTAATTATAGTTTATATTATTTATCGTCCTCGAGGAATTGATAATTAATTATTTTTCTATCGAAAGATTAATTATTTATTATTTTTCCCATTTAATTTTACCTTTTATAAAAATATGTTATATATCTTAATTAGGATATAATGTATGTTTAATCTTTCCCATATATTTTATGATAAATAAGATATTTTCAAATTGCAAGGAATAATTTATGAAAAATATAAAGAATAATTGATTATAAAAAATATTTTGTTAAATTTATATAAGAGTCATTGTGAGGTTGACTCATATATACATTAGATATAATTCCATTTTATCATTAATTTATAGCTCAGTTATACAAGTTTGAATAGGTCTCGTGAAACTTGTTCACAGTACTGGTTCCATATTTAGAGACATGATCCTTTAATTATTACTATCAATACATTTTTGTAATATAAGTTACACCCTTTAGCTATTACTACTGATATTCATGTTGTAGTATAAGTCACACCCTTCAGTGTTATGAATAATACCATTTATGTTATAAAAAGACATATCCTTTAATTATCACAAATTCTTGTGTGAAACTTATTCACCCTATACTTTGTCTACAAATTTTTGTCTATATAATATATAAAAATTTAAATCTAAAATACGAATTCATTTTATTATTGAATTTAAATATGTACATTTTAGATGTCTCATATTACAAAATTTACACAATATAATTATCAATAATATCATGTATAGCACGATGAGAGAAATTCTAGTATATTTAATAGTACATTTTAGACACTACGTAATTAAGCATCAAACTGAAATAGGGGCGAGCCAGGAATTTGGATGAGGGGGGGCCAAAAAATATAGTTTGATGCTAATATATGTTCGATAAAAAAATTTAGATATTTTATATATACACTAAAATATATATATATATTCATCGTTAAATATATTTTTTATATATATTAAGACTCGGGAAGTCTCTCTTGCATATTACGAAAATCATTTACAAGAGAAATCACATGATGAATAAAAAAATTACGGCGAAAAATTATACTAAATCATACAGACCCTTAAATCACCTTGAGAAAAAAATAACAAATAGAAAAATATTGAATTTTGAGTACAAAATACAAAAAGAATTACATAAAATTTGGATGCCTTATTGCTAATGCTTGTGAAGCTTTCTTGTAAATGACATTGTGACGCCCCTAGCTGAAATTAAGAGAGATAATTCGAATTATGTTAATTTTTTAAAATTTAATCTACATTTACTGAACTTAAAAGATAATGCCCTACATTTACTAAACCTGAAAGATAATTACAATTGTCCAACAAATTTGTGTCGTGCCTAGGCTACGAACATTTAAATGTATCAATACTATTGTGCAATTAATGTTCAAGAAAATATATCTCAGCAGTTAGATCACAATAATCTCCACCACTCATTAGGGAGGTGAACTTTTATATAAATGAGTTAATTTTCAAGGCATCAAGAAATTCAAGAGCTATAAAATTATTAGCACTTTGCAGACAAATGAGTGATGCATTTCACAGCCCAAATCTTTATAATACTAGTTTATAATATATAATTTAATAATGAGTTTCTAGAGAGAATGTCAAATAATCAATCAATAAACATAAAATATTATTATAGAACAACTGGTTCATAGGTTAGGGTAGGGTCAATTTATGAAAGAAGATCATTCTAGCTAGATTAAAATCTCAAATAAATTAAAATTAGGGTCAATCTGTGAAAGAAATTTCTAGATTAAAATCTTCATTTCAAATAAATCAAGATTGCCAAGAAATTAGAATATTAAGTCAAAAAGGAAAATAAATATATTGCTTAATGAGTCCGGAAAATGGGTCTCAACAGAGTACACAATCACCTTCGATATAGAGGGAGAGCAATAACTAGCATCACAAGAATAAACAAATTGTGTCAACTCATAGGCAACCTTATTAGCGATTTTACGCACCCAATTGAAACTGCAAGAAACGAAATTTTCACAAAGAACAAGAACTTCAGCAACAATACCTAAAGTATGAGATATCTCTTTTGGTCTTCCTAAGGCGCTATAGGCCACCTGGGAGTCCATCTCGATAATTACATTCGTGATTCCCTTTTCCACCGCCATTTTCACACCACAGTGGATAGCTTGTATCTCAGCTACGTCCAACCGACACGGATTCATTTATGCATCGTGCAAAGACCCACATCACCAGACCCCTATCATCGCGCAATACTCCTCCCGGTCTGCATGTCGCGTCTACATTCAACTTCGTTATTCCCGTTTCCGATGGTATCCATTTCTCCATCTCGTTTCGGCGCGGATTAGCAGGTTTGTGGAGTTTCCCCTGCATGGTTTCGGGTCATCTCTTTGATTCTCTCATGCGTTGTATTTCTGAATACCCGAGCATTTCTTGCGTACCAGATTATAGTAATTTGTTAAGTATAATGTAAAAATGTAAATGAGAATTATCAATTCATGTCTACTGCTTATCACCATCATGTCTACCTTGTCCAAACTACCTTGTCCAAGACTTCGATCAGTTCGGCCAAACTACCTTGTCCAAGACTTCGATCAGTTTGGGATCGATTGCTGAGTATGAATTGTGCTACCAACACACGCTAAGAAAAAAAAAAATACTCTAAAAAGACTATGCTCGTGATGTTTCTGTGTTGTCGGTGGAGATGCTCTAAAAAAAACACTCTAAAAAGACTATGCTCGATTGATGTTTCCGTGTTGGTCGGTGGAGATGAGAAGGGTGCTAAAAAACACTCTAAAAACACTACACTTGATTGATGTTCTCGTGTTGGTCGACGGAGACTCGAACTGTGCTTTAAAATTCGGGTTCGACCGGCCGGTCGGTCCGGTGAACCGCCCACCAGCGGTCCAATAGAGGTGTATAGAACCGCTATTGGACCGTCCCCTCAAAATCGAAAAAAACGGTTGAAAATCGGGAACCAGTGAACCGGCGGTTTTCAAAAAAAAAGAAATTTTATTAAAAAAATGACCGGCCTAATCCGGTCAAAGAACTTGGCGGGCGGCATTTTTGCTAGAGATAGGTGGTTTATTTGGCGGCGCTGGTATGCCTAAGTGTTAATTTAAATGTGTCGTGTGAGGACAAAATAGTGGCTAAGAGGAGACTCTACAGCGGAGGAGAGTTATTGGATGAGTCATGAGTGAGATGTGTAGAAACTAGAGAGAGAGAAAGTGAGGTAGGAGAGTTATTGGGTGAGTCATGAGTGAGATGTGTAGAAACTAGAGAGAGAGAAAGTGAGGTAGGTGATGAAAGGAGAAAATGGTGGAGTGAGTTATAGGTGACTTTCTAATTTCTAGCAATATAATTTTGGATTTTTTAACATTTTAAGCGCTGCAATTGTTGTTGATATGTATTTTTTTTATTTTTTTTGTGAGGAAGAGACGAGAAACTCCCCCCCACCCTTGTCGTTGGCCCCTCAGCCGGGCGGGTTGTAAATCGAATGATGTGCCCAAGTGACAAACACTTGTGGGAGAGAGCCAACATGATTTAATCACATGACAAACCCCCATAATATTTCAATGGAGAATTTGTCCCACACGGGGGTTCGAACATGCGTTGTCGGGGGACTTCTCCCCACATCACCACAAGCTTTACCACTTGGCTATGCCCTTGGGGGGGACAGGACTAGTATTTTATTCTTATTAGTTCTTACCCACTTGCTAATATTGGCTCGTATGGAATATGAATACCCCAATTACCCATGAATAAGTTTGACTTTATGATTGTTAGTATGATTTTTCGTGGAAATTTCTTAATTAAAAAAAATTGATTATGTTGGAACTATTTATGTTAATGGGCATTTTTATTATGTTTAGAATTTAAGTTTAAAGTGACTTTGGATGTTTTATATTCAATTGTCATACTCTATATTTTATTTTATTTTTTTAAAAATCATACATACTATATATATAATATTTATTATGATATCATACCGGTTCAATTCGACTCAATCCGACCCAACCGATCCGACCCCGATCCAGCCTTTTTTGAGGGTCGTTCGACTCAACTTCCGGTTTCGATTTTTAAAACATATGTTAAAAAACTAGGATCAGTTGATGTTCCAGTTGGTCGGCGGAGACGCGGAGTGGGAATGTGAGTGGGGTGGGAATGTGAGTAGCTCGAGTCTGATGATCACTAACAGATTCCATATTCTGAATTTCGACTTCACTTGAGATCAATAACACTTCAACACTACTAGTAATTGAACTCGTGCGGTGCATTATGATTTCAAAATTAATTCGTATCAAACTTTCCCAACCTGTTATAATTCATTAATATTTATTCTATACATATCTATTCCTAAGATTTTGTCCATATTCCAAAGATTTATTTCCCAATATAACATTAGTGTTTGTTAAAATATTCTACATATATTTTCCAAAGATTTTTCTCAATTCATTATAATTTATTAATATTTATTCTATACACATTTATTTTAAAGATTTTTTCCAATCCATTATAATTTATTAATATTTATTCAAAATATTTATTTTTCAATTTAATATTATAATTTGTGAAAATATACTACATATTTATTCCAAGAGAAAAACTTGTGTGAAACTGAGTTCACCGTGAACTCGATTTTTTTTAGTACCATTGTTATATATAAAAGATATCTCTGTTATGCATAAAAATCTTAGTTGTTATGCACAAAAACTATTACTGTTTAAAAATACAATAAAAGTTTTTCTACATAACAGTGATAGTTTTTTCACATAATAGTGATAGAGTTCATGTATAGACCTGATTCACAGAAGTGTTATTTCAAAGATTTTTTATCCATTATTATTTGTTAATATATTTTTCAAATATTCGTTTCCCAATTTATCAATTATTTTTTACGATAAAATCCAATGGTTAGATTTTTCTCAATCCGTTATAATTTATTAACATTTATTTTATACATATCTATTCCTAAGATTTTTTCCATATTCCAAAGATTTGTTTTCCAATATAACATTATTGTACATATTTTTTTCAAAGATTTTTCTCAATTCATTATAATTTGTTAATATTTATTTAAAAAATTTGTTCCCAATTTAATATTATATTTTGTGGGAATATACTACATATTTATTCCAAAGATTTTTTCTCAATTTATTATTTTTTGTTAATATTTTTTTTTCAAATATTTGTTTTTCAAATTAGTAATTATTTTTAATGGAAAAATCCAATGATTTCTAAATTTGAGTGGTTTCTGCTATTATATATAATAATAATATAGATATAGAGGTAAAACATCGATAAGTTTTTTTTTTAAAAAAATAGATAAACAACATATGAGATAAGTGTATATATTGTATTTTATGTATATTTATCACAATTATAAAATTTGTTCTAATATCTTTGTTACATTTGTGTATTAAAATTTGAGTAAAACTCATGAACTCTACTACTGTTATGTGCAAAAACTATCATTTTTATGTGCAAAAAGTTTCACTATTTAAAAATATATAACTTTTTTTACTAGTGATTATTTTTGTGTGTAATAGTGATAATTTTTATGTATAATAATATTAATTTGACGGTCTCATGCATGAGACGGTGTACAACCAAGCACAAATCACACCCAACTCTCCAAAAGTGTTAAAGCGTCAATGCCTAATTTATGCCCTGTCTTACCGTGAGACGGTCTCATACAAATGTGTCTCTATTAATTTCCATACATAACATTGATAATAAAAAAATTGAGTTCACACAAGTTTTTGTCTAAAAATTTGTTATTAAAACAAAAAAGTTAAGATGATTGAAATCGAAAGAACTAAAAGTTTAGTTTAATTAAAAATTTGGCACACATGATGACGTATCCAAATTTCCCATTTCTCTGCCCATTCCCCCAAATCCAATTCCGACGCTTGACCACGGCTCGTGAGTCAACCCTATGACATGGCTGATTTCTATTGGCTCTTTAGCGTCTGTTGGTATACTGGCATATCACAATTCACACTCGAATAAACCCCTTTCCCTCTGATCACCGTCTTCATTGGGGAAAATTAAATCAAATTAGGGTTTCAAAACTTTCAACTTCGCGAGGAAAGTACCAAAATATGAGGCTTACATGGTGGTGCGCGGCTATAATTTTTGTTTCCATTCTATCGTGCGACTTCGTACTGAGCGATCAAATAATTCCAGCTCACACAGGTAAACGGATAAATCAAAATTACTGCTTTGGTCATAGATTTATAGCTGTTGATTTTTCGATCCGCGGATTACATGAAAAATGCTATTTTTTTAGACCCTTTGGGGCTTAAGATTGAATTGAGGGAACATAACGCCTCTTTGCCGATTTCACTTGGAGAATTGGCTGGGATTCACATGAGTAGTTAGAGGAATAATTTTGTTTTCAGGATTGAATTTCTTATGTTTGACTCTTTGAGTTTTCTGTGGATCTCATAAACTACAAGAATAGTACTCTTTACTGGTTTACGCAATTTAAATTGTCTTGATGAAATGTTGTTGTTAGGAGACACAATTGACGATCAACTATAAATTAAATGGGTGCTACAAAGGATTAACAAACAAAAAGCATGATTGATATTCTGTACTTCATTGGAAGGTGAGATGACTCATGGAAATCTCTTAGATGTATGCAATGTTCTGTGCCTTGTAGCTAGGTTGGTCAATCTGTTATGTAGAACAAAGGCTCTTACTTTAGTAACTTGGACAATGAAGTTTCACTTATTTAAGTTTTCACTTCCAGTCTTAGTATATGTAGTGTGGTGGTGGAGTGGTGTTCTTAAGTTCATCCATATGAACAGTTTCTCTCTTTCCCTCTCACAAGTTTTTTTCCCTATTTTAATATCCACTGCTGCTTTTCATTGGTTTAGGTGGTACCTTTGGGCGAAGCTCTCGAGATCCAAAATTCAAAATTGAATTCCATTCAGAAGACTCACCTTTCCATCCAGTAAGTGACTGCTAGATATTCATTTACTTTTGTGAATAATTTTTTGTTATACTTATTGATTTCAACATAGTCTCGTCATGATCATACTTCACATTAAATATTCATTACGTCTCAAAACCTTAGTTCATATTAAATGCATTCTCTTGGGGGAGATTTAGCATCTTTCTAGTTCTTGCTCTAGAATAAATTACATACTAGATTGTCAACATCCTCCAATAAATACTGTTAAATGAGGTCTTCGCCAAGAGAAAAGTTTTCTACAGAACCTATCTATATAGATAGGAAAATAATAATCAAAATTTCGTTTCTCAGGATAAGTGTTCTTTATTTGAATAGAGGCTCTATTTCAAACTTATTTGGTAATCATTCTCTATTTGAATTCTTGCATCAACATATCTTCATCTCTAAAGCAATGTTGCATGCATTTGGGTTATTTAATCATTATTGTACTGCTTATCCATGTCACATGCTAAACTTTTGACCTTCTTGTATTAGCTTATAATATAGAGCCTGTTTTACTGTTGGGAACTTGGGATGGCCTTGCACATTGTTACAGTTCAAACCATTTATCATATGCTTAAATTTTCAGTGAGGAGATACATTTTAATGTTTATATTTTCAATTTAGAGTTTCCCTCGGTTTTAACACATGATTTAAGCATACAAATTATGCATTCATTAGGTACACAGTTACCATAGTGGTCATCCTTTTCCTTCCTTTGTTTTCAAGGTTCTTTGGGTGTTATGTGTTCATTGTTCAGAGTAGCATTTTCCAATTCTGATACTTTCTTTGTTGTAATTTACTGGAATGGAGAAGGAGTAAGCGAAGCCTGAATAGCTTCTGTAGATTTTTTTTTATCTCATTTATTTTATGTATCCACTTTTAGGATGATGATCAAGAGTCCATTACCATGCCCAACAAAAATGGTGAAAAGTTTCTTTGCTTTTTGCCTAAAGTTGAGAAATCCAAGAGTGGGAGGTTAGTTTCTCAACAGAATATAAGCAGCATGATTGTGGAGTCTGAGACACGTATGAAATTGAAGACACCGGATGAGCTACTTGAAGTGCTGAAAGATCGATGCTTTATTAGGGTAAAATTTTCATCGCTAATTAAAAATAAAAATAATACAGAAGGCTAGAAGAATGAATTAATGTTTATGCTCAATTTTATAAATTACGTGAAATCGTTTTGTTACCAATAATGACTTCAGAAACTTGGTTAGTTTTGAGTCCTTTGTATTATGCTACCCTTTTTTTTTTGATATTGGATAGGCTTAATTTGCAATATTTGGTTGCAGCAAGAGGGATGGTGGTCATATGAATTTTGTTATCAAAATCAATTGCGACAAATCCATTTGGAGGATGAGAAGGTAGCTTATTTTCTTCACTAAATTTTATTGTTTAGCTGTTGTATATTTAAATCTTGCGATTAACCAACTTATTATATCTTGCATGTCCTATAGGTGGTTCAAGAATTTGTGTTGGGAGTATATGATGCTGAAGCTACAGAGGCATACAATCAAAATCTTTCTGATGTATCCATTCTAAAGGATCCTCGCTCAAAAGATGCATCTCAAAGGTATGAATTTTAGCTTTTATAGAAAAGAGTGATCACGTTAGACACAGATTTATAGCTTAAAAAAAAAAATTGCTTTGTGAATATTCTAAATTAAACTTTACTGTTACAATATACAGGTATCATGCTCATATCTTTAAGAACGGGACCCTCTGTGATTTAACAAATGAGCCAAGGGAAACAGAGGTGAGCTTTTTAGATTTGATGTGCCTACCTCCTTCTCATCAATGTGGATAACTATATGTCTTTGAGATTTTAATTTCAGGTCAGGTTTGTATGTTCTGAGCCCAGAGCTATGATAAGTTCAATCACAGAGTTGTCAACATGCAAGTATGCTCTTACATTTCAATGCCCAACACTTTGCAAGCACCCGTAAGTCCCTCTCCCTGTGTGTGTATGTGTGTCTGTATACAAATATTTTGTGTTTGCATGTGTCTGTGACTGGAACTCTTGTGGACATTCAAGTTAAAGAGATTGCCACATTACCTTAATTTATATTCGTTAGTAATGCTGATCCCATTAGCCATTAGGTACAAATTCTTTACATCATTTATTTCCACATTCCTTCATAGTACACAAACAATTCTACGAAGCAACTTCAGGAAAATTCCTCAAAAGGAACCTAGATGATTTGGAATTGGGAATTAGAGTTAATTTAACCCCTTTATTTATTTCAATGTCAAGTGGAGCTGGACGGCTGGTTATATACATTTTTTGGTCAGAAATACAACTGAACACATAAGCATATGTGATTTTCAATGTAGATTATTCCACGAAGAAAGACCAGTGTCACATATTATTCATTGCAATGCCCTTCGAAAGGAGGAAACAAAGGTGAGGACGGAGGCAGAGAGTTCTCAAAGTGGGAAGATAACGATGGTCACTGATGTGGAGCATTCTCCTTCTTTCACTTCAGAAGAATACGCCACATGAAATGTATGTATATTATGTTTCTGAGAAAGGTCAGTTTTCTTCAAATAGAATGTTATATAGGGTTACATGGTATGTACTAGAGCAGGAACTTGTGATAGTCAATTTACCTTCTTCAAATGAATTCACTTTTGGAAATTTAAAAGATAAAATCTTCAGAGACGGTGTAACGTGGGTTATTACACATATAATTTCTTCACTTTTTGTTGTCTTTGGAGACGGTACATGAAATGACATTTTCTTCAAGTTATATAGTTGTGGAAAACTGTTTGATACAATAAGTTTTTTTTGTCATACATCTCTTCTTACCCAATGGAGACCAATTCGTTCAGTTTCTGTAGATCCACAGCTTTCTTAAAGGGCCGTCACTCCATATCCCTTTTGCTCACTGCTTCTATGTGTGTGTACATGTATATATTATTGTATGTGTGTGTAGATTCTTGTTACTTGTACCTTGTGCACATTAAAAAGGACAGTGTTCGATCTGGAACTTGAAGTTGTTGACAAAATTCGAAATTGTGAGTAGAAACAGAATCAGTCGGTGTTCTCATGAACTCAGAGTCATGTGAATCCTCATTCTCGAGCACTGTTATCTTGAAGCACTGCCACTGTTATGTATATGCACTATCACTGTTAAAAAAATATTCTTTGACCAGTGATAGTGCGATGCATAAAAGTGATACTTGAAAAAAAAAATCTAATAAACTAGGGTTCATAGAAAATTTTGCCAATTTTTAGAATGAATAGAAAGAGAAATAACACTCGATACGCACTTAATAAGGAAGTGCAAATAGCGAGCTGTCACACACATGGGTTCACTTTGGCCAAGGTTTATACCTTGCGTAGGCTAAGAATATTTAGATGTAGGGTATGTCTTCTGTGAACCAGGTTCATGTGAACTATCCTTTTTAAAGTATCACCTTTTAGTATATGAAGTGTGAACATATGAAGTATTGTCATTTATGTTAAATAGTGACGCATAACGTACTAAACGGTGATTTCGATTTCACTATAAAACTTCTATGAATAAGATCGTAGAAGTTTTTGTCTTAAATGCATGAAGAGTATTGTAATATGTTTAGAGAATAATTCCCAGCCATCAATTCATAACGCTCTCCATCCTCCATTAGGGAGGTGAACTTTTATATAACGAGTTAATTTTCAAAGCATCAAGAATTTTAACAGTCGAAAAGTTATTATCAATTTGCCTTCAAAATGTCGAGCAAATATTTATGGGGAAATTGTTAATTGGTACAAAATTTGAGATTAACTTATTAATAGGTACAAACCTATCGGGTGTTTTCAATTACTAATGAATAGTGAGAATCACTTTTAAAATTTTAAAAACTATGAGGGCATCTTTAAAAATAAGTAATTTTGCCCCCTCCAAAATTAGTTACAAACACTCCCTAAATTACATATGCAGTTAAAGTTGCATATAAAAATACAAATATCAAATACATATGTGCAATCATTTTATACTTATTAATAAGTTGTAATTTTGAAATGTATCTATTAGACTCCCAAGTAGATTTTTATTATATTATTAGAAATGACCGAAGTAGATTTTTATTATATTATTAGAAATAAGATTTTTATTATATTATTAGAAATGACCCAAGTAGATTTTTATTATATTATTAGAAATAACATGTGAGAGTTCTCATATTTCACCCCCTAATTCCACTGTTATTTCGATCAATAAATATCTGCTCATTTTTACTCGATTCTGATTACATTTTGAAAAATTCACATCGAAATCTAATTGCAGTTTAAAATTTCTTAAGATGGCATAGGTAATGATGTTCTAACCAGCTGAGTTATTCCACTTTGTCTACGTAATATCTATTATGATTCTAGCTTATAATGATTAATTAAATAAAGCAAATTTAGTCAAAACTAATTACTAATATCAACAAACTATTGAAAAAAAAGCTTCTTTATAATATATAGATCATTAATAATAGAAAAATGAATACTTAATTACTTAAATAGTGATTTGGTTTGCACATTAAAAATTAAAATTGTTACATTTATAAGGAATTTAAAATTATTTAAAACAAATTTTTAATACTTGATATATTTAGAATTTTTTAAATTCTAACCGGTGTAATAAAGTTTACCTATCATATTTTTAATTTTATGCACCTGCCTCACTAAAAATCCAAAACGGCATCTCCAAAATTGAAATGGCATAAGAAATTCCTCAGTAAAAAAAAAACATCTCCGAAATTGAAATGACATAAGAAATTCCTCAGTAAAAAAAAAGGTCAAGGGTTGATAGATGTACTCCTTGCTATGACAATATAACATTTCCCGTGCATCCCTCTATTGAAGAAGATATTGGGGTCCAATTAAACAATTGCTATGACTATGTGACATCTCCAGTGCATCCCTCTATTGAAGAAGATGTTGGGTCCAAACTAAACAAAAAAGTGTCCCTCTATTGAAGAAGATGTTGGGTCCAACTAAACAAAAAAGTGTCGCTCTATTGAAGAAAATGTTGAGTACAATTAAAAATTTTAATTTTATTATATTAAAATTTATTTATTTTATATAATTAAATTAAAATATTTAATGTTACAGTATTAATCTTATTGGCTAAGATAAAATTCATATATATATATATATATATATATATATATATATATTATTCATAAAACGCATCTAAAATTAAAATTTAAATATTATGATTTTGATAATAGAAAATACATAATTAAGTAATTACATTGAAATAAAAATATTAAGATAAATAAGTTATATATAATTCATAATTGTTTTATATATAATTCACAGCAATGAAAAGATGCAAAAATAAAATGAATTCAACATTAAAAATAATAATGAACATATAAATTTACCTCATTGTTTTTTATTATTATTTTATAAAAATAAAAATTGTATCCCGTACATTTAGAAGTGATAAAAAGTAATTTTGAAAAAAAAAAAAAAAACAAAGCAACACCTGAATTACTTATTAGAGTCAGTTAGAGTGTTAAGAAAACAAAAATGAAAAGAAATCGAGGGCCTGACTTTATTGGAAGAGGACCCCTCCTATACATTATGATGTTGTGTAGAAGGGTAACTCTTGGATCACATAAGGTAACTCTTGGATCATATACACACATCTATTCATAGTATGTGTAACTATAAATCTCGTGATTTAAAATATAAAACACGGAAATAATTTTCAAGTTTATTTCTTGAATTTTTGAATTTCGAATTTAGCTGATTCAATCTCTAATTTGTTACTCTGGATTCTTCTCTTCGTTGACTTTGAGCTTGACTTGGACGACTTTTGGAGCGGTCCGGCCTTAATTTTGTCTGGAGTTGAAGTTGTGGATTTGAAACGTCGGTTCAAGGACTGAATGTCTTGTTTTGATTAGAATGATTAGAACGTTGCTTTGGAAGATTTTCTGGACGAACGTCTTCGAAATGGATGATAAACGTTCAAGTTCTTGACTAAGATTTCTAATCTTCAAGGGTTGAACGGAGAACACATTTGAAGCGAAACGCCAAATTAGAGGGGCTCAACACCTTGATCTTGGTGATGGGGAATTAATTGTCCGGATCTATTCGGGATGAATATTTAAATACAAATTTAATTCTAACAATTATTACTAGCATGAATTAATCCTATATTAATTCAAATAATAATTCAACAACAAATCATGCATATAAACAGTTCACATAAATCCTACGCATGCGGAATTGCTACGGGTTTACGTGAACTAACCTCTCGGAGTGACAACCGTTGAGAAGATGGATCTCGTTCACACGAACACACCAAAAGACCTTCTCAAGTATTCTCTTATCCTTGTTCAACAATCCGGTGGTAGGAACTCGCGAACAATTTAACAAAAGGGAAAAATAAAATTATGTTGCACCACCTTTGTGGATTTCTAATTTTTCCAACACATGGAATTGCACTTGGGGATGAAAAAATCATCCCCTATTTATAAGAGGTGGTGGCCGATTTTTTGCTAGGAAAAAAAGGAGAGAAAATCTCTTTCTTGATCTCTAAGAAATCTTGAATATATATCCCATATATTCTTTTCTCCTTAATTAAAATTTTTCATAAAATCTCACTCTCTTATTTTTATGGAATTTCGAAAAAATGAGGATAAAGATTTCAAGATTTAGATCTTCTTGAATTTATGAGATATACTTGTATTCCAAGAATACATATCTTCCATAATATATTTTCAAGAAAATCAAGAAAATTTTTATTTTCCTTCTTTTTTCTTAATTTTAAAAAATCCCCATATAAATAACCAAGTGGGAGACTTCTTGAATTTAATGAGATAATGTTGTATTCTAAGAATACATATCTTCATTCCATAACAAAATTCAAAGAAAATCTTTCTCTTTTATTTATAATTTTCGAAAAAATTGGAAAAAATAAGCAACCATAATTTATTTTATCTTAAACACCTTTGTTGGGAAATGAATTTAATAAATGAAGATTTTGATTAGATCCCAAAACCCCTGAGTATGACATGTTCAGGATAATCTTGATAGATGAGTCAAGATTCAGTTTTAGAGTGTTCAGGATGTTATCTCAGACAATGTATAACAAGTAGATATAGATCGGGATAGATCAAGATTCGAAGACTCGATAAGTTTCAAGAAAAAGCGAAGACTTCGAAATCGAGAAATCGAAGACTTCAATATAATCGGTCAAGATATCTGTGAAGACTCGAAGACTCGAAGACTCGTAAAGGTAAGGCGAAGACAAAGGATCTTTGAAGGCCACAATAATTATCGAAGACTTCGATAATGTCTTGAATGCTCGATATATCTGAATGTTCCGAGGCACTAAAGCTAAGGAATATAGTCGTTGGCATCCAGCTGATGTGGACCAATGAGAGGAAGACAATCAGCCTGAAAAAAAGCTGCAAAACTTACAAATAATAGTATGGATTTGAATGTGATTCTCTCCAACGGTAACATTCAAATCCACACTATAAATACAAGTTCTTCCTTCATTATTAGGTGTGGAAGTGCGAAGAAGATATCAACGATGCTACAGAGCTAAGAGAACATATACTCAAACTTTCCCACCATAGAACACAAGTCTGTAGATATATAAATATATTCAAAGAGTGTTCTAGAACCCAATCTAAGCAACCCACGATGTATCCTACGCTTAGAGAGATTTTCCCAACCTTAGCATTGAGACTAAACAAATGTAAGGGAAAATCTCACCATAGTTGGAGACAACACCAAACCCAAACCTCATTCTCGTAAGAGATAACTAGTGGTGAAGTGAGGTAGTTGTTAGGCAATCTCGAGAGAGGGTGATAAGTCCCGTTGGAGTGTGAACTCGTTAAACATCTAGAGGCGAGCCCGAGAGGGTGATAAGTCCAGTTTGAGTTAGTAAACTACAGAGGTAGTCAGAAAGCTCAAAGTAGAAAGGTTAGTAAACTACAGAGGTAGTCAGAAAACCTTAGGAAGTGTTTGAAGGAATTTCCCTAGGAACAGGGAGAGTGGATGTAGGAGCTTGAGTCTCCGAACCACTATACATTGTTGTGTTCTTTACTGTTTATGTTCTTATCTTGTCATATGCATTCGATCATAAGAAAAACACAACGCATGAGCTTAAAAGAAAAAAAATCTGGAATCACCATTCCTTCACCCCTGTTTTTATATGCATCGCTTGTCATGTTTGCTTCCGCACGCGCAAAATGGGTTTTTCCACCGGGCCTAACAACTTGTTCAGTTATTGGACATTATGCTTGGGCTACTTGAGGGGCCTTTAGGAGAATTAAGATTGAACCTTCTAATGGACTTTGAATATCTAATATTGAGCCACAATATTATTCAAGCCCATAAATATTAATTAATCCCACTACATAATTAATATTGCACTATCCATCTTAACTCATATTACTATTAATATGGCTCCCGGTTATTATTTCCCGTGTTTAAGATTATCCAGCCCATTAATTAATTCAAGACACTGAAACAACTTTCCTTTAATTAATATCTTTTGTCCTTGGTCAAGGAACGGTTCAACATTATTATCCATACCGGAAACTAATTTCACTTGCAAGATTTGGTATGATAAATCTTATGAACCTCCCAAGGGGGCAAATCGAACAAGCGTACTTGCACACGATTCTTCGTATTAAATCTTAGCAATCACATGTGACCAATAATATTGCCCAAGATATAAAGTATTGAATCTCATTGATTCTCTACCCATCATAAGTCAAAACAATAATTACTAACCACACACGATCCTATTAAAGGGACGAAGATTAAGAAATAACGAACCACTGAGTTCTAATTCTTCCTAATTCAGTGCTGAAGATTTATCCTCCTGTAGATCCTATTCAGTGCATCAGTCATGCACTAATGTAATCTCTTGGTCAAGACAAGTCAATCTGAGCCTTACACTTCAACCTTTCATGATGGATTGTTCATTTCCATTTAGGTCGTGAACAACGTACTTTTTAGTTACAAGAGACTGTTAATTTAATCTTCTGTGATCTGGTATCACTAAATTAACTACAATGTAACACGTACTATTTATTGAATAGTTATGCAGTAAATATATGTAACATTCAATGATATTTAAAGCATCAGTGATAATTAATTTATTTCAGTAAATAAGACAAAATTCAGTTTGGTTATACAAAGTAAAAGCATACTTTCTAGTATAACCCCAACACTTGGATCGGGAGTCACACCTTGATCTTGGATCGGGAGTCGTTTCTGGATGGTTTCCGTGAAGAACACGTGAAGCTGATGAAGAACATCTTCAAATCGTCTGATCGGAGGGGCTTGAAGTCTTGATATGCTAGCACGAAGAATGCCTTGAACGTCTTCGATCTCTTTGTGTGTTGTTGTTGTCTTATGTGTGGAAAAATTTGTTGAGAATTCTAAAGTCTTGAATCTTGAGTCTTCACTGGTGTGTTGTTGTTGTCTTGTGTGTGGAAAAATAAATGAGGAAGACCCCTATTTATAGCTGTAGAATAGGGTTTTGGGCTAAGTTTAACAGACTTTTTATCTGGCGGGCCGAAAGATTCCAAAATATTCTAGAAATATCTAATGGGCTTTAAGGATTTAGGTTGGGGTTAATTTATTCTATTGGACTTTCAGAAGTCCAACTTGGTTTATTGGACTTTAAAAACTCAATTTGATTTATTGGACTTTCGAGGCCCGATCTTAACTTATTAAACTTTTGAGGCCCAACTTTATTTATCGAACTTTAGAGGCACAATCTTCATTTATTGGGCTTTAGAAACCCAATCTTCATTTATTGAAATTAGAGGTCAATCTTCAGTTATGATATTAGTTATTGGACTTTAAAGACTCAATTTGATTTATTGGACTTTCGAGGCCCGATCTTGACTTATTGAACTTTTGAGGCTCAACTTTATTTATCGAACTTTAGAGACACAATCTTCATTTATTGGGCTTTAGAGACTCAATCTTCATTTATTGAAATTAGAGGCTAATCTTCATTTATGATATTAGTATAGATTTAGTTTTATAATGTGAACAATTTTTATAGGGGAATTTCTCCCATATTTGAGCTGAAGCGACAATTCTTTTCCAATTCTATATTTTATATTTTTGAATTTTAATTTTCGTCTTGCTAGCTTTCAGAACCGATTACTTTTTCAGAAAGAGTGCTCGCAAACCTTAAAACGAAGTCATCTTCTTTTGCATTATCTTATCACTTTGTTTTCCCATTTCGAGAATTTTTCTTTATAAAAAATCACTCAAATATTTTTGATCGGGTGGTTGCTAAAATGGTCACATGATCGTGAAAAGACTGAGCATACCTTTTTTGTTAGATGTTGTACAACACTTTGCATATTTAAAAAAAAAAAAATCTTCATTCAACTTTACTTTCATAATATTCACATATTTACACAAAATAACATTATTTTTTAAACCCACTCACACATTTAATCAAACTACTTTATTTACTTATACATAAAAGTTTACAAAATTACCCTTCAACACTTCACTTAATACACATTTTTCTTAAATTACGTGTCAAAAAGTTGGCGCAATGTGTTGTTAATGAAGGGAGTAATATTTTTCAAAAACAGTATCTCGAGACGCTTTGCTTGCTTATTAAAAAAAAATGAAAATCAATTGCAGGGAAAAGGTAATAAGAAATTCATTCTTCCAATTCTCCAAACAAAAGAAGAATCCATAACATCCATCATTCATTGGTTATAAGAAGCTGTACATAACTAAAAAGGAAAAGAAAAGAGGATTTAGGGGTTAAAGAAGATGGTTGTTTCTAAGCACTACTAGTCTGTGGTACAGATGCTAGCAAGGCCAAGTACTCATTTATAGCTTCACCTTCTTTCGTGATTTGGATATCGTAGTCTGAGTAAGCATCAGTGTTCTGCAATTCCTCTGTCAGCTCTTCCTCCATTTCTACGTCCCTTATCTCTTCCACAGCCACGGGGGCAATTTCAGGCAACGGAACTGAACCATTTGAGTTTTGTTCTGGTACAGTGTTCGAGCCTTGTTCTGGTACAGCGTTTGAGCCTGGTTCTGGTGCAGTGTTTGATGCTATAAAAGAAACAGGTAGGAATAGCTGATTTTTATTATCTTTGAAATTGAAGGGAAATAATATGTAGGAAAACAGCAACATTGAAATAGATCCACTGGAGCTGATTTTTATTATCTTTGAAATTGAAGGGAAATAATATGTAGGAAAACAGCAACATTGAAATAGATCCACTGGATTACTTTCCTGTAAAGTTGGAGAGTGATAGACACGTGATAAAATAATGAGGGATATTACAAAAAAGTGGAACCCACACGTGTCTATCTCTCTCCAAATTTAGAGAAAATATATGGAGAAGATTTGTATCCAGAACATGTGTGATCACTAGGTACCTGATGCGCTTTCTGAAGCTGTTGTTGCTGCACGATTTTCACGATTCTCAGATCTTTTCCTTTTCCTTGTTATGATTGCATTCTACAAACCAAACAGAAGAATGACTGAAATTCCAGAGCAACTCAAATAAAAAACTGCATATGAAAGCTCACTTGTAAGGCAGCATTTGTTTCAGGGTTTGTTAAGTCATCCAGAGCCTTTTGGATATCATTTTCGTTTCTTCGAAGTGCCTCAGCGACGAGCTCTTTCTCGAACCTGTGAATTCAAAATGTCGCTCAATGAGAAGCTCCAAATAATGACATTTTCTTTCTTGGAAAAAGATCACAAAGTTGTGAAACATTTTTTAATAAAATAAGTTTTTCAGTAATACATCTCTACTTACCCAATGGAGATCAATTCATTCAGTTTTTGTAGATCCACAGCTTTCTTTAGGGGTGTCACTCCATACCCCTTTTGCTCCCTGTACAGATATATACACATATTATATTCTCAGTTATCATTATACTTCACAGAAACTTAGCATCACGAACACAAATTATAAACCCACAGAATTTCTTTTTGTCGATGAAGATCTTCCTCCCGCTTTCGCGCCTTTTTCTCCTTCTCCTCGACAAGAAAATCAATAGCACTTCCAACGTCCAAATTCATGCGGAGGGCCCTCATTGATTCTTGTTCCTTGTACCCCATGCTCATTAAAAAGGACAGTGATTCATCTGGAACTTGAAGCTGTTGACAGAATTTAAAATTGTGAACAGAAATAGAAAATGCATCAATTTCAATATGAGACAAATGAGAAAGAGCTCGGTGCTCGCTTAATTGAAAAGTGCAAATATGAAACAACCTCCACCATCCATTAGGGAGATGAAATTTTATATAGCGGGTTAATTTTCAACGCATCAAAAGAGAAATTCAAGTGTCAGTAAAGTTTTATCACTTCCGCTTCAAAGTGCTAAGCAAGCATTTTATATGTGACTTCCACTAGTATTCTACTAAAGATGAATAAAAAGTAAATTTAGCATATATTGATGCAAAATACAAAACAGCATAGAGAAAATATAAATATAGCAAAATATAGAGACCAAACCTGGAAGTATCTAGCTCGAGCTGAGGTCAAGGCATCCTTAGACTTTTGCAACTGCCCACTATGATATGCAACCACTCCTTCCAACAGCTCCATCCTCAAATGTCTATTGTTAACAATGACAACAATGTGACAACATCAACTACCGACAACAATGTGATGACATGACATGCAAGTGGTGTTTAAGTATAAAAGAAAGGTGATCGGTGACTCACAAAGCTAGCTCAGGGTAACGACTTCCTTGGAGAACCCTAAGGCGACTAGATTCCTTTCCATGAGCACGCTCGATACCCTTTCTGGCTTTTGCAAGGCGAATACCTGCTACTGATAGCCAACTGATGTCTCGAAGCATAAGATAGCACCAGACCATGTCTATTTGAAGAATTGACACGTTGTCAACCATCTGACAGCCAAAAACATACGATTGTTAACCAAAAAACGTAATAATGATGCATAAAGAAAAAGCATAAGAAATAAGATGTGACTAGACTTGCAAACATCTAATTATCCTATTAAAATTGGCAATTTATAAAACTATAATTAAATATATTTTGTTTCTTTTTTTTTTCGTAAAGGTTTTAATGTTTTTTTTTTCGAAAAGGGAAATATATTTTGTTTCAAGAATAAGAATAAAGAACAAAATATATTCTATTAGACACATTCTACAAATTCTGGGCATAGTTAGGAACAATAAAAAAATAAACATGCACTATGAGCTTATCAACACATTACCTCAATCACCTTAGGGTCGCACAAGGAAAATGCCTCCTACAACAAATAAAAAGAATCAATATCAGCAGAAATTCAGAAGATGAGATTTGTAACCACAAGTCCTATTATTGGCTTAAATAAAGAATACTACTTGTCAATATTTCAAAACAATATTGAAAGAAACCAAGGGAAATATATTCTTAAAAAACAGACAAATAAAGAAAAATGTACAAGACAAAAATAAAAGGTAATTTTCCAAATTTGTCATACAGATGCAGCTTTTTAAGTTAAAACATGAATTAACATAAATGGTAGGGATGCATGCATAACTTTAAAAGCAAATAAAGAAACGAATGTGTATATATATATAATGACTTTAAAAGCAAATAAGAAACAATTTTACTTATATGATTGTAGAAGTAATATGATTAAATTCTTATCAACGAATTGTGTGATTACTATAGCATAATTCAACATCTGCTCAATTAAAAAAGACTGGTTCCATTACTTTTTCTTTGTGCAGTAGTTACTTACCTCACCCATGGTGAGCACTTCTAATGCATCTCTATATTGTTCCCTTCTCATCAGAGCTTTTGCATTTGCATGAAGCATAAGTCCCATCATTAATGCCCTGAAACACACAAAGCGACATTTTTATAGTAATCACACAATGCCTTAAATTCAAACATATTCAACTAAAGTGCCAGCTACTCAATTTATACCTTTGATCAGTCTCAGATCCCAACTTCACTTTTTCTCCACTTTGATTTTCAAGCTCTAAATTGAAGTCCTCAACAGGCAAAGAACCATCCGCATGTCTACTGGCCAAATTTGTGGCAGAGGCCCTGTGATTCCAGTTATATTACTAGGTGAACCCAGAAATAAAAATGCAAAGAATCTGCCGTTAATTGTTAAAACTCTTACCATTAAGATCTTACAGAACATTAGCATGTGGGGAAAAGCAAAAATTCAAGAAAATTGTCGGAGCATTTAATCATATTCAATTTATGTTTTTCCTCCTTGTCACTCACCACTAAGTTGATTCATGTTTTTGAATTGAGGGTCGACAATAACGTCCACAATTTAGGCTCACAAAATTTAAATTAGTATAGCATGAGCAAGTGCGACTCCCAATAAAATATATACCAAGTATAAGATGCATATAAAGGTAAGATTCTGTGCATAATCTCAAAGTTGAAAAGTGAAGCAATACATTATGCATCAAGGAATAACTTGGCACAAATTAATTTAGTCTTATCCAAAAGTGTTTCTAACAACTTGACAACTCTTGATTGATGACATTGAAGATGTTACTCCTTCCACACATTCTAACACGGGAAGAAAGACAAGAAAATTGATTTACTGCAGCACAAAGACAAAGAATACCTAGTGCAAAATACTAATGAAACCTCAGAAGGTGTACCGATTCCCAAAAGTTAATATCAAAAGTTAACTCACTGGGACTACAAGCCTTTCCTTTTTTAACAAAATAAATAAATAATGATTGTGACAAAAAACAATATCACACTTGTACTAGTATCAGCACAAATGTGCAAATCACAGCAATAATTAGCAACCTCGAGCATATTCTCGTCAAAATTATCAAGAAAAATATAACTCTTCAGAGCACTAAATTACCATCACAATGTCCATATTCAGTATGGTGATGAAATTAAATGCACAGCTCATATTGCATTAATTAGAATGCCATATCAACAGAAACAGAGCATATAATATAACATACTCACAAACCCAAACTACACCACTTTAGCTACATAATCATATCATTCATCCACACTCAAACAATCCACAGAATCAGTATAATAGAAAACCAAAATCGACCTTGATCACACAATTAAACACAAAATTCACCAAAACCCCATCTCCGATCATGCCCTAAAACTCAAAACCCACAACAATCACACACAAAAACACACTTACTTCAATCTAGAAATCCTCTTAGAGCGCTCCTCTTCAGCCAGAAACTCCTCTTTGACGGACTTCCCTTCCTGATCAGTAGACACCTTCGAGGCCAAAATCTTGGCGTTGTTCTTAACCCCCAATTGACCCAATTTCTCGGTTCCATCGCCGTCTTTCAAAACTCTACCCGCGCAAATTAGGTTGATGCATTGAGGGCCACCATCGCAGTTTGATCGATTTGCGACTTCTTGCCTCAACATAGGGACAGTCCAATCATCTAAATCCACTTCCAGTATCCCACTCCATGACCCACCAACTCTCAGCTTCGCCATCCCCATATAATATGTACTTACTAGTTCCACTGATTTTCGATTAGGAATTTTGTGCAGATGGGGGAGGTTTTTCTTGGGGGCTAAGAATGGATAAATGGTAAAACTTTGTTGGGGTGTTTTTAGTAAATTCTGGTGCGAACGAGGGAATCGCAACAGCCTTTTGCGGGAATTGCGTATGCTTCGGGATATTTACTTTTCTTGTTATGAATCAATTTACCCGTTCGCACGGTGAAAGTAGTAGTAGTTTTTTTCAACGTTTCAATTTTAATTTGGATGAACTATAATCTAAATTTTAATTTTTGAACAATTAATTTTAAATTATATATGAATTATTTGGACCGGATGAACCATGAATCATTCGAACTGGATTTGGGTCCGAATAAAAAAAAAATCTAAAACTAAAATTAAAGTTAAAAGAAAACTGAAATTAAAAAAAAAAAACTAAAACAAAAAAAAATTAAAAAAAAAACTCCAAAAATTAAATTGCACCAATTTTATTGGTGCATAAGAGAATTTGATTTTTTTCTTTTATCTCTTGTTTTTCAATTGATAAAATTAATATTATTTTTTATTTATCTACTACAAATAATTTTAAAAATATATGTAAAAAAAAAAAAACTACGTTTTCAATCAAAATCGTTTTTATTTTTTATAAATATATCAGATTATTGGTAATTGTTATAGATATCTAGATAACCATGACCACGTCAAAATTATTCAAAGTTATTATTTTCTTTTTTAAAGTAATTCTTTTAAATATTTTATCTAGGGTTTGACAACTCCATATATATATATATATATATAAACATGTTATCGGCACTCGGCATTAGGTTTCAGAATTTGGTAGCCTCCCTCTAGAATTGTTTCGCCATAAAACGTAAGTATCTTTGTCCAACTTCATCCATTTTTGTATCGATCTTTGACAAAAACATGCTCATATTCTGTTTGTATTCTTGAAGTGAGTTTTTTAGATTATGCATTAAAGTTGAGATTTTGCCGAGTAATTTTGTATCTTTCTTCTTTCAATCAAAAAATAAAAGTAAAGAATTATTTTGCATGAGAATTATTTTCTTCGTGCTCTTTTCTTACCGGCTATTGTATTATATTTTGCATTATCAAAATCTTTATTAAAAACTAAACTAATATATGATCTTTACCGGCAATTCATGAATTAATGTTATTCTCACATTCATGTTATTATATTATCTTTGAATCTAGAATATCTAGAATAACATGTTGGATTGACTATATTCTCATAAATAGTATTCCCTCTGTCTTCTAAGCTTTCATTGTATTTTTGAAAAATAAGCAAGTGGAGCATGAATAGAGTTTTAAGGGTAATTTTATATACTTTTATCTATAAAATAAATAAATAGACCGTGTGCATGTGTGGATCAAAAAAATAATATTTTGTGTAAAATTGGTGTGGATCAAAAAAATAATATTTTTTAAAATTGCAAATATTATGAGAGTCTTTTAACGATGGACATGTTATTTTGGGACCTTAAAAAAGTAGGAAACTTACTATTGCGCGAATGGAGTATTAAATATAAGAAACTTTATTGGGAAAAGAAAATTAATTAGGTACAATTTTTTTTTAAAAATCACTAGCAGGTACAACTCAAAACTAGTTTGCTATTCCAACTCAAAACTAGTGTAAAATTTATAGATACTAGTAATTCTCCCGTGTGAGCGATGCACGAATTGAATATTGTAAATTTAATTATAAGATGATGTAATGTAAGACACGAAATATTATATACAAATTCAATTTAAATTATATTACCTATTAATTGATTTTTTAGTTTTTATTTTGTTTACTTTTCATAATATATGAAAAATATATGGTATATGTGTTGTCACTCACAATTTATTTAATTAAATTATAACTTTTATTAGGTAATAAATTCGTCATAACTAATAAAGTTTATAAAATGATACTAAAATTCAACAAAACTTATAGAATTCTAAAATAAAAATATTTAAATTCAACCCACATAAAATATCAATAACTATAAAATAGATATGTTTTGTTTGAATTTTATTTTTATATCTATAGTATAGATGTTACATAAAAAATCTCTAAAAGTAAACTAATTTGATATATAATGTGTTGAGAAATGAATTTCAAATTGATTTTGAAAAGTAACAAAGAAAAGGAAAAATAATGATTGATTAAAACAAATTCACTCTCTTTTTGGAGAGTGAAAGTCACCACTTCATCACAAAGCAAGTGGAGTTGCACTTGCTTCAATAAATATTGTATTCTCTCTCATCACTTCTACTTTTATATATTTATAGATTTATTCTCATCCGTTTATATTATCTTTCTTGTTTCTAGTTTGTCCTTGACAGTAATAACTACTTGACTTGTCTTTCTATGTCGATCGAGATTCACCTTGCCTTACCTGATTTGAGTGGAACAATTGTACAAAATTCATAATATATCTCAGCCCATAAGGCAAAGACCCTGTTTTTTCTTGAAATAAAGACTCTAAGATAAAAAATTTGAGTCAAAAGTACTTTAAGATACAAAAGAAAAAAGTAGTGACTCTAAGGTACAAAATGTACCAATTTTACCCCTAAAATACAATTTTTTTTTTAAAAATGCACTCCACAATATAATTTTTTTTTTTTAAATGCACTCCAAAATTGGCCTAAAATATATATATATATTTTAAATGCACTCCAAAATTGATTAAAATATATATTTTAAAAAAATGCACTCTAAAATTGGCTTAAAATACAATTTTTTTTAAAAAAAATGCACTTCAAAATTGATCAAATTTTTTTTTAAAATGCACTCCAAAATTAGACTAGAGGTGTAAAAATTAAAAGAATTTATTTTTTTAAAGTTACATATTTTCTGTATTGCAAAATGAGTTAATAAAATGCACTTTGAAATAAATAATAAAATTATATTAATAAATAATTTAATAAATTAAAATATTTGGACTTTTAAAAATTTAAAATATAAAAAGTCAAAATGCTTCAAAAGTGCAGAAAACGTGTCAGAAGTGCAGAAAATGAACAAAAGGATAACTTAGATTTTTAACCATAATTTTGTATCTTAAAGTCAGAATAAAATTGCATTGTACCTTAGAGTCACTTGGGGAGTGACTTTGTACCTTAGAGTCACTCCCCCATTTTTCTTCGACATAACCTCAATCAGGACTTGAGAAAAGAACATGTTATTGAAAATGATCCTGCAATTTTATGAAAATTTCTAAAGGATCATTTTCATCAACAAACAAACATAATTATCCTTCAAACACAATATGATTCGATAAATTCATCGGTTCAACATTTCAAATATGTAACCGAATATAACTCTGGGCGTTACATTGTATTGTTTCACAGTTAAAAATTTACCGTATAGAAAATTATTGAGACTGAATAGATACTGAAAACTCTATCAGCATCCCATACTAGCAATTTTGTACTCTAGCAGCAATACATGACTAAAAATTACGCTACACATTTAGCGTTGATTTCTGCATTACTAGTGACAGACAAAAACATAATCAACTACTAATGAGAATCCATAATGCAAGAACGAAAGAATAATTAAAATGGAAAGTTTTAGCTCAATGACGAGGATGTGGTTGAGGTCGAGAAACTTCTAATGAAGCTCAAGTTTAGGATTGTGGAAAGAGTAATACATTCAATCATAACTTTTGAGTCAAAGGTCTTGCATCATGATTTTTTATTAGTAGTTGATTATGTTTTTTTGCCATCAATATTACATAAATCAGCTCTTAATGCCTAGTATAAACTTTTGCATGTATTGCTGCTGGAGTATAAGATTGCTAGCATGGAATGTTGATAGAGTTTTCTGTATCAATTCAGTCTCAATAATTTTATGTTGACATAAATTTAATTGTGAAACAATACGATGTAAGACAGAGTTATATTCGATTACAAATTTGAAATCTTACCAAAGACTTAGCCAATCATATTGTATTTGAGGGAGAATTATGTCTCTTTGTTGATGGAAACGATCCTTTAAAGATTTTCATAATGTTGCAGGATCCTTTCAGTAATATGTTCATTTTTCAGGTCCTGGTTGAGGTGGTGTCGGAGAAAATTCAGTGTATTTGCCTTCTCAGTTAAGGTGTATAGTGAACTTTATACAATTGTTCCACTCAAATTAGATGAGACAAGGTGAATCTCAACATCTAAAGCAAGTCAAGTAGTTATGATAACGAGAGAAAGCTACAGAGAGCATTATATAGGGTAGCAAAACAAGGCACAAATAAGTTAAAGCAGTTTATTATGAGCTTGAAAGAGATGTGCATGTATAACAACTAAGAATGACAATAGTAAAGCATATAAATATTTTTTGTAGTGATTCGAATAACATTTTCTACATCCATGTTCCTTACAAACTTGGGTTCTCTACACTTTTCACAAGGCTCCAATCCTACATAATTTCCCATTTCCTAGTCAAACTCTTACAACCACAGCTTACTAGCAGCCAAAATACTCAACTAACTTACTTCTTAAACTTTCTATGGCTCAATCTTTTGAATGGATAAGTTGTTTTGTTTTCTAATGAAGTGAGAAATGGTTTACAAAATAAGCAAAAGGCTAAGTATTAAACGCTCATGTAGGAAACCTTGGGATGAAGATAGAGGGTTTCCTTTAAACTTGAAGATTTAATGTTCTTTGTTAGGATTTTTTTTTTTTTTTTTTTTGACGGGCTTTGTTAGAAATTTTGATTGATTGAATCTGGCGAAGATTAATGTTGCACTACATATATTATTGTCGACTTCATATTGGTCCCTGAGTTTGGCTAATTTAAGGTTAATTCTCTTGTTTGCCTTACTTTGTTGACAACTTTATCTTTATGCATATTAAGTCTTCATCGTACTTCTGGTGCTAATTGATATTTATTATGAGTTGAATAGTTTTTGCAAACATAGTTCTGTACTTTGGACAATCAATCTTATAATGTGACTTCCGAGCCAGTTAAATTTCTAAGTTCTCAAACATATATAGTGTTGTCAGATGAGCTTAGATATCAGTTGTCAATACTAGATGGTCTTCAGACTATTGAGTCTTTCAGCTCTTGCAATCTTCAATTTATCAGTTGACTTCCCCTCAACTGAATATCAGTAAAGATAAAACCCAAGTCTATAACTCAACTGTCTATACAACATCAATTGTTTCTGCTACATGCGTTGGTATTTAATCAAAACACTAATTTTATATCTTAACAACAAGTATTAAACACTAATTTTATATCTTAACACAAAATGGAACACCAAAATAGAATATGAGATCCTCGTTGCTTCTAGATCTTAAGTTTGTGATTGACAATTTCATTGATTGCATTCAAGAAGCCGGAACCTCTAAACATTTGTGTATATGACCTCACAAGAGACTCACTAATGTAAGAAACATCTTTGCCATAAGCAATACAAGATGAATTATGATCCATGTTTGAGGTAGAGTGATCTTCCAAGATTTCAGTCCAGTGAAAACTCTTCAAGCCATATAAGTACTTCATTTCTCTTTGAGAGATCAAAGCAGTCAAAATGAACACAAAATCAGAAGATGTCCAATAGTATGTTTAAAGCAAGAAGAGTCTAAACTATGCAAGAGAGGTAATGCAAAGCTAAAAAAATAGTTATCTAGCTTTGATTTCTTACCATTATGAAGCTCCAGGTACGTGGATCGTTATATCGAGCTAATACACAGCCCGGTTTAGATTTGAAACCATCTTTAATTAGATCAGACCGCAGAGATTTTTCCTTCTCTCGAGCAATATCCTCACTTGGTTTTCCACTGAATTTAGTAACTGCGGCTATACCTCCTTCAACCTTCCTCAAATTGATTTCCGCTTCATTTGGAGCTGGCAAACTGGTCAGACACGCCGTTCATATCATGTTTTATGATGTTAATTCACACCATTTAAGTATCATCAAGGGTTTTTATTTGGGTGGGGCTATTCACACATCAATTCTTCTGAACACACACCAAGTTGGTCTGTTTAGCCAAAAATACTAAAAAAAAGTGAAAAGTACTCCTCGTATGACTTTGTATCCCTAAGAATGCCCTCATGCTTATAAATGTCATATCTTTTTTTCTTTTTTTTTTTTAAGTCTGTTTTTCTTCTAATTGCAATCTTAACACTGGTATCAAAGTCTAGGTCTATTTATTTCATTTTCATGATTTAAAATTAGAGAAAAAATAAGCTTTCAGATGATATACAATACATTTATAAAGTATAAGGGTTTTTTGGAGGATATAAAGTCATACGAAGTGTACTTTTTATTTTTTGGGGTATGCTTTGATCAAGTCGGGGCGTATAGTGGAAACCAGGTTGCAAATAGCCAAACTCCTTTTATTTAAAAGCTTAGTTTTAGTAAGTGAGAAGTAAGGCTGAGAAATCAACAAGTTTAACCTGCTGATGTCTTTTTCTGATGGAAGAACTATTTGAATAGAGACTTTGGAGATTTCTGGGTCGGAAGCCTGAGTAAATACAGGAGTTGTCATTGGTATTTTCTCAGCTGTAGAATTCTTTCCAAATATATACCTTACAAATGGAACAATACATTAGGTTTTCCACAAATGTAACAGAAAATATTATGCCAGACTTAGGTTAAAAATTCTCACCCAGCAACTGAATTAAAGCCAGTCGAACCAGACAACTTATCACCATTCGTTTCAACAACGATAAAGGGCTCGTACTTTCTCACCTGCACACACATCTCAAAACTACTCACTAAACATGAGTTGGATAAAATGATGCCAAATCCAATAGATCTAAAATGCAGTACACTAAGATATAAACAGAACACACAAATATAACAATTTCCCTGCACACTTAAATCATGTGTTAAAGTTTCATCGCAAGGACCTCATAATTTGCAGCTCGTTTCAATATCTGATATTTCGGTGTTTCCAGGTCCGGTGTCTTGTAAGGCCGAAGCTGCAAAATCAAATTACAGATAAGAGAAAAAAACTTGTATATAAAGGTGCGCTTTGCAACTCAAGTGCATTTCTAAATAGTATTAGTTGTTTTACTTAAAAGTATTAGTTGTGTACAGTTCACCGTACAACTGATGTTCAAGAGTGTTACTCTACAGATAATGGATTAGTAAGTATTAAAGGTCAATAGCTACCAATTTTTCACCATATATACCTGCTTAAACACATCAAGCAAACCTTCCACAGAAAAATACTCGTTGTTCTTGATGGAATCCCAGTAATCCTTAACATAGAATGGAAATGCAATGAGCTGCAGTTCAGGATTGTATTCGTATTGTAAACCTATTGCACGGTGTATGGTATGTAGCACCTTACCGCGTGGCTGCAGAACTTGTTATTATCAGGATTAATGCCCATAACAGAAGTACCTGTGAAGACTAGTTCAGGGTTCCAAGGTAAAAGAACGAATCTCATTACCATTGTCCACCTTGTAGTTATCTCATAAGGCCCTGTCTACACAAATGAACTCAATCAATAAAATCTCTTTCCATGAAAAACAAAATATAGTATTTTAGTAGGATGTAAATTATTGCAATTGCTAACTTCTCTGCTTGATATTTATTACTAATAGTATCACGATAATTCGATAGTAGGGAAAAGGATAAAAGGGCTGCAGATAGTTTGCAATTACAACAGCTATTTTAAGCAAAATGCTTCATCTCGTATTTTATTGAATCGTCTCACAATTATATAAGAGAACAATTATTTGTTCTTGGTAATTAATATATCTTCAAGATACATCAAAATGTATGTCTCATAAGGCAATTCTTTTGAAGACAATTTGTAAAAACAGGACCTATTTTTGGCACTAACTGCACTTCGAAAATCCACCTATCGACTTTTGAAGGACAAGCACCAAATTTTTAAATTATTGCAAAAAATAACCTTGGGCAAATTCGTGGCGGAACAAGGGGTATTTTTGTCAATTCATATACCAAATATTTGCTCATGAATTTGCCATCCTTCTTTTGCAACAACTCAAAAGTTCAATACCTGCCGTGCAAAAGTCAAAAGTTCGATTCTCCGAGTGCAAAACAGTGACAAAGTTAAGTCCTGTTTTTGCAATTTCTCATTATTTTTAAGTAATCCTCCAAACTACATTTAGATAAAATTGAAATTATGATCTTATGGGGACAATTCTTCACCCAATTACAATTGAATTCAATTTCTAGGGCTTTTCACACACACAAAGTACAAACAGATGGTAAAAATGGATACCTGTTTAACCCAGTGCAACTGGAAATCAGGATTGAAGAGCTTCCTCAACATGGCAATGTTAAACAGGTAGCCGCTTATGGTGTCATGCTTCGTAATCGGGTCAGTGAACTTCACGCGCTCATCGTACGCCGTCCGATCAATCCCCTGATCATCAAACAGGTGGCGGAGATCTTCGTACAGGAAATCCACCAATTGTTGAGCGTCAAAAGTAGTGGGCTTTGATGGGCTCTCATCTTGGGCCACGCTTCTCACCCTAATTACCCACTTGTTCTCACTGGTTTTGAGTGGTGCAAAGTTTCCGGATCTGTAGTTTGGTGGTGTGAGTAAGAAGGCGGAGGGGAGATGACGGCAGGTGGTGGCGCTCCACCGGGAGATTGGCCGTGGGATTGTGGCGGGGAAATGTAAGGTGCCCATTTCTGCTTCTAATGGTAGTTTTGGTAGTTAGTGAGGTGGATCATATTTTTATTTAATTTGAAATTCGTGGCTAACATTCTTCCTCGTGTTTATTTTTATTATGCAAATGGTTCTTATAAAAAACACGGCATATATGAAATTCTTTTTTCCCCAATTTTGTTTTATAGGTTGCTTTTGTCTTTATCCAAATATTTATTTTTACCGAATGAATAATAAAAATGTGATACTCATAAATAAAAAATGACAATGTAAAAAATGACAAGAATATGTGTAACTGATTAAAATGTGTGACTTATATTATTAAAGGGTATTAATTGTTATAACTGAAATGTATGACTTAAATTACAGCAGGAGGTATTAGTATTTATAACTGAAGGGTGTGATTTATATTATAAAAATATATTAATTGTGATAACTGAAAGATCATATCTATAAAAAAAAATTAATTTTACAATGAACAAGTTACACAGTATAGCAACTCATATGTAAATAAATAAGTTACTACTTTTGTTGATGTAAATTTTGGTGCTTTTTCTTTAATTTTTATTTTTTTTTTTTTTTTTTTTTTTGTGTGGGTATGTGTGTGTTAATAGGTACAACATCAATAAAAGTGTGATAAACTGTAAACACAAAATGTGTTACTGGTTACTACATAAAAAAAACAAAAAGTAAAATTTGCTCATTTTTCTTCTATAGGTTATATAGACCTAATAATACTTTATTAGAAGAACAAAATAATAATAATGATGATTGGGAGACCAGGTTCGATTCCTTTTGAAAAATGAATTGGAGTTATGGGAGTTATACGGTGGAATTTGAGTTATGAGAGTTATAAAATGGATTGATGTGCTTGGTGTATTGTTGACGGTCAAATATTTTAGGATTCTGATGTGGCTTGCTGAATTTGACCACCAAACAAATAAGAAATCGAACAAGAACACTGCGGGAAGAACCGTAGTTCTTCCCTGAAATATGGGTGTAGGTATATAAGTGGAATGAGGGAAACATTCGTAGTCTTTTTTTACAATGAAAGGTGAGGTCCTTTTATATAAAGAGGACCAAAGACGACAAATCATAAAAGATGACAAATCACTAAAGCGTGAAGACAAATCTTTAAGCATGACAAATCACTAAGCATGCGACAAATCTTTCCACGACAAATCCGTGGTGCCGGTGGGACTGGCGGCGTGTGATAATTCGTCATGTTGGCGTGTGATAGCCGCCCGGGTTATCGAGCCCGAGGTTATCTGAGCTTTCAAGTTCTCACGAGCGCCCGGGTTCTACGAGTTGAACATCGACCCTCGGTCACTTATTTCGAGCTATCGATTTCTTCTTTCACGATCGATGTGTGATATATCGAGAGCACAACAATAGCCCCCAATATCGGGCTATGGCGTTGTTCGAGCTTGATCTTGTTTCATGTCTCGACCAGATTTTATCTTTTGTTGTATCTGCGATCACATTGTTTGCCTCGAGGCTTGCTTTCGAGTGCGATGCTCGAGATCTTGATCGTTCGAGAATGAGGCCTGCATAGAGGATCTTACCTTTTCTCATCATCGTCGATCTGGTATGTGCTTTCGTGCCGAGGCGCAGCCCCCCGTCGTCTGAGTCTTTTCTCGTGACTTTCGTACGTACAAATGCGTCGAGGGAAGCCCGTCGTCTGAGTCTTTTATGTGCTTTCGTCGAGGAAGCCCGTCGTCTGAGTCTTTTACGTGCTTTCGTGCCGGGGAACCCGTCGTCAAGTCGTCTTTCGTGCTTGAGGGGGCCAATCCGCCGTCGTATGTAAGTCTGTATATTCGTATGTGGGTTTGTTTATTGGATTTTTTTTTGGGGGTTTTTGATTTGGGTCGAAGGGTTCTTTCGTGATGTGAGCCCGGCCTTCCTCATCTCTCTTTCTTCTTTTTTTTATGTATGTATCTCTGTATGTATATATACGGTATGTGGGTTTGTTTATTGGATTTTTTTGTTTGGGGGTTTTGAACAAAAATCGATAAACAAATTCTTGATGACGGACATGGCATACGGAGATGAAGGTGATGAAGTCTTGTAATCTGGCAAGCATAGAAAAAAGACTTCGCCAAGGCAGGGTTTCTCATCGAGATTCTGAAAAAAAGACTTGCTCATCTGTTCAGGCAACATCATCTCGAGAACCCTTCATCCAAATTAAAACCCCAAAAATCCAAAATCAAACCCCCAAACAAAAAAAATTCAATAAACAAACCCACATACTGGCAATATATATTCATACACCCCCAGAAAGATACTTCATACGACAAAAAAAGAAAAAAAGAGAGATGAGGAAAGACGGATCTCGCACGGGGCTCCCAAAGACTGAGCCAGAAAAAGACTTCGACGACGGGGCTCCTCGGCACGAAAGAAAAAAAAGACTCGCACGGGGCTCCGGCACGAAAGCACGTAAAAAGACTTCAGACGACTGGGCTCCCAAGCACGAAAAAAGAAAAAGACTTCGTCTGACGACGGGCTCCTCCCCGGCACGAAAGACTTCGTAAAAGGGGACGACGGGGTTCTGACGCACGAAAGACTTCGTCTGAAAAGACTGACGTAAAAAGTTGGGATATTTTAGTTTTGATGAATTATGACAAAACATTATCAACTTGTGTTTTTGAAGCTAATTTACGATAACAAGTTGAGGGGAACGAAAAGAACAAGTTGAGGGGGAACTCACGAAAAATTAGACGAAGATGATCGAGATCAGCGGTCAAGAGACGAGACCGACGAGATCGGATGAGTAAGAAGAGTTCGAGTCAAAACACGAAATTTGAGCAAAATCGAAGAGAAGAAAAATCTAAGCCACCGATCGTAAGATCGATGACCAGATGACTGATCGGATGATCGGAAGAATGCATTTAGCCGATCGGGTGATCGAAGAGCGGCATAAGCCGATCGAAAGAAATGACCGTAAGATCGTAAGAGAAGGTTGCAGATCGTAAGAGGAAAGATGAGACCGACGAGATCGACGTGATCGAGATCAGATATGAAGATGTGAAGATGATCAAAATCAGACGTGATTGAGATCGACAATGTGCTAAACTGATATGCTAACCTAATATGCTAACCTGATGTACTAATATGATGCAGATAAACTGATATGTCGACTGATGTTATATCGATTCGATCATGTGAGCCGATCAAATCAAAGTAGAAGAAATCGATATCGAAAAACCGTAAACCTCAGATACCGGATCGAAGAAAGAAGCCATCGAAAAGAAATCATCTCAAGTCATATTTACTGAGAATTAGAAGAACGCCGATGATCGTTAACTCGAGTGCTAGTGACTGAGGGTCGATTGTCGAAGACAGAAGAAGAACTTCACCATCCCCGTGTCGAGATGCTCGATCGATAAGGTCCTTTGAAGAGAAGTCGGTTGAATCAAGTAACCTGAAGGCTCAAACAGAACTGAAGGCACTGAGACTCAGAGAAACCTGAATGATTCCAAGGCGAGGAATCTGAGGAATATAGCCGTTGCAATTCAGCTGACGTGGACCAATGAGAGGAAGACAACCAAACTGAAAAGTCTGCAAGAAGTTTATTAGAATAATATGGATTTGAATGTGACTCCATCCAACGGTAACATTCAAATCCACACTATAAATACAAGATCTTCCTTCATTATCAAGTGGGGAGAAATGTGATCCATCAAGCTACAGAGCCAAATCAGTTAGCATCTCCACCATAGAACACAGAGCAAGAATTACACGCATATATTCAAGAAGTGTTCTACCCTAGATCTAAGCACAAATGTCATATCCTAAGCTTAGAGAGATTTTCCCAACCTTAGCATAGAGGCTAAACAAATGTAAGGGAAAATCTCAACCTAGTTGGAAACCAAACAAACCTTACCCAAATGAGTCAGTTAAGTTTGTAGGTGAGTGTGAACTCGGTAAACATCTAGCAATCCCGAAAGGGAGGGTAGGCAATCCCGTGAGGGTGATAAGTCCCGTTTGAGTGTGAACTTGGTAAACATCTGTTGGGTGTTGGAATAACACGTTAAACTAAGTCCAGTCGGTTAAGTTCATGCCCCATGAAGGGAAGAGTGGATGTAGGACGAGTTGTCCGAACCACTATAAAATTGTTGTGTTGTTTACTGCTTTATGTTCTTATATTGTCATATGCATTCGATTATAAGCATAACACAACACATGAGCTTAAAAACAAAAATTTGTAATCACTCTGCCCTCACCCCTGTTTTATATGCATCGCTTTTAAAATGTTTGCTTCCGCACGCGCAAATGGGTTTTCAAAATCGGGACCATCAACTCGTACGACGGGGCTCCCAAAATACGAAAGCACGTAAAAGACGAAAAGACTTACGCCGCCTCGGTTTTCGATGTCGCCACACGGGCGACCACTCTCCGACTTCACCCTAATTGTTGACGGTCAAATATTTTACGATTCTGATGTGGCTTGTTGAATTTGACCACCAAACAAATAAGAAATCGAACAAGAACACTGCGGGAAGAACCGTAGTTCTTCCCTGAAATTTGGGTGTAGGTATATAAGTGGAAAGAGGGAAACATTCCAGAGTCTTTTTTTACAATGAAAGGTGAGGTTCTTTATATAAAGAGGACCAGCACGACAAATCATAAAGCATGACAAATCACTAAGCACGACAAATCTTTAAGCATGACAAATCACTAAGCACGATAAATCTTTAAGCACGACATATCACGTGGTCTCAGTGGGACCTCGGCGGCGTGTGATAATTAAATCTGGCGGCTTGTGATAACCCCGAGTTATCGAGCCTTCGAGTTTCTCGAGTTGAACATCGACCCTCAGTCACTTGACTCGAGCTATATCGATTTCTTCTTGCCTGATCTGATGTGTGATATATCTGAGCACAACAATAGCCCCCAAGATCGGGCTGTGACGTTGTTCAGAGCTTGATCTTGTTTCATGTCTCGACCAGATTTTATCTTTTGTTGTATCTGCAGTCACATTGTTTGCCTCCGAGCTTACTCGGGTGCCGTATGAGATCTTGATCGTTCAGAATGAGACCTGCATAGAGGATCTTACCTTTTCTCATCGTTGATCAGTGCGTACTTTCGTGCCTTGGGGAGCCCCATCGTCTGAGTCGGGAGCCGTGCTTTTCGTAGGCTCAGACGGGGGCCCCCGTCGTCTGAAGGGGAGCCAGTCTTTCGATCGAGGGGAGCCGTCGTGAAGTCTTTTCGACATACAGATTTTGGGGAGCCCCATCATGACGAAGTTTTTTTTTGCTTTCAGACGGGGAGTCAGATGAACGTTCGTATTTCAGTGAGCCCTGGCCAGACGTCTTTCGCGGTTCACGGGGAACCCCACAGACGAGTCTTTTTTCACTCAGACTTCCGGGGAGCCCCCACAGACGAAGTCTTTTTCAGCTCAGACTTCTGGGAGCCCCCACAGACGAGTGTTTTTTTGGCTCAGATTGGCTGAGCCCTTTGGGGGGGTAGCCTGGCCAGACGAAGTCTTTTTTTTTTCAGGCTCAGATTTCGGGGGAGCCCCATCCAGATGAAGTCTTTTTCAGGCCTATATTTCGATGAAGTCTTTTGCCAGGCTCAAGTTTTTTCAGATGAAGTTCCAGGCTCAGACTTGGGGAGTCCCACAGACGAAGTCTTTTTTCAGGGTTTTACTTCCTGGGGAGCCCCCACGACGAGTCTTTTTTTCCGTGAGGTTCAGACGAAGTCTTTTTTTGGTTAGGTTCAGATTTCGGGGAAAAACCCTGGATGAAGATGAGGTTTCAGATTTCTGGGAGCCCCCACAGACGAAGTCTTTTTTGCTCAGATGGGGGAGCCCCACAGACGAAGTTCTTTTCAGGTCAGACTTTGGGGGGAGCCCCAACAGATGAAGTCTTTTTCAGGTTTCAGATTTTGGGGGAGCCCCACAGACGAAGTTCTTTTTCAGGGTCAGATTTGGAGCCTCCCATCAGATGAAGTTCTTTCAGGCTCGTGACGGGGAGTCCTACAGACGAGTTCTTTTTTTTCAGGTTTCAGATTGGGGAGCCTCCACATCGAGTCTTTTTCAGGCTTTTGTTCTGGGGAGCCCTGTCAGATGAAGTCTTTTTCAGGCTCGTATTTCCGGGAGCTCCAACAGCATTTAGCTTTTTTTCTATGCTCATACTTCGAGGGGGAGCCCCTCATTCCTACGGAAGTCTTTTTCGTGCTCAGACTGTTGAGCCCCGTTTATGAAGTCTTTATGCGTGCTTGGCTAAACTCGATTTTTTGTTTCGGCCTTAATGGCCTTTTTGTACTTTGGCCAATAGTGTCATTTGCAAAAGAAAAAACTTTACTCACCAGACGTTTGTGCTCGACTTTAACTTTTTATTTGGTCGTCTTATTTCGGTGCGACCATGTACCCGATGCTCGCTTTGTTGCGGACATTATAAGCACACATTCTTTCGTCGAGTGAGCACATGATTCGGCTTGTTTGTTTTTTTTCTTTTCTTTTTTCTGGTCGTCTTATTTTGGTGCGACCATTGTAGGCCAAAAATACAAAAAGGTCATCTAGGCCCCAAAATGAAAGAATGAACGAAAAGCCAACAGGACATAAACAGAATAAACCTGGTGGAGTGGGTAAAAGGACTACCCGTAGATTATTTGAATCGGTCTCGAGACTCCGGGTACTCGAGCATTTTCCTTTTTTTTTTTCGAACGCTTCTGCTGCCCACTTTTCTTTTTTTTTTCTTTTTTTTAATGGGCCAAAAAATCGGGCCCACAAACTAATCAACCAATAGCCCAAGCCCATGAATTAATTATCCAACAGCCCAGGCCCATGAATTAATTAGTGCAAGACTTGAGCCCCAAACCTGGGCCCAGTAATTAAAAAGCAGAAAACTGGCCCAGTACTTCTGAAAACTTGGGCCGAAAAAGGCTGTAAATACTGTCTTGGACCGAAAATTTATTTTAGCCAAACACCTGGCCCAGAACTTGATTAAATGAAATTAAGGCCAAGGCTTGATTAGATGAAATCCTGGCCCAAGATTTTTTGAAGCTTGCAATTTTATTTTTAGAAAAACACCAATTAATTAAGCCTGGGCCCACCATAACACATACGCCTTATTTCATCAAATCGGCTCACCCACCCATACTTGAGAAATCACGCCCCAAGGAAAGGATCAGATCAAACCTGTGAACGTGTAATCCCTCAGAAGAAAATCACCCTCAAGCTCCCACGCTTCCAACACCTGGAATCTTACGGGCGGCGTCGGTGAATCCGATGGCGATGGTGGCTCGCACCGCCCGTTTTTTTGGCGGCGGTTTTGGGCGAGTGGTGTTGCGGACGCTGTCTCAATCGTCGGTGGTGCTCGGTACGGCGACACTGGGCAACCAGTGAGGTGAGCTTATTTGGTTTTGGCGAGGTATATCGTCGGTGAATCGCCTTGTGGCCCGGCTCAATAACGGCGAACTTGCCGATTCAATTGACAAAATGGTGATGAAAGTGGGTAGCCTCGGCGTCGATTTTGGGGCAGATCTCGGTGGCGGCTCGGCGGCGCAAACGGGAGCGGCAAGAGGTGTTGGTTACGGCGGTGCCGGGCGTCGATTTTAGGCGAGGCGGTGGCTCGGCGGCTTCTAGCCGGTGCTCCGGTCGGTTGATTTTGGAGGGTCGCCGCCGTAAGCGGCGTTGAATCCCGAGACAGCGAAGTCTTGGCGGCTCCACGGCCCTGTTCTTCATCTACCTTCTTCATTTTTCTTCTCCCGTATGTATCTGTGTATGTATATGTGAGTTTGTGTATTGAGGAATTTTTTGGGTTTTTTGGTTGGAGATTTGCTCGTGTTCTTGTTCTTGGATTTGGAGGTTCATCCCTGTTCTTGATAATTTTTTCAATTTACCCTCCTTCTAGCGCCAGTTGTTGACGGTCAAATATTTTACGATTCTGATGTGACTTGTTGAATTTGACCACCAAACAAATAAGAAATCGAAGAAGAACACTGCAGGAAGAACCGTAGTTCTTCCCTGAAATGTGGGTGTAGGTATATAAGTGGAATGAGGGAAACATTCCAGAGTCTTTTTTTTTACAATGAAATGTGAGGTCCTTTATATAAAGAGGACCAGCACGACAAATCATAAAGCATGACAAATCACTAAGCACGATAAATCTTTAAGCATGACAAATCACTAAGCACGACAAATCTTTAAGCACGACAAATCATGTGGTCTCGGTGGGACCTGCTGACGTGTGATAATTCGTCCTGCTGACGTGTGATAACCGCCGAGGTTATCCGAGTTCTTGAGTTCTCGAGTTCAGACATCCTGGCCCTCAGGTCACTTAACTCAGGCTATCTGATTTCTTCTTGTCTGATCTGATGTGTGATATATCTAAGCACAACATGTACTAACCACTAACAACTAACTTTGTACGATAAAAAAATAATAATGAACATAAATGCATTACTATATGAAGTTAAAATGTTATACTACCTTACTCTTCCCTCTCCTTTTCAGAGATTTTAAAATTATATACTATATATATTAAAATTTTATATTTATGTTTTAAGATTGTAAAATTGTCGAGATAATAACATTTTTAGTCATGTAAGTTTGGTCGATTCAATTTTTAGTCCTGTAACTTTTTACTTTTTCATTTTTAATCTTGAATGTGTCAATATCAGTTCTTTTTTGTCGAAAATATATAATCTGTCGGAATAAACATATACACATCACGTGACACTTCAAAATTGATCTTTTTTTTTGTTACTTAACAGTCTAGCTGTGTAGGTCGTCGAAAAAAAAATAATAAATCAATTTTGAAGTGTCATGTGAAGTGCACATGCTTATTCTAGCGAAATTTTAAAATTTCCTACAAAAAAAGACTGAAATTGATACATTCAAGACTAAAATTTAAAAAATAAAAAGTTACAAAACTAAAAATGGAATCGTCCAAACTTACAGGAATAACAATGATATTATCTCTAAAATTGTCATTTAGCCCCCCTTGAAATATTAAAATTTTACCTTCTTTACTCAATGAAAAATTTTGCCCCTCCTAAAATGAAATTCTTGATCCATCCCTATTCCTGTGTCATTTCAAAATACAAACCATTAGAGTAAATACGAGCATTAAAAATACAATATCAGATAAACATGCATTTCACGAAAAATATCTAAAGGGTGTTTAAATCCGCATCATGCCATTCATTCAAAAAGTTACATCTCTATTAGACATTTCATTAAAATAATAATAATTTTTATATGTAATAGTAATCATATTTATATATAAAAATGATATTAAAAAATAGAGTTTAAGCTTTTTTTTTTCTTCATAAATTAACATTTAATTGACATGGCAGACAAAAGAAGTGTATATTTATTTTTTTTGGTAAAAGACAAAAGAAGTGTATATAATTGAACTAAAATTTGGCAGATGGCAAGATGTGTTTTTTTTTTTCTTTTCTTTGACAGACTAATATATTATAGTTAATCCAATAATCATAATAAACCATTTCTCCTTCCATAATTGGAAAATATATAAAAAAAGAAACTAAACAGAAGATCTCGGGTAAGATTTGACGGATCCACACCCAAAGGCCCAAATCCAGACAAACTGCACTGACCGCACCGCACCACCACCGGCAATGGTCGCCGCCGGCGGAGCCACCAAGAGACGCCGCGGCAGAAGGAAAGCCAAGCTCAAAACCAACACCCAATCGAACCCAATCAGTCCCCAATCCCAATCCATCCACCACAACCACCTCTCCGCCGCAATCCCCACACTCATCGCCGCCGCCTCCGCCTCCGCCGCCCACTCCTTCCTCCTCCGCCCACTCCTTCCTCCCCCGCCACGAAATCCACCTCTCCCCCTCCCAATCCCTAACCCTAGAATCACTCCTCTCCTCCACCTCCCGCTCTCTCTCTCACCTCCTCTCTCTCCTCCCCATCCCCATTCCCCCTTCCCCCACCTCGCCGCTGTCCCCATCGTCCAATTGGTTCGATTGCTTTCCTCGATTCTTCGCCTGATTACGACAATAGATGGATTCAGTTCTTCAATCTCTCCAAACCCTCCTTCACTCTGCTGCTCCGCCTCCTCACGCCGTCGCTGACGTCGTCTCTCCACCCTCTGCCCCCCAACGCCGCCCTCGCCTCCACACTTTTCCGATTGGCGCATTCCGCCTCCTTCTTGGCTGTGTCTCGCCGATTCGACCTCGATTCCCCCACGGTATGTAGAGCTTTTTATTCAGTGTGCAAAGCGATAGTGGAAAACCTAGGGCATTTATTCGAATTCAATTCGGATATTAACAGAATTATTGTGGGGTTTGGGTGGATCTCTTTGCCTAATTGCTGTGGGGTTTTGGGGGTTGAGAAATTTGAAATGGAGGGCAATTTGATGGGGGGAAATGAAAATGAAAATGAAAATAGGTCTTTGTTAGTTCAAGCTTTGGTAGACTCTGAAGGGAGGTTTCTAGATGTTTCTTCTGGATGGCCAGGATGTAAAAAACCCGAAGATGTGTTGAAAAAATCGAAGCTCTGTTCTGGGGTTGAGGATTCGAAAGAGTACTTGAATGGACCTTCTTTCGAGTTGAATTCTGGGAATTCGATTCCTCAGTATGTTCTCGGTGATTCGTGCTATCCTTTACTACCGTGGCTTATAACTCCATTTAGCGATAAGAACAGGAAGCTGAGTTCTTCAGAAACGGCGTTTAATGAGGTGCATTGTAGAGGGATGGAGTTAGTAGGGACCGCGTTTGCCAATGTTAAGAAACGGTGGAAGCTTGTGGGGAAGATGTGGAAGGAGCAATGCGTTGAGGTGTTTCCGTTTGTCATTGTTGCCTGTTGTTACTGCACAATTTTCTCATCAAGTGCAGTGAGGTTTTGCAGGAGGAAAATGCAGAGGGTGGTGCAAAGGGGCGAGAGTTTCCGGAGTTTGACGGAGAGGACAGTGAAAGTGGAAGGAGAATTAGGGATGCACTTGCTTCACACTTAAGTCGGGTAAGTCAGAGATCATAAATCTTGTTGTATATGTTTAGATGGGAAGCTTGTACTTTTTAAGTTCAATGGTTTCAATTTCGAAATGCATTTCTGTTTTGCCATTTCCATTGATGTCCTTTTACGATTTCACGTATGGTTATTTGGTGTCCCCGCCCCCAAAAAAAAGATAAAAAAAGTTGTACACTTCAGAAAGAGAGAGTATATATGGAATGCAGTTGGAATTTAATCAGTTGATAGTTGATACTATAGTTTTCTGATGTTTAGTTGCAATCCTTGTGAGATAGGAAAGAAATCTTGAAGTAGTATAAATAATTAGCAGTATCTTTTTATGGTTCTATCAACATTTATTTCATCTGATTTCTTGCATTTAGACTCAAATTTAGCTTAACGAGAGACAATTTACAAGTAGTTCATTCAAATAGGAACATAATATTGCTGTTTTCTATTATAGTTGCTCTTTGTTGCAATCCAGATATAGTTAATATTAGCCTTGATTGGATACACCATGGATGTTTGAGAATTGCATGCAACTTTAGGACCAACTCAGTTCCAAAATACCGAAGAAGATTTTCTTGATCTAGTGAAATGTCTGATGCTTCTTGATGTCCCGATTTTGTTAATTATCCATTATGTTTCTCAGCCCCTCGTATAAGGTGTGGTATGAGGAGAGATCATAGTATCAATTTGATATCATATAAAAAAAAAAATTTGTTATTAACTTTCATCTCTGGATAGGTTGGAATTTTAATTTCTCATGCCAGAATTTTTAATTGAAAAAATTACAACTAGATACAAGATTGAGTAAACCATTACAACCAGATACAAAGTGCAGAAATTTGAACTAAAGTACGTGGCACTTTAGTTGGTACTTTAGTTCAAATTTGAATTAAAGTGCAGAAATTTTCTGCACTCTGTATGTGGTTGTAAGTTTTTGGGTGACTTTGTAGTGGAATGTTTTTCTCCCTTTTTAATTTTTGGCTGAAAATTAGCTAAATCATTCTATACACATCTTAATTCGTTGGATCTTCCAATAGCATGGTCTTACAAACTTCACAACATTCCTGCGAAATAGTTTAATACGACATAAAAAAGGTAGGTAACATCTTTAAATCTGCAAAGAAATACATGTATATATCTATAATCAAGAAAACAGACCCTTGCATTTAGAAGTACAACCTTCAGTATAGAGTTAGACCTCCTAACAATAACAAATATCCTAGTTACTTTACATTTTACCGTTTAATCCCTATTAGAATAACTTCTTTGAAGGACAATTCTTTGTGCAAGCCCACATGCAAGATATCAAACCAGATACACCTCCATCACGTAGCTGTGTGTCCGTTCTCTCCAGTACTCTTACAAACTCATCGGAGCTTAGGTTCCCATCCTTATTTTCATCAAACATATAGTAGACCAAATCAACCACTTTATTAGTGAGGCTGATGCCACAGACCTAGGACCATTTTAAGAAATTAGTAAAGTGGTAGAGAAGAATACATTGAAGGCAAATACTTCTATGCATGCACATTGCACTGTGCAACTCAAGTGTATTTATAAACGGTATTAGTTTTACTAAAAGGTATTAGTTGTTTTCACCGAACAGTATTAGTTGTTTTCATTGAACAGTATTAGTTGTGCCTAGGTTGAAATAGAGAGAATGAAGATGAGTTGTAGATGTACTTGTTTAGCAGCTCTTTTGAAGTCCTTTTTTTACAATAGGCCATTCACTTTCCCGTAACTAAAGAGGGCCGTGGAGAATGGTCCTAATCTTTTCCTTACAAAGCAAAATTCTCGAATTCTTCAAATGTAATGCGCAGGTCTTTTAGGGTTGGCTCGTTCTCTAGCTCATCAACTTGATCAAGAAACTTGTCTATGTAACTCATATCAGCAGATGTAACCACAGATAGAACAAAATCTTTGGCAGAAATACTCCCTTGTGACTTAAAGTCATAATGTGCAAATTCCAATTTAAGCATCTGTTGAGTATCCAAACAGAACTTTACAAGGATAGAATAGAAAGATCAAGATTAAGTTCAGCCATAGATAAAAGACATATGTACCTCGTCATGCAAGTCTCTCAAAAACTTTACGAATTTGTCGTGTTCAAGGCGTTGGGTCCCGTCTTTCCCGAAAAAGAACTCTAGTAGACCTCCATCCTCCACAGAACCTGAAACTTTTAACCCGCTCCTCTTTCCATCTCTGTGAGAAGCCCCTTGTCTGCATTGACTACGCGTCAGAGCCATCACCTTTTTGAATTCGTCCTTGTCTATTCCTCTGTGTGCATGAACCAGTTCAGTATGAAATATTTTGATTGTAGAAGCTGCCAGTGATCACATCAATATTTAGATTTCTTTTGTTAACTTATGACTGCACTAAAAATATTTTTTGTATATGACAAAGACAAAGTCATCATCAGCTGGATGATAGAAAATAAGAAAGAGTTGGTCTTATGTAGAATAGTTTTGCCGTACAACTAGTTAACAAGTACTTTATAGTTTATACTAGTATAATAACTAATACTTTTGAATAAAACAACTAATACTGTTTAAAAATACACATAGAATGAAAACCAATTGCACAGTGAAACTGGTTCACGTAAGACTCTGCCAAATAGAAAAGGTAATTTAACTACAGGAATACAGGGGAGGCTTAGCTAAAGTAAGGTCATGTGGAAGACGAGTTATACGATATTTCGGTTAGATTGTCAACAAGAGACTTTGGAAACCTTTAATTAACCAAAAACAGAGAGGCAGAACAAGGGCATGATGAAAATGGGAGAAACAGGCATACCCATCGTCATTAAGGTCAAACATTTTAAACGCAACGGAAAAGCTTGCTTCCGGGATGCTCAATATTGTGGCAAAGAAGATGTACCTGTTAAAATGGAAAAAGGGTTAGGACATAACATATGATACTTATGATCAAATTTAAACTTAATAGTTTGTAGACATTTGAAAATTGGTTTGGGATTATGCGATGTGATACTAACTCTCGAAATGAAATGAGGCCATCTTTGTCAGTATCAAACAGCATGAAAAACTCCGAAGGGGGACAATGCAGTTCGCTGGTGATCTGCTCGCCGTTGAGGTGTCCTCCTCTAACAGCATTTGCTTCAGATGGAGGAAATACAGGAACGACCGCTCTCATGAGGTCTGCTGCCGTCGTATGGGCTTCTCCAGTAGGTGCCTTCTTGTAAGATGCAAAGTACTTGAACACCTTGAATGAAATACTCGAGAAGAAGAGTTAGTTATAGCACAAATCAAACTGGATATGTGCCCGTATCCGACACGTCAGCAGGGCCCACCTAGGCCCGGGTTGACCCGACCCGACAGAGGACTAACCTCACCGTATCGAGCGGCCTCCCTCGAGGACGACCCATAGGCGAGGTCGAAAGGAGAAGAATAAAGACTGCCTGAGCAGGCGACCTCCCCTGAGGTCGCTCCACGGGCGACCTCCCCTGAAGTCGCTCCACGGGAGACCTCCCCCCGAGGTCGCTCCACGAGCAAAGCCGACAGGCACAGCCCGAGAAGATAATTCGGCAAAATCAAGAGTCAACGTTAACTTTACGAGACAAGACAAGTGCATTTAATGTAATATAAATATAATGTTACTGTTTAGATCAATGGTTGTAATAAAACCCTAAAATAAAGAGTCAAGATGTATTTTACTGTTTTTTACTTTTTAGGGTTGGTCCTCTATAAATAGAGGACCACACCCCCCATTGTAGAGGGCTTCCACTCTCAATCTCTCCCAATCTTACTCTCATTCTCTCATCATATATACAACACCAAATTTTAAGGGAAGCAATCTTCGTGTTCGATTATTTATAATAATTACTTGTTTGTGTTACTAGAATCGATAGCCACATCACTAATCCTTAAACCCGATATTTTAGTACACAACAGTTACATCCATACAAGCATGTGCATTTCAAACTCTACAAACATCTTCTAGAATCACCCTTTTTTTTTTCAAAAGTTGTGAGGAGTAGCTTTTATGAAAAATTATTGTTTTTGTGTTCCCGTTTCTTTCTTCATTGCTATTCTCAGAAGTTAAAGCTGTGAGGGGACAGCTTTAAAAATAAGTAATTATGCCCCTATACTTGAGTTTGCAAATACTAGTGTTGCTGTCTATAAGTCTTAAGCGAACTGTGTACGTTTTCCTCATTCTGGATCTCACACAGTTGGTTGTATCTTCTAACTGATTTTTGTTCATAATAGAAATTATTAATTCTATTTATTTTTAGAATTTTATATTATTTATTCATCTTTGTGTATGAAAATGAGAATTAAAATTAATTAGTATTTCAAGTAAGAAAGCATATTGATTACAATTAATTGATGATATATATTGATTTTATTAGGCTCATATGAATAAGATCTGATAATATATTTTTGAATCATTTTTCAGAAATTGTATCATGAGCTGATTAACTCTATCTTTTCCTTTGAATAATATTTTGCATAATCTTGGATTGTTATCAAAAGTGATTGATATCTTAATTTTCTGTGAACTTTGGTTTCAGGTGAACTCTCTTTTTCGAGAGTGTAGCTGTTATTCTAAGTGTTAAAAAATACTATTTGATTTATAAACAATGACACATGACATGCATAACAATGATAATTCGTATGCAGTGGAGCAACACATATAATAACATCTCGAAAGAAATTAACTAGATTACCTTTTCAGGCTTGCTTAGTGTCCTGATCCGTTTCTCATACTTGAAGAAAACTTTTTTCCTGTATGAATCTGAAATAATACCACCAACCATTACTACTAGTACTTCTCCCATTTTGGATAATTAGTTAAACACACACAAACATACCTTTGAACAAGAAGCCACTCTTCTTCTTACTCTCTGTTTGGCTTTCTGAATCTGCAAATGCAACTCTATCACACACCACTACGCTGGACCCCACAAACACCACCCCATATCTCAAAATTGATTCAACAAACCATGAATGATCTCCTTCATTCTTGTAGTACTTTCTTGATGATGATTCCACCAATGAGCTGTTCTGTTTTCTGAAAACAGAGCGAAAAAACAGAGTTTTTGGTGCCAAAACTTGGATCTGTGATGTGGATTTTCTCAAAGAAAATGCCCACGAATGCATCGTATATATGTATATATGTGTGTAAAATTGTGTTATAGCTGCACTTTGGATGTGAAATAATTTCAATAAGGAGAAAGTTTACATAGGGAGAAATTGGTTTTGGTGTATATTTGCATGTGTATTGTGATTATAAGGAGATGGGGAAGAATGGTAAAGATTCAATAAACCGAAAATCAAGGAGGCCTCAACATGTGGACTTGGACTTGTTCTTAACGGTCTTCAAGGTAATTTGGTTATTCACACTAATTCTTTTTTTCCAATATACGCATAGATAGAAGAAAGGCACATAAGGTTTATGTCTATAATATTGTATAATTATTGGATTTAGATTCTTACATGAGTTTTTTTTTCTTTTTTCAATAAAGATATGTCTAGATTTAAGGATATGTTTGAATTGATTTACTAAATATTTCTTAATATGTTAATGCCTTAATGGTGATTGATTGATTGTGTAATTAATATTCTATTTATGTCAATGTATTAATGTTGGTGATTTCTCAATGACAAAATCTCATATAAGATAGGATACAACAATTAGCAAATTAATATTTGTCTATTTCAAAGTGTTAAAAGCGTTATTTTCAAATTATATTCTATTTCAACGTGAGATTGTTTTTTACCCGTCCCCGATCCCACAGGGTACAAAATCAGGGGTTTCTTGTCCTGTGGGGGTGGATCCCCCTTGGGAATGAGGTTTCTCCATCACATTGCTAAGGAAGTGTTTTGAAACATTTAAAACAACTTTCAGAAGCATTTATTTTTAAAAACTGTGAGAGGGAGCTTTGAAAATAAGTGATTCTGGAAGTTGTTTTAAGTGTTTCAAAACACGCACTAAATCTAGTCTCATTATTTGAGTAGATATTCATTTTAATATTTGAGTCATATTTTCTTTTGAAATGTAATTGCATTGGGCCTCACAAAAGACATGAGTTATGTTGCATTTGGATCTCATAAATCAAATGTATGAAATCATATCTATAATTTTTTGTTTTTCAATCATGAATGGGGTGGATTGTCCTTTTATTCCCATCCTCCAAAACATTGGTTTCTAACTTCAATGCCTACTGTTTAAAGGTGGTTTTTCGACAAGCCCGTTTTAAATTTTGTTGCATACTCCATCGTTTTTTATGCTAAGTGTAATGTTGAATACGAGATTTGATGGTTCGATTCTCTGAATTTTTATTATGTCAATCGGTGATGCCTAATTCATGTAATTACTGAATCTCTAAAATTAGTTAAGTGGATTTCGAACGGCCTGAAAGAGTGGTTTAATTTCAAACTATATAACTTTTGGAGTCGGCGCAATTATTATTGTTAATATCTGGAATATGGATTTATAATATTTTAAATACTCCCTTCCATTTTTTGTAAAGGTCGATCTTAATTTTCAGACAAATTAAAGATATTGCATTTTTATACAAAAATTGAAAATTAAAATGGTGATGGACATTAATTACTAAGGGATATATGAATTAATTTATATATATAAAAGCAGAAATCGCCCCAAATTTAAAAATTATTGAATTTTTTCGTAAAAAATTATTGTTAAATCGGGAGATGGCTTGTGGTCAAAGACCCTACAGTGAATTAATCATCAAGATATTTCCTTCGATATTGCTACATAATCAGAGTGTCATTATTAAGTGCAAAACAGAGATTGGAGGAACTTTCTCAATTGCTCCCTGACTCAATTTTGTTAAATCCTCCCCAATCAAAAAATTCTCAAATCAGTGTCATCTTCTCCTCAATAATCACCGGCCGCGAGGAATTTAATTTTGCATCTTAGAATTATATATTTTTTCTTCCTTTATTTTCTCAGTACTTAGGGGAGCCATTTTACGTTTTTTAGAGTTCATCCCATTCCAATATCGGTAATTACTTGAATTAGTTACCCATTTGATTAAAATTTCAGTAAAGAAATATATTTTAACCTTTTTATTTGATTCCCCTGAAACGTAAACAGATTCCATTTCTGTTCATTCAAAACAAAAGATTTTAATCTTTTTCATTTGATTTCTGCTATTTTTTCTCGCCTAGTCAGTGTTTGTTTCATTATTTTCGGTTTTTTTTAACCTATTGTTTTTGTGTTCACAATTTGTTATTGATGTTATTGTGGAATGATTTATATTATTATGTTTTGTTTATAATAATGCTTCAATTTTGCATTTAACATACTTTAAAGTGTATTTTTTTTCTTATGTTTTGAATGTAATACTGATATGTTTTTTAATGTAACACTGCTATATTTTATGTGTAATACTATTTTTATTTTTGATTCAATCCCCTTCACAATTTTACCTTTTTTTTATTTATTTTGAATGTAACATTATTATGTTTTTTTTATTTTTCTTATATTTTGAATGTAATACTGTTATGTTTTTTAATATAATATTGTTATGTTTTTGCATGTAATACTGTTAATCGTGAGGCGTAATATTCTTTATAATAGGTGTAATATTAAACTTAATACTTTTTAGATAAACATATAATATTATTAAGATACACAAGTAATATTAAAAATAAAAATAAAAATATTATTAAATTTTAGATATATTACTATTAAATTGAAAAAAAACTGGGCAGAAAACTGGATAGACTTTTGTGTTCTTTTCATTATAAATAAAATCTATAAAAAGAAAAGAAATTGCAAAAAAACACAAAAAATAGCATTGATGGGAAAAATTGTGCTAAATAAAATTTGAACCCACAATCTCTTCCATTAAAATAAGACCTTTAGTGCCTTACCAATAGAGTAGCTACAACTACATATATTAATTAAATCATTAATTTATAGATTTAAACGCTGGTCCAATTCTTTACCACGAATCTAAGGCCTTATGACCGAGCCTTCGTACTTGCGAGATAAAGCGTGACCCACTAATTTAATAATGTTCCGCTATTATTTCCGGCCCATGCGCGAGTTGATCCGCGAAATCCAATTGCTTGCTTAATTTGAATGATTTTTATGTGTGAAAATTTTCACACTAGACTTATTCTTTAAATTTATAATTAAAATTAATTTTTTTTCTTTTGGCAATATAATTCACGTCACAATCATATCAAATCTATGTATTTCCCAAATAAAATCATGATCAAATCTATTAATTTTTCAAAAAATTCTTTTATTAGGATTTTTTCAAATTTATTATTATTTTTCTACATTATTTCCTTCATCCTCGTATCTATATATATATAGAAACACCGATCAATCTACTTTCATACCTTGAAGTTTCAAGAGAAACCCCACAATCTAATACTTTATGTCGACAGGTATGTGCAGGATCATGAGTTTGTGTTTTTCTTCCTTAATTTTTTATTACACTTAATTAGCATGCTAATTTGGATTATCTTCACACGAAGAAGTGTAGAAGTGGTTCTCTACCTGTTTTTTGTTTTTTCTTAATTAGACTATTTTTTGTCATCTATATGTGAATTTGTAATTGTTTTTTTGAAGTTTCAGTTTCTTTTTTTTTTCTTTGTGATCAGTTGTGATCTCAAATCTTCGATTAATTTATCATATTATTTGTTTTTAATAAATTGTTGGATAGTTCAAATGGTTATAACCCCACCACCTGAGATCTTGAGGTCCCGGGTTCGAGACACGAAGAGGGAATATTATTCCCTCTTGTGGTGGTCACTCTCTTTTGGGGTGTTGTTTAGAAAATTATTGTAATTGATTGTCTTTAAAAAAAATTGTTGGAAAGTATTACAATTGTTTTAAAAGGTAACCCTTATAAACATATAAAAAAAAAAAAAAAAAAAATCCTAATATGACAATAATAATAAAAAGTGTGCAAGAATAAATAGTTTGAGGCTTTATTAAGTTTATCAGTGCATTCGGTAACCTGAAATTGAGACAAGATGAATATTATGATGGAAAGTAATCATATGCGATAAAATAGTTCATTCAAGAAAACACATACATACTCCTTGAATTGAAATATTGTAACACCCCGTCCCAGTTTTAATAAAAATAATAAAATAAATGAGTTTAATAAAAGGAATATTTAATTTAAGGATTTTTTTAATGATTTTAGAGTGTGTATATTTGCTAAGATTTTGTTTCAGGGATCGAACGAGTATTTCGAGTAAGAGCACTCCTAGTATTTAAGAAATAAAATATTTAAACTAAGCTTTTACCATAAGATATTAAATAAAAAATATTTGGAGAGAAGAATATTTAATAAATTAAGATTTTCGGTATAAAACTCGAAAATCTACTGAATAATAAAAACGACGATGAGAAATCCGCTTCGTCTAACTAAATTAGAATTATTGAGCAATTTAAGAAAAATTGAATTTTTAAATTAAATAATTAAATAAATAATTTTCGTCTCGAAACGTGACCATTTAATTGCTAAAAGTTCTAAACAATTAATCCTAATAAAGTCGTAAATTTTAATTAACGAAATTACGAGCTTACAATATAGATATGGAGTGGGGTAAATGCCGAGTGGTAATAAACATCTCATAAGTTTTCTTAACCACAAATTTTGTGTGGCCAAAATCCAACCACACACCTTCTTGCTATTCTAAATAGGATTAAGCCTTAAAAAATTAAAGATCAAAGCTTTTTTACATACAACAACCGCCGACTCCTTCTTCCTATAAATATACTCCATCCCAACTCAATTCTCCCCTGCTATTCTTCCCCAAAGAGCCAAAACACTGCTGAAATTAACACAGGCTCATCATCATCACCATCACCATCTTTCATACACCACCATCATCAAAGTTCACCACCATCGTTCATCATCACCATCGTCAAGATACACCATTATCGTCGAACCCATCAACATTTGTTCGAGCCCCTGTTTTCTTCTTCCTCAAATCCAAAGAATCAATCAACAATTTCAAGAGTTTACCCTCCATTTGAGGTAAGGAATGAAATCCATTGAAACTTTTACTCTTGTTTTTATGAAGTTTTGCTTACTTCCAACTCTCTTCTTTCAAATCAAAGTCAAGATCATCTTCCCCAAGCTGTTAATAAATGGAGCCGTCCAAACCCGCTAACAGAAACAGAGGAAGAGAACAACAAAGGTAACCTCCGAACTAAACTCAAACTTGGTGCTTGTATGATCTTCGGTGTTTGAACATGTTGAAAATTGTTAATTTGGAACTCGTACGTGTTGTTTGAAGTGTAGACTTCATGCTTGTATTTTTTGTTTAAAAAAACTATACCATTATGCTACCGAAATTTACGCTCAAATATGTCAATTTGAAACGTCAAAACTATGCTCGAGTGATTTTCGACTACTCGCTCCGTTGCGTTGAAAATTTCTATTTTAAAACGTCTGTGTGCTCTCTTATATGTTTAGTGCATAATCTTAGTCTTGGTTTTCAATTTTGGTGTCGTTACGCTACTCGTTTTTACGCTCGAACATGGTCGCTCAAAAACTGGAATTTCGGAAAAAACTGCTACTCGAAATTCCTAACTACAACTTTAAAAATTCATATCTCGAGTTCTTGAAATTATTATGAGATGAAACTAGCGGCAAGTTAAAATTCATTGAGTGTACTGTATTCGAAAAAAAAAAATTGGTGATTTTTCATCAGGTAGAATCGGAGTTCTGATTTATTTCGAAAAGTATGACGTGCTGGAAAAATTCTGTAATTTTAGTGTGGGTGAGGTAACTTCACTCGTCTATAACTTTCTGATAAAAACTCCTTTTGAAATGAGACAAAAAAGATTATATTCTCTACATACTATAGTTTAGTTTCTTAATACAAAATTTTGAGTCATTTCGTCTATTGTGTAAAAAGGTATGTACGTTCTAAAAGTAAGATAAAAATTGGGTGTTTTCTTTGAACAAGGAGTGTGTTTCAAACACCTGACTTTCATGACACTTTTAACCAACTTCCGTTCGTTATTTCCAAAAAAAAAATCATGCCAGTAAACTCCAGATTACAACCTTTAAAAGCCCTAAAGTTTCACCTCGATCGGATTAGCGAATCAACGAGAAACAGGTTGCAAAAATGAAAGAAAATCACACAATTTTGGGACACTAACTTTCCGAAAAATGTCAAAACTAAATACTTAAACTTTTAGGAGGCTTATTAGTTAGTATTATGATTTTTGGATAATTTTATCTCCACAAAACCTTATGTGTTTCATTCTTCTTTGTGCCACGAAACTTAGAGTTCTTTAAAATCTTTTCGAGAAATAATTTTAGGACTTTAATTAATAAACTCTAAATAGCCGTTTCTTGTAGGAATTCAATAAATGTTCGAGTGGATAAAACCCTAATAAAAGAGCTTAATGTCCTCGTTAGATTTACGAATAAAATTTATTCAATCAATAAATGACGAGAACATGAAAATATTTTGCTAGGGGAAGTATTGCTCGAATCAAAACTCGGACGATCACCGTCACGCTCAAACTCTCAAACTGGTTTCAAGTCTTATAACTTTTCTTAAAGTTAACGAGGTGGGTGTCATTACTGTATTGTCTTGAATATTATATGGATTGTTGGTGTATTACGAACTGAACTAAACAAACAAAATCTATAACCAAGAACACAAGAAAACAATTAATAAAATAGAAAAGCTTATAAGTGATATGCTATGTATCTTACGAGATACATAAGATGCGATTTCATGAAGGAGGTGGGAAGATGTAAAAGGGGATTGTATGTGGTCGGAGCATGCGATGTAGGTTGGAAGCGACAAGGGGATTGCATGTGGTCGGAGCAACCAGTGTCCCAAAAATGAATCTAAGAATCTAAATGAAATGCTTATGATCAAATGATCATGATGAATGATATCTTATGAATATCATTAATATTTAACAAATTAAGCTACTAATAAGATTACCATAAGAAACCAAGTTACGAACGAGTCTACACAAAGACTAAGTACAAATCTCCAAAAATCATCTACGCAAAAGCGTATGAATAATCTTTTAATAAAATACCAAGATAATTATATTTCGGCGTACTGTCAATCTGTATAGTAGCGTGCATGATGCCCATACGTGAGAAGTAGCTCACGCCTCCTTTTTTAATACCATTTCAGGTTTCGACTTCGAGGGGCAAGAGCAGCAGCAGGATTGACACGGAGTTTCTCAAACATTAATAATATTGATGCATATATATCTATACACTTATATAGAACTCTAACATAAATGCTTCGCTCTTATAATTGGTGAATTTATTCTTATGCCGAGCAACAAACTCTTTTAAAAGTTGCTCGATGATTAAAATGTATGCTATCTTCTAATCGACTGATTATTAATATTATGGAACAATCTAGTTTTAATAAAGGGACCCACACTACTCGTGATTTATAATCATTATTAACTGTGAAAACTTATATCTTTTACTCGATGTATTACTTTAAAAAATTTTTTTTAATTCGGGTTTTTGGTTACTAAGTGACAACTCGAATCTAGAGTGTTAAAGCGATAAAGGCTTCATTTTGGATTCGGGGCGTTACAAATATCCCACACTGCAGATATTAATAGCAACTATACGGACAGTAGTTGAAATTTCGAACTATACCCTTTTTTTTAATTTAAAATAATTGTATATGATCATGTAACAACAAACTCTTTGTTATTTGTAAAATTGTTTCAAGTGAGTTATCAAAATGTCTACAAACTTTTCTATAATCAAAGAAATTGATTCCAAGAAAATGGGATGATATATGAAGTTGTGTTGTGTTAGGGAATATGAAACAGGTGCCCATTATCATAATAACAAGACAATGAATCTCAATGAGAGTTATTATTCATATTATCTAAAAGATATTTAATTTAGCTTATATTGTAAGATAATAAGCACATTATTGAAATTATTTAACTAGATACTTTCGATCAATAATTGGTATAAAAAGAATTTTTCGCAAATGACTAAAGAATGTAACTGATAATCATATACAAACGCATGAACTATTTATATGCCTCTAGAGCTACAATTGTATACATATATGTACTAATTAATATCATGATGATATGTGAAAATCTTTGTAATCTTTGTAATAATTCCAAATATTAAATTGAAATATGTACAACTTCAAGAGCTATATTGACTTGATTTTTGCAACTTCATTGGATGAAATCCAATTAATTGACAATTTTAATATATATATATATATATTGTGTGTAATTTCTTTGAATATAGGTGTGTATGTATATCTACAATTTTTAATTTTTTTTACAGATATTATTAAAATCATTGTCGATATTGGTAAAGTGTCAATTAAGTCTTCTAAGGGCACATTAACAAAAGTGAGGATGATGGAGTTAACTTTAGAGGATACAGAGTAAGTATTATTTATTTATTAATTATTCATAAATTTATATATGTAATACGTTTATTTTTAGATTCCAAAATATGTATATATATTTTTTTTCTTTTAAATGTATAGGAGTAATCGTATGAAAGTTACATTATGGGAAGAATTCATGGATGAAATATTCAAAGTGAAGAAAGAAAGAGGTGAAGAGGCTCTAGTGATAATTTTACAAATGTTTCGCTCGGAGCTTTTTGGTGGTATAATTCATATATTACGTTTTCTTTTAAATTTATTCCTCTAAATAATTACATTTGTATGTATAAATATAATGTGTTTCTAATTTAAACATTTGTTGTGAAGATATCATATTAGTCAGCAGTTCATTTAATCCTTAAAAAATCATTCATTCTTTGGACGTAAAAGAAATACAAGATTTAAGCAAGGTAAGTTATTCCTGATATTACACTTAAATATTTTCGTTATTTTTACAATATCATTTTTTTTCCTTATAAACCATTGATTACCTTTGTTAATATTTGTGTATTTAACTAGATTGAGTCCAAATTTCACATATGAAAATTCACGGACTAATATATCAGAGTCTACATTAACATATGATGAAGATGACCACAAGAGTGAAAATTTCAAAATAAAAACTATACTTGAATTAATAGAGACCTAGAGGTAATTCAACCTTCATTAAATATTTTATTAGTAAGTATTCTATAGAATATTAATTTCTGGATATGTGGCAAAATAATTAATTTGAATAGTTATGTTGACTGGGGCTATCCAGCATGCAAACGTTGCACAAAGATAGTGAACAAAAATGGTAGTAGATTTGATTGTAAAAACTGCAATAAGAGTGATGTTTTGGCAAACTTGAGATATAGAGTTAAAGTGTTTGTGATGGATGACATGGTACGAGCAATATTTACTTGACTTTATGGGATGCTGCATGTTTAGAACTCTTTTGTAAGAGTGCAAGTGATATGATGAACAACGCTTCAAAGGTAAGATCTTTTTAACAATATATATTATTCTTAATTGGTTTACATGTTATTTTCTAAATTAAAAACTATGATCTAAATAATTATACAGTTTAAAGGGGGATGGTATAGCCGACGATATGACAAGTTCAAATTCAAAAAAGAAAAGGATGACCAAGATCAAGATTGAGAAAAAATAGTTCAATATTAATTTATGTCTCTTGTTTCCTTTTGTTATGGACCATTTTTTTTGTTTTATTGAAATATTTCCACAATAGTGTTACGAATATTTTATCAAATTCCTTTTTTTCGATTCTGTTTCTCCCTTAGAACTTTTTTTTAAAAAGAGTTTTAAGATATATTTTATTCAAAATTATTCATTCTTTGGTCGTAAAGGAAATAAAAGATTTAAGCAAGGTAAGTTATTCCTGATATTACACTTAAATATTTTTGTTATTTTTACAATATCTTTTTTTTCCCTTATAAATCATTGATTACTTTTGTTAATATTTGTGTATTTAACTAGATTGAGTCCAAAATTCACATATGAAAATTCATGGACTAATATATCATAGTCTACATTAACATATGATGAAGATGAGTCAGATGACCACGAGAGTGAAAATTTCAAAATAAGAATTATACTTGAATTAATAGAGGCCCATAGGTAATTCAACCTTCATTAAATATTTTATTAGTAAGTATTCTATAGAATATTATTAATTCTGTTATTAAACCTACAATAGTGTTATGAATATTTTATCAAATTCCTTTTTTTTCTATTCTGTTTCTCCTTAGAATTTTTTTTAAAGAGTTTTAAGATATCTTTTAGTGCACCGCAATAGTACTCTGTTTTCTTTGAGTCGCAAAATTCATGTTTATAATTTTGAGGCATATTTTGATATTGCAGTAGCGGTTTATTTTTGATATTACAGTAGTTGAAATTTTTAATTATACTGATTTTTTTTTTGAAATAATTGTATTTGATCATGTAACAACAAACTCTTTGTTATTTGCAGAGTTGTTTCAAGTGAATTATCAAAATGTCTACAAATTTTTCTCTAATCAAAGAAATTGATTCTAAGAAAACGGGATGGTGTATGAAGTTGTGTAGTGTTAGGGCATATGAAACAGGCGTCTATTATCATAATAACAAGACAATGAATCTCGAATGAATTTTCATGACAACGATGTACATTTAAAGCACAATATTTCATATTTTATAATATTTATTGGAGACGAGACCGATGACGGTGCAGATATCGAAGTGCCCGATGACCTTTTGTTGAAATACATCGACGGAAAAAACAAAAAATGTGATTTTCAGAGAGGTTTTTTGAATTTTGTAATCATTTTAAACTTCAGTTACTTTAACACTAATTTTTTTTACATGAAACCATAGTTGTTATCTACTTTCTCTTACATTTCGGCGTGTTCCGAGATTTTCAGAACTTAACGAATCAAATTATACCGGAGCTTTTTAGTGGTATAATTCATATATTATATTTTCTTTTAAATTTATGCCTCTAAATAATTACATTTGCATTTATAAATATAATGTATTTATAATTTGAACATTTGTTGTGAAGATATCATATCAGTCAGCAGTGCATTTAATCCTTCAAAAAATCATTCATTCTTTGGACGTAAAGGAAATACAAGATTTAAGCAAGGTAAGTTATTTTAACACCACGTTTTTTACATGAACTCATAGTTGTTACTTTCGCTTACATTTTGGCGTGTTCCGAGATTTCCAGAACTTAACAAATCAATTTATTTTAAAATTGTGTATTAAATGTGAATTAGCTAAAACGTTATTCTTAAAGAGTTTTTCGAAAGTCATAATACTCACAATTAATATATTTGTTCAACTATATGAACGGTTCAATTACTAGTTATATAAATAATGTAAAAGATTAGAAAGAAATAATTAGAATGAGTGAGAGTGTATAAGAATCACTTGGGAATTACCAAATTTCTACAAATAAGTTGGAAATTAGAACAAAAGGCGGAAGTTATTACCGGGCAATCATTAATTCAAGAGGTACTGTGTGCGATGATCGCGTATGAAATGGAGTTCTATTTAAATATGTGTCATACTTTCTTTTAAAATATATTTGGATAGGAGACTCATAAATTCAAAGGTCATATATAATTTGGAATTTATGATCCATCTTATAAAACCGTTTCATGCAAATTTTGTTTAAATTCAATCTCGATTTATTTATTATTACACGATTTAAACCCATCATTCAATATCTATCAATCAAGCCTAATTTTGTAGTTATTTTATGGGAGAATTTGTATTGTGGTTGCTATAATTTATGGACCATCTATTCAGTTGAAGTTGATGGGCTTGGTCCATTCGGACTTCATTCATATCTTTGAGGCCTCTCTAAACTGGGTCCATAACTTATATAATAAAAAAAATGTATTACCAACTCCACAGTCATAAAATTTGACGTATTTGCAATCTTACTTATCTAATGCATATTAACGATAGAGGAGCACTTTGGTGTACGACTCAAATGTTGAAACATGCAATTTATTTGATTGAAATGTGCAATTTGATTATACTGAAACATGCAATTTGTTCTTACTGAAAAAATTGCACATTTCACTGTAAATAACTTGCACGTTTTATGAAACAAATTATATTTTTAAAAAATACATGCAAATTGAGTTGCACGGTGCACTTAGTGCATAACTTTGCCTTAACTATTTATAGGGTGAGGGAAGACAAACCTTCCCTTCTTGAGGTGCCACGTAACGGCCTCTGGTTAGTCGGGAGGATTTAATTGATGTAATTAACGCAAATCATTAATTTAATTGTTTTGTCATTATTTTCCTTTTATTTATGACTAAATATCAGTCTGATTCGCTCCATACATTTGCCCAGGCGCCCGTAAAATTTGGCTTGCTTATACCATATATAATATATATATATATTAAATATCAATCATTTAATTATTTAATTTTGAGAATTAGTTTAATAAATTTCTAATAAATAAATAATTAATATTATTTAATATTAATATAAAATATATACACGTGTTGCCATTTTGCCATTTAAGTATTTAAGTAGGTGTAAATGTGCAATTGCTTACAATACTATAATGTATTTGGTTCTAATCAAATACAAATATAAACTTAGTTAAGTGGGTCTTTTGGACAGATCAAATTTAACTGGGAAAATTACATTTTTGGTCCCATAAAAATATTCTCATATTAAAATGGTCCCAATTTAAGTACTTTTAGTCCCAAATTAATATTTCCTTAATTTTTAACAGATGTAAGTGCGGGTGTTCCCACCAAAATAGCGGGATTACTACCAATTTACAAAAAAAATACCAAAAACTCTCATCCACAACTTGAACCTTAAGAATCGTTGCACCTCCAATATCAAGCACACTTTAAAAAAACCTTACCCAAAATTTTCAAAATCAAAAGTGCACAAAAAACTTTAAACACATATAAGTGGATTTTGTGTGGTGAAGTTGTTAGATGAACATGTTAGGGGTTTTTGTGATGTGTAATTAAGGTTTGGGACCAAAAATGCACAAAAAATGACCACTTTAAAACAATGGGACCAAAAAAGTGCTTTGAAAATATTTTTATGGGACAAAAAAATGCAATTTGCCCAATTTTAACTTGATCTTCGAAGTGTCTTTATATTGGATTCGAGGTGGATATTGAGAATTTCTTGGACTTAATTTGTCTATAAAATTAAAATTATATTTGTTATAAAAAGATGCATAGAACAGTAGACATAAAAATAATCCACCTTGGTCTTAGATTTCTGTATTATTGGTGTTCTATTTTGTTTTAAATTGGCATGCTACGTTTAAAAAATATATATATTAAACAAAAAAAAAGAATATATAATAATATTCTCGTGTATAGATTAGGTATGTTGTTTCAAAGCTTTTAAGCTGCAGGCAGTTGAGTGCTTTTTGTTGAAGAATGAAGAAAGTGGTTCGATGCTGGGGACGCTTATTTATTACCATAATTTATTAACATTAACACTCCACCGATTTTTCTGAGTTGCGTACAAATTCCCAACTTCAATTTGACCAAATCACATGCATGCAGATGAAATCTCTAATTCTAATCATTTATTCACGTGTTGCCTTATTAGCTACACTCGATATTACTGTACACCTTTTTTTTATTATTAAAGCAGTAAATACATACCTTTTTCTTCTTATTCTTCTTTCTTTTTTCCGAAATATAGAAAATCTCAACTGAAATGGTATTTTTTATTTCGGGTTTGTTTATGAAACTTAATTGTTTTCTATTAGGTGGATTTTTAACAAAACATTTTATATTCAAATTGATGAACTTTAATTATTAGTTCAGTATGTACAAATCGGTTCGTGTTTCAGTTAAGTTTAGTGGAATTCAGTTAATTCACATGCCTATAAAAATAAATCAAAACCAACCTAATACTCACTCCTAATTATAGGACTAATTATTACATATGATTGCCAAAAAAAAGTCTCAATACATGCATGATAAAAATACCAAAAGGTCATGCAATAAAAGTATACACCTACCTGAAAATCAAACTCAATGCATTAAAACAAAACGAGAAAAAGTCCAAATTGAAGAGGCCCATAAACCCTAATTTCCATGATCCTCCCAACTACCTTTTTTTGAATTTCCTTAAAGTGAGAAGTTAAAGATATTACATTGCACATCTATCACATAACCCACCACATTAATAAATATTGTAAATTTCCAACCCTACCCCTCAAACCTTCCCATCTTTATAAACACAAGTTTCCAAAATTCACACCACACTTGCAAAACCCTAAAAAAAAAAAAAAAAAAAAAACCATGGATTGGTATTCATGGTTATCAAAAACAAACCTAGATCAAACACTCGTGTATGAATACGGTTCAACATTGGTTCGAAACGAGCTTCAAGAGGACGATTTAGCCTACTTCAACCACGATTTTCTTCAAAGCCTCGGTATCTCCGTGGCCAAACACCGCCTAGAGATACTGAAGCTTTCAAGAAAATACGTTCAAGGAAGGATAACCAGTTTTTCCAAGCTAATTATCATAATGAATAAGACGAGGAAGCTCTTCACGAGAAATATAAGCAAATTAGGGTTCCACCGGAATTCGTCACCCTTGGAGCTCTCACCGTACCGGAGCCAATGGAGTGGAGCTCTGAGAAAAATCAACGGCGGCGGAAGGGATGTCCGGCAAGATCATAAGGCGGCAGCGGTTATTACCGGTAGGAATATGATGTGGTCTGGGCCGTTGGATAAAAGGGCCCAGGAAAAGGTTTTTATGGCTAGTAAGAGTCTGCAGAGTGTTTCTGGGCCTTTGGATGTGAAGATGCCTGTGAACCCGCATATGAGCCCAATGGTGGCGAGGCCCAATGGGAGGTTGGGCCTGGTTTGTAGAAGCCCAACTATGTCTGGGCCGATAGATAGGTTGGGCCTCAGCCCACAAGTGAGCTACTATAGAAGTGCGAAAGTTGGTGATAATCATGAACACGCGGCACAATCTCTGTGGTCTATAATGTTTCAAGATTTGAAACCTACTTAAAAGAGTGAGATTTTATTATGTTATGAAAGAAATATTTTTTGTGCACAAAAGTTTGTTTTTCTTGGAAATGTCACGAGTATGTTTGGGCTTTCGATTACATTTTGAAGTTTTGTTGGGAATGTTTTTGTTTGTATAGTGTTCATGAGTTCATCTCACTGACAAAATATCAGAGTGCGATTGTAATTGTTTTAATGGAGTTTAATTTTGTTTTTTTCACTATCCTTCATTATGTTTCTGTTTTTAAATTCTATACAGGAATAGGAGATTCATATTAATTTATATAGCTTGTCTTATTAGCGACTAGCAGGAGTTTAAAACAAGAGTGGATCACTCATTAATTTTTTTTATTAAATGGTGTATAATTAATATTATTTCAATAAAAATAAATAATATTATTAATGATAATAACGAATATTATTTAAAAATACACTAGAAATGAATAGTTCACTGGGTGATTAATGCATAAAATACTTTATCAAATAAAAATAGTTAATTGCCAAAAAAAAACTAATTTTGTGTGAATTTTCAACAACAATCATTTAAAATAAAGTCGCAACTTTCAATCCTTTTCAATTACAAGATTGGCTACATTTTTTTTAATCAGTAGATCGGCTACTTTTTTAAACATTTAATTACGTCACAATCAACATTACTATTTACATAAGTATTAATGAAGCCACCAATATACGAACCACCTAACCACCTATTGTTTATTACCTAATAACAGTTTATTGTTATTCAACGGTGTAGCTATAGTATCTAATGCGAACAACCTTTTCAACGATTCAATCACATTCATAAACCGAACGGACCCCCACGAATCTTGAATTTTCAACAGAATTTCTTGTATATTAATCTATTCAGTTAATAGTGTGGGGTCTAATTGGTGTGTTGGATCAATTTTTATTAGAATCACTAGTCAATTTGAATTTTTTAAATAACTTGATATCAAACCAAATATCGACTAATTCGGGAATCAAAATTCATTGTCCCCCCACTTTAAAGTCAAAGCTGAGTTTTGTATAGACTGATCCGTGCCAATTTGATTTGACTTAAAGAAATAATATTTGTCTCTTGGATCTCGCTAATAAATGGAATGAGTACGAATAAATTTCTACAGTTACAGAATTACTTGCATCCGATGCGATGCAGTTAGATCATAACCCGATTTGACTTTAAACAAGTAATATTCGTTTTTTGTATCTGATTAACAAATGGGACAAGTGTCGAATAAATTTGTACTATTAATTGCATCAGATGCTTCAAGTTAAATAACAGCATTCTTTTAACATTTTCTGTGAAATAATAGCAGTAATGTGCCAAGAATGGTCCAAGCTTCATCACGACCTCATTCGCTAGCAAGGGCCAAAATTGATAAACTCTGCATTTAATCATTTCATGTGTGTGAAAAGATGATACATTAAATCTGTAGAATTAGTTCCAACAACACGTTGTTCTCATAAGAAACTACCAGAACACAAGTAACTTCAAGAATGATAACGCTTTACTAGCCTATGATCGATTAAAAAAAAAAAAAACCAAAAGGATAGAGCTTCAATTATTCACAATCAAAACAGACAAAATCGAGAAGGTCATTCACAAAGGTAGGAGGCTCAACCCAATTATGGGGGGTCGAAAAAGACCTCAAAGCTCTCAAGCTCTAGCAATAGAGTGCGCCACAAAATTGGCGTTACAACGGACAAAAAGTATATAATGTCAACTTGTGTAGTTTGTGGTTTGAGACGTGTTGTACAAACACACAAAATAAGACGACAAGAAACCGGGCCCACTACCTATACGGGGCCAAAGAGTCGGTACAACATACAAGACAAAACATAAGTTTACGCCTCCATAACATTGTCGGGGAATTAATTGTCCGGATCTATTCAGGATGAATATTTAAATATAAATTTAATTCTTGACAATTATTAATAGCATGAATTAACCCATATTAATTCAAATAATAATTCAACAACAAATCATGCATATAAACAGCTCACGTAAATCATACGCATGCGGAATTTTTACGAGTTTACGTGAACTTACCTCTTGGAATGACAATGGTCTTGTATATGAAAACACACTAAAAGTCCTTCTCAAGTATTCCCTAGTCCTTGCTCGATAATCCGGTGGAAGGATACTCGCGAACAATTAACAAAAGGAAAAATAAACTTTGTTGCACCACTTTTGTGGATTTACTAATTTTTCCAGCACATGAAATTGTACTTGGGAATGAAAGAATCATCCCCTATTTATAGATGGGGTGGTGGGCGATTTTTAGGGAAGAAAAACAATGTGGGAAAATATTTTCTTGATCTCCAAGAAATCTTGAATATATCTCATATATTCTTTTCCCCATAATTAAAATATTCCACAAAAATCTCACCCCATCTTGCTATGGTGATTTTCGAAATATTAGGAGAAAAGATTCCAAGATTTGGATCTTCTTGAATTTATGAGATATTCTTGTATTTCAAGAAATACATATCTTCCATAATATATTTTCAAGAAAATCAAGAAAATCTTTCTTTCCCTCATATTTCAAAATTTTCGAAACTTATCTATATGAATAAATTTTCGAAACTTATCTATATGAATAACCAAGTGGGAGATTTCTTGAATTTAATGAGATAATATTGTATTCCAAGAATACATATCTTCATTCCATAACAAAATTCAAAGAAAATCTATCTCCCCTTTTATCCATAATTTTCGAAAAAAAACAAGGAAAAATAGGCAACAAATTTATTTTATTTTTAAACATTTTTTACAATTATTGAACTTTATCTTGGGCTACTTGGAGGACCTTTAGGAGAATTAAGATTGGACATTCCAATGGACCTTGAATTATCAATATTGAGCCACAATATTATTCAAGCCCATAAATATTAATTAATCCCACTACATAATTAATATTGCACTATCCATCTTAACTCATATTACAGTTAATATGGCTCCCAGTTATTATTTCCCGTGTTTAAAATTATCTAGCCCATTAATTAATTCAAGCCACTAAAATAACTTTCCATTAATTAATATCTTTTATCCTTGGTAAATGAACGGTTCAACATTATTATCCATACCGGAAACTAGTTCCACTTGCAAGATTTGGTATGATAAAACTTATGAACCTCCCAAGGGGGCAAATCGAACAAGCATACTTGCACACAATTCTTCGTATTAAATCTTAGCAATCGCATGTGACCAATAATATTGCCCAAGATATAAGGTATTAAATCTCATTGATTCTCTTCCCATAATAAGTCAAAGCAATAATTACTAACCACACACAATCCTATTTAAGGGACGAAGATTAAGAAATAACTAACCACTGAGGTCTAATTCTTCCTAGTTCAGTTCTGAAGAATTTATCCTCCTGTAGGTCCTCTTCAATGCATCAGTCATGCACTAGTGTAATCTCTTGGTCAAGACAAACCAATCTGAGCCTTACACTACAACCTTTCACGATGGATTGTTCATTTCCATCTAGGTCGTGAATGGTGTACTTTTAGTTACAAAGAACTGGTTAATTTAATCTTCGTGATCTTGGTATCACTAAATTAACTACAATGTAACACGTCTTATTTAATGAAGCAGTTATGCGAAAAAAATATATGTAACATTCGATGATATTTAAAGCATCAGTGATAAACAATTTATTTCAATAAATAAGTCCGAAATTCAGTTAGTCTGATTATACAAAGTAAAAACATACTTTCCGATTATAATCTCAATAATCTCCCAACTTATACTCAAAAGTGCGCTTTTAAGTATACATCAGCATGTCTCGTGTAGTACGTGACAACTAATGCCACCTACATGAACCTAATAATGTCTCCCACTTATACTCAAAGCAGATTGACAACGGTCTTGACACCCATTCCTTTCACATGTCTCTCGAATGTATTCAGAGGCAGACCCTTTGTGAATGGATCAGCTAGGTTGTCTTCCGACGCGATCTTTGCCACCTCTATATCTCCTCTCTTAACGATGTCTCGTATAAGATGGTATTTCCTTTCAATGTGTTTGCTGGCCTTGTGGGCTCTTGGTTCCTTGAATTTGCAATCGCTCCCAAGATTGTCACAATAAATAAATGATTATGTGGGCAAATTCGGAACCACATCCAAGTCCACTAGGAAGTTCTTCTTGAGCTAAAACCGCTTTTTTTGCGCCTCGCAGCAGCCTACATATTCGGCTTCCATGGTAGAATCTGCGGCGACGATTTTTACGCTTCTCCACGCCATGGCTCCTCCCCATGCAAAAAACACACTACTTGGGAGGTAGATTTTCTAGAATCTAAGTCCGGTTGGAAACCGAGTAAAAGTGTGGCCGATGGGGATTAGACTATCGACCGATAAACCAACATTCTATCTCGAGTTCTTTTGAGATACTTTGTAATGTTTTTAGCGCCGTCCAATGTTCCTTCCCCGGGTTACTCTGATATCTTGCCACCATGCCAACGGCAAAGCATATATCCGGTCTTGTACACAATATTGCATACATAAGGCTTCCAACAGCCGAAGCATAAGAAATGTCTCTCATGTCATCTATCTCCTTTTGTATCTTAGGGCACATTTTCTTGGATAGATGGATTCTATGCCCGAAAAGGCAAGCCTTTCTTGGAATCCGCATCTTTGAATCGTTTCAAGGCGGTGTCTATGTATGAAGCTTGCGATAAGCTATCATCATCATTTTCTTGCGATCTCGAAGTGATCTTGATCCCAAGGATGTGCCCGCCTTCCCCTAAGTCCTTCATATCAAAACTGTTTTTTGAAAGCCATGCCCTTACGCCCGATAACACCTTTACATCGTTCCCAATGAGCGAATGTCATCTACGATAGTACTAAGAATACCAATGCGATCCGACACGCTTTTTTATACACACAACCCTCGAACTCATTTTGATCAAACCCAGAAGACTTTATAATATGATCAAAACATTGGTTCCAAGCTTTGGATGTCTGTTTGAGTCAGTAAATGGACTTCATGAGCTTACAAACTAGGTGTTCTTGGCCCTTTTCAATGAAGTCTTGGGGTTGTTGCATATAGATTTCCTCATCAAGACTTCCGTTAAGGAAAGCCTATCTTAACATCCATTTGTCGATTTCAAAATCGAGATGACTATTTATCGACAAGAGAATCCGGATGGACTTGAGCATTCTTCTGGTGAAAAGGTTTCCTCATAGTCGATCCCTTTGTTTCGAAAGTATAACCTTTCGCCACAAGCCTTGCCTTGCCTTGAAGGTTTTCACCTTCTCGTCCCGGTCCCCTCTTTCTCTTGTATACCCACTTGCAAACCAATAGGTTTGACCCCATTAAGTGGTTCGACTAGCTCCCACTTTTCTGTTATGATCCATAGACCCCATTTCGCTTTCATTGTCTTTTGCCAAGAAACCGCATCCTTATCTTGGATTGCCTCATCGTATGTCCATGGAGTGCGATTCATCTTGTCAGGGAATCAAGTCCGAGGACTCTCCTATCCCCATGAATCTCTCGGGCTGTCTCACAACCCTCCCCACTATGACGAGGCTCCGGTTGTGAAAGTGTGTCGTTTGGTATATCATCTTTGCACAGGTTAGTAATGAGGTTAGCCCCTTAGCTCACTTAAGGTAATCTCACTACGGGTTTTCTTTCGTTCATATAGTCTTCCTCCAAAAAATCTAAAGTGGGTGCTTATGACCACATTTTGATCTTTGGGACCATAGAACATACACATTTTTTGTTCCTCGGGGTATCCTATAAATGACCTTAATTCGATCGAGGATCCGATTTCGGCTTCCTTGTTCAACACGAGGCGGACACCCTCAAATTCTCATGTGTCTCAATCTAGGCTTGCGCTTGGGTCCACAATTCTTTGGGAATTTTGGGAACCGATTTGGATGGCACCAAGTTCGAGAATGTAAGTCATTGTTTCAAGGCATGACCCGGAAACGACTTGGGAAGATCCCGATAACACATCATTGATCTAACCATTTCCAAAAGAGTTATGTTTCTTCGCTCTGCAACCCCGTTTTGTTGAGGAGTTCCGGGTGCAGTCAGCTGGGATGCAATCCCTTCATCCGACAAGTAGTTCAAAAAGTCATCGTTGAGATACTCGCCTCCACGATCGGATCGTAGAGACTTGATACGTTTTTTCCTATGATTCTCTGCTTGAGCCTTAAATTCTTTAAATTTCTCAAAGAGCTCAGATTTATGTTTCATAAGGAAAATATAATCGTACCTCGAGTAGTCATCAATAAAAGTGACGAAATACTCGTAACCTCCTCTTGCCATGGTTGACATTGGACCACATACGCCTGTGTGAACGATTTCTAACACTTCTTTGGCTCTATTCCCCTTGGCTTCGAATGCCCTCTTGGTCATTTTACCCTCCAAACATGATTCGCAGGTTGGAATCGGTTCAACTTGGAGAGACTCTAGTGAACCGTCTTTCACCAACCTTTGGATCCTCTTTGGATTAATATGTCCCAATCTTAGATGCCATAGAAGTATTTCGTTCACGTCTGATGAATGTTTTCTTTTACCGAAAATAGTTGATGTGTTATAGGATGCATTTCGTGAGTGGTGTGCGATTAATTGTATAGAGATTACTTGACAACGTTCCATGATGAGATAAATTTATCATAAAGAGAAATGGTAACAACTTTGTTGGTATGGGAAAAATTTTTGCGTGCGAAGCAATCCATCAAGTGCATATAAAAAAAAGGAAAAGGGAGTGATTCAAATTTTTCACCTTTTAAGCTCATGTGTTGTGTCTTGCTTATTCGTATGACAAGATAAGAACGTAAAGAAATAAAGAACACAACAATGTATAGTGGTTCGGAGACTCAAGCTCCTACATCCACTCTCCCTGTTCTAGGGAAATTCCTTAGTGGTTTACTTACTCAACTCGCCCCTGAAGTTTTTCGACTTCAAAGTTTACTTACTCAACCCGACCTTGAGCTTTCGAAAAGTTTACTAACTCAAATGGACTTATCACCCTCTGGGCTCGCCTCTTAGATGTTTAATGAGTTCACACTCTTCGGGACTTATCACCCTCACTCGGGATTGTTTAACAACTACCTCACTTCACCACTACTTATCTCTTGCGAGAATGGGTTTAGGGTTTGGTGTTGTCTGAATGGTGAGATTTTTCCTTACAATGATTTAGCCTCAATCTTAAGGTTGGGAAAATCTCTAAGCTTAAGATACATCGTGGGTTGCTTGGGTTGGGTGCTAGAACACTCTTTGAATATATTTGTATATCTATAGACTTGTGTTCTAGGGTGGGAAAGCTTAACTCTTTGGCTCAGAAGATCGTTGCTATCTTCTCATTTCAACTTTTCCACACTTGATAATGAAGGAAGAACTTGTATTTATAGTGTGGATTTGAATGTTACCGATTGGAGAGAATCACATTCAAATCCATACTATTCTCTCAGAAAACTTTTCCGGTGGTTGTCTTCCTCTCATTGGTCCATGTGGTGATTCTTGATTTATATTCCTCATTCTCGCCTTGGAATCATTCAGATTCTCCGAGTCTTGGTCTGTCGAGCCTTCAGTCCATTCGAGCCTTGGTGACTTCTCTTGATCCGGACCTTTAAACATTGATTCTTCTTGTCTTGACAATCGACCTCGGTCACTAAAGCTTAAGCTAACCGATCATCGATGGCGTTCGATTCTCGATGAACATGACTTGCAGATGACTTCTCTTTTTCGGTATCCAATTCGGTTTTCGATATCTGGTTTCTTCTCTTTGATCTGATCACGACGATCAAGATAGCATCAGTCACATATCGGTTTATCTGCATCAGTTAGTTCATCGATTATCATATTAGGTTAGCATATCCAGGTTAACACATCGGTCTCAATCGCGTCGATCTTGACCATTGGCTCATCTTTATTCGTCCCTTGATCGGCCTCATCTCTTCTTCTTCTTCGATCCAACCTTCTCTTTCGATCCGGTCATCCGGGTCATCCGATCCGTCTCTCGATCGATTCAGTTTTAATCTTCGAACTCATCTAACTCATCGATCTCGATCGATAGATCGATTTCGTGAGTTCCCCTCAACTTGAGTTCCCCTCAACTTGTTATCCGTGAAATTAGCTTCAATAACACGAGTTGATAATGTTTATAGCATAATTCATCAAAACTAAAATATCACAACAAACTTTATCAAAAGTAACCGAATATCCATCAAGGTAAGGTTTAGAAACCCAAATCAAGTTTTTCTAAAATTCGAACGTAAAGTACATCTCTTAAAATTAAAACTCGATTTGGGCACTTCTCCCATCGGCGTGCCCTCTCGCGTGGCATCGCCCAGTGGATGAGGATCTCACCGGGATTGAACCCCTGTAAAGTGAAACATACATGATCGATTGGATCCGTATCCACCACCATAAATGGGAGGCATACGCCTAAGCAAGTTTCAACAACTAGTCGCGAGAATTATCTTCTTTCCAATCATACGGGATTGGAACAGTGACCTTCAATGTCCTCTTTTCACCGCACTTGAAACCTCCCCTTCGACTTGCTCACTCCTCCACCTCCCTTCACCTTTTCTTTGCCTTTTGGCAACACTTGAGTTCACTTGCAAGGGCTCTTGTCCTTTTTTTTGTTCTTACCCCCCTGGCCTGGAAAGGTCCATTTGCCACCAAGACTTGACTCTTTGTCCCAATATCGCCTTCTGCCGAGACCAAAGCTTGCAATAGATCAAGCATCGAGAACTTCGAGTATTTCATCGATAGTTCAACCGAATCTATTCAAAACTTTTTCGGCAGAGAATGGAAACGTAAATCGATTTGGGTCTCGATGTCGATATTCGGCGCCAAGTACCTCAAGTTTGTTAAGGTGGGCCATCATCCGGAGAACGTGCTTTTCTTACAGGCGTTCCTCCACCATTTTCATAGAGAGCAAGTCCCTCATGGTGATCCGACGAGCCACTCGATTTCGATGTTGAAACATCGCTTTAAGACTAGTCATGATGTCTGCGGCGGTCTCAACGTTCGGTGTTGGTGTTGCAACACATCGACATTGAAGCCAAGATGGTACACTTTGCCATTTTTCTTTGGAACGCCCGGTCAAGATACTCTTTCTTAACCGATTTACTTGACTCGTCATTTGCTTTTTCGGTTTAGGTGTAGTGAGAACTCGGTTATGACTTTGTGCAAAATGAGGACAATAGTAAGTTTCGACTCAATCAACAAAGTTTTCACCAAGAAGCAAATTATCTTTAAGTATATTGAGCATTGGATTAAAAGGTTGCGACATCTTTGAATGAAATAAATAATAATATGCATAAGCACAAATATATCACAAAATTCGATCACATGTTTCATATTAAAATCTCCAAAAAAAATATGAACATCATCAACCAACATCTCAAAAAACAGTTTAAATAAGTCACGTGGGATGGGTCATTATTTAAACACATTCAAAAAGTTACAAACAAAACGATTTACAAACCTTTAATATCCAGATTAATAGTTGGCTCTCATTTTGACCAAATTATAAAATTCGCGGGGACTTCGGGAAGTATATGCATATCAATTTTATACCTAAATAATAACCATGATTAAATATAGAATTATTATTTCGCTTTGAACGAGCCTCGTGGGGAGGGTCATCGTCACCACTAGTAATAATCCACAATCATCCGTTTGTAATTTATTCATGTGAAAGCTATCTTTTGACCGTCCCGTGGGGGAATTTCTCCAAAAGAATTCACAAATAAATAAATCATGGAGGTCGATAATTAATTTAATTTTATTATCAGAAATAAAATTGTCAATTAATTGTTTAAACATCTTAAGTAATTTTTAAAAAAGTGAGATTTTTCAAAACATTTTCTCATGCATCGCAAATTTAAACACAATTTAAATAAGCATAAATAATGCATAAACATCATGACAAAAATTAAACATATTGGGCACATTTATCCAATTATCATGGTTAATTTTGTCATGTCTTGATCTTGAGAAATCGTCTTCATAGCCTTCATTGTTCGTCTCGAAAAGCTCCCACTCGACCATTTAAAAAAAAGCCTTGTTGCCACGCCATCGAATTCGTTTGAGTGCCCGCCAGCACTTCTCCTCCGGGTCGAAAATAGCGAATAGCACCGTCTTAAAAGACGACGCTGCCCGGCGAAGCTTTCGCCCTTCTGCGCCGTCGCCCGTTCTCGTGCCGGCATTGCTGCTCCTCAGGCGCCGTCGCCGCCGTTCACAGCTGTCGCGTCTGCCTTCATACTCGCCGGATTGTGCCTTCGGTCCCTAAACCTCGCCTACTCTCCGCGCCCGCAAGAGTCGCGTCAAGCGTCTCGATGCCTCGCTTAACGCGTTCGACGACGCTTATTTACTACGTCGATTCGGATCCGTCTTTTAATTCTTTCGTCTCGCTTTTATTTCCGATCCGATTATAATTTATTTACAAAAATAAATAAACCTAGATCTAGACTAGTATTTTACATTTATCAAATCAAACAAATATTAATCTACTCGTGGATTTTCTCACGAGGCAAAACGAATCCGAACGAATCGAATTAAAAAACCACAATTTATATGCATGCATAAATTAAACACATTAAATTCCATGACAATTGGATACTGCAAAAAAAGATCTAGTAATTCTACTATCCAATTTCAAATTTAATGACAAATAATTAAATTACAATTTAAAAATTGAGTCCAAATCGAGGCTCGATACCGCTTGTTGGGGAATTAATTGTGGGATCTATTCGGGATGAATATTTAAATACAAATTTAATTCTTGACAATTATTAATAGCATGAATTAACCCATATTAATTCAAATAATAATTCAACAACAAATCATGATATAAACAAAATTTCACGAAATCATACGACGCGGAATTACTACGAGTTTACGTGAACTTACCTATTGGAATGGCAATGGTCTTGTATATGAAAACACACCAAAAGTCCTTCCCAAGTATTCCTAGTCCTCGCCGACAATCCGTTGGAAGGATATCATGAACAATTAACAAAAGGAAAAATAAATTTTGTTGCACCACTTTTGTGGATTTACTAATTTTTCCTTTACATGGAATTGTACTTGGGAATGAAAGAATCATCCCCTATTTATAGATGGGGTGGTGGGCGATTTTTAGGGAAGAAAAACAATGTGGAAAAATCTTTTCTTGATCTCCAAAAAATCTTGAATATATCTCCTATTTTCTTTTCCCCATAATTAAAATATTCTACAAAAATCTCACCTCATCTTGCTATGATGATTTTCGAAATATTAGGAGAAAAGATTCCAAGATTTGGATCTTCTTGAATTTATGAGATATTCTTGTATTTCAAGAAATACATATCTTCTATAATATCTTTTCAAGAAAATCAAAAAAATCTTTATTTCCCTCATATTTCAAAATTTTCGAAACTTATCTATATGAATAACCAAGTGAGAGATTTCTTGAATTTAATGAGATAATCTTGTATTCCAAGAATACATATCTTCATTCCATAACAAAATTCAAAGAAAATCTTTCTCCCCTTTTATCCATAATTTTCGAAAAAAACAAGAAAAAATAGGCAACAAATTTATTTTTATTTTAAATACATTTTTCAGTTATTGGACTTTATCTTGGGCTACTTGAGGGGCCTTTAGGAGAATTAAGATTTGACCTTCCAATGGACCTTGAATTATCAATATTGAGTCACAATATTATTCAAGTCCATAAATATTAATTAATACCACTACATAATTAATATTGCACTATCCATCTTAACCCATATTACAGTTAATATGACTCCCGATTATTATTTCCCGTGTTTAAGATTATCTAGTCCATTAATTAATTCAAGCCACTGAAATAGTTTTTCATTAATTAATATCTTTTATCCTTGGTAAAGAAACGATTCAACATTATTATCCATACCGGAAACTGGTTCCACTTGCAAGATTTGGTATGATAAAACTTATGAACCTCCCAAGGGGGCAAATCGAACAAGCGTACTTGCACACGATTCTCCGTATTAAATCGTAGCAATCGCATGTGACCAATAATATTGCCCAAGATATAAGGTATTAAATCTCATTGATTCTCTTCCCATAATAAGTCAAAGCAATAGTTACTAACCACACGCAATCCTATTTAAGGGACGAAGATTAAGAAATAACTAATCACTGAGGTCTAATTCTTCCTAGTTCAGTTCTGAAGAATTTATCCTCCTGTAGGTCCTCTTCAATGCATCAGTCATGCACTAGTGTAATCTCTTGGTCAAGACAAACCAATCTGAGTCTTACACTACAACCTTTCACGATGGATTGTTCATTTCCATCTAGGTCGTGAATGGTGTACTTTTAGTTACAAAGAACTGATAATTTAATATTCTTTAATCTTGGTATCACTAAATTAACTACAATGTAACACGTACTATTTAATGAACAATTATGCAGTAAATATATGTAACATTCGATGATATTTAAAGCATCGGTGATAAACAATTTATTTCAATAAATAAGTCCGAAATTCAGTTAGTCTGATTATACAAAGTAAAAACATACTTTCCAGTATAATCCCAACAAACATAAGGGGCCAAGTACAACATACAAGACAAAACATAATCTTAGCCCTCCATCCTCTAAGATTATCCTGTCTAGGAATCACATGAAATAATCCATTGCATGGATGTCACTTAATCAACTAAATTTGTACACCTCGTTCAGCCAAGAAATTGAGATGGACTTAAATCACCTTTAATAACTATTGAATTCTCAAAATGCAGCTATATGCAACATAATTTGCTCAAATTAAGTCAAGAAAATGTCCCCCTATTTACAGTTAAAACATACAAACAACATAGTAAGGGTAATGGTATACTCACAAGATCAACAGTGGATGATACATCAAGTTCAGTACCCTATTCAAACTTTCCATTCATTCGTCTCAATGTTTTGAAGGAAGCTTGAATGAGCCTCCAGCATAGAGCATTTTGTAAACAGGCATAATCCTGACCGTCAATACTATGCTAAGCAAGGTCCCAATAACACTAACTCCAGCCAGAATGAAGAAGGTAAGCCTAAAACAACTTGCACCCAAACAAGTCGAAGAATGCTGCTTTGCTGCCTCATTATCGTATAGAGTGCCAGCAAGGAGACCCGAGAATAGATATGCACCCATTGGATTACCCAGGGACATGAAATTGAAAATCATACCGAAGTTCTCTAGGCCAAATAGTTCGGAAGCTGTTGGGACCATGATAGAGACTTGAACCCCGTAGCAGATGCCAAGTAAGGAAGTTGCAGCAAAAAGAGTGCCATTAAAACCCGAAGCAAAAAGAAGGTATGTAATCACCATTATTAGTTGTGTAACTGTCATCCAAATGGTCCTGGGAATTGCTTTTGATCTGCAAGTAAAGTTATGCTGCTGATTAGAAAAGGAGTTGGTCTTACGTGAAACAGTTTTATTGTGTTACTGGTACATAGCTATTCCTCTATAGTTGAACAGCTTATTCTTTTAATAAAACAATTAGTACTATCAACAAATACTTTTTAAAATATACACACAAAATGCAAACCGGTAAAAGAGTTTACATAAAGACTGTCTTTGAAAGTTGTAATAATATGAACATGAATGTCCGATCAAAAAAAAAAAAGAACATGAGTAACACTTGGATGCACTGGTTGCATTGTGCAATTGTTGCACAACTAATAATGTTCAATAACTCAATGAAAACAGCTGCTACTGTTCAGTGAAAACAGCTAATATTGCATAGAAGTATTTGCCTCGGACATTACGTTGAGATAAGTAGTTATAGGGGTAGATTAAATGATGGCAAACCTGACAAAATATTCAGAGATGACACCCCCACCAAGACGACCGGTAAAATTGCCAAAGCTGAAGATGGATAGGAGAACCTTTGTATTGTGCATATTCTGAGCTATTCCTATTTGTGCCAAATTATTGAGAACAGTGACACCAGACCCCACGCCAACAAAGTAGACCAAGAACAGGAGCCAGAAATCAGCTTTGATGAAAGCTTCACGAAACGAAAAATCTTCCCCTCTTCTAGGTCTCCTCTTTTTCTTTATCGCACCTTCTCCTTCAGCAAGAAGCATGTCAACCTCAGATATGCTGTTATTTTCATAATAACTTCCTAGGCTTTGAGCTGAAGAAGATGGCTGCAAAAGTGGCTCCACATTGTCAGTATTACCCTTCTCATCGGGTGGTAAAGGATCAGCAGACTTGCTGCGGTTGGAGGGGTAGAACGTCATTTTCAGAGGGATAGCAAGTGGGGCCATAAGAAGGAGCACCATAACTAGAAGAAGAGAATAGGAAATAGCGGTACTCAAAGGGAGCACATCATCTAAAATAGTAGTAGTAAGAACATATATACCGAGCAAGACACTAGCAGCTTGGATGAAAAGAAAATGGTAATGTTCTGAAGAATCGTCTCCTGGAGAGGGAGTACAAGGCCTGACCAAAAACATCATCATAAGACAAAGTGCAGGGATTCCAAGTGCGAGGAAGAGTAACAGATTTAGGGATGAGCTGTTGAGCAAAACACTGTAAACTTCAGTATACACGGCAGCACTGAGACCGGAATAGCCTTTGAGAATACCAGCAACCGTTCCACGACTAAGAGGGAAGTTTCTCATATTAGTAACAAGGACTGCTGTTAGGAACCAAGCATTGCTGTTTGTTGCAATACATAATGCAAACCACAACTGCAATATAATTGGATGAAGACATTAGAAAGAAGGATACAAAATAGATAAATGTAAAAAGAATCTACCATAAAATTCAGAGATGAATATAATAAAAGAAATAGCTCATGCTACCTAGAAGAACTATATCCGGCATTTGATGGAGATTATAAATGATCACATTACTTTCTTACACCTCTCACCAGGCATGATATACATTTTCAGAGCTCGGGAATCACATGTTTAACTAAATATCTATTTCATTCGGCCATTTGTGGTTTATATACATGATTTTTAAAATTTAAAGGTGAAATTGTAACTCCAAAGGACATAAACACTATGTTTTTTAGCTTACATCTCATTATTCAATAAATTAGCTACATGTAATAGATTCAACCTGCCAATTTTCCGTACTTAAAACAAATTACTATGTTCTAAAAAGGTGACGAGATAAATTCTATTTCACCACTCCCAATCCCAAGAGCCTTTTGCCCAATGCACAACCAAGTATTATCGATATCTTTTTCTTAACTATACATGAGCTAGTAATAAAGACACACGTGTTGAAACTTCTCACAAGTAAAGAAGAGATAAGACCGACCTTTTAAATAAGTTAATAACCAAAAGAAAAGAACACATATGATTGGAAAATTTTCCAACCAGATCAAGTTACAAGCAATCATGTTAATCCAAACCCCAGTCAATTGACTTCACCATTTTCACATGCAATTCAGTACAAAAAAAACAGAGAGAAAAGAAATATATACCACCCAAAGAGCATGAGGTGGATAAAATTGTTGGGAGCAAAAAAGTGTACAAATGAAGTATAGGCAAAAATATCAAGAAATAAAAAGGCAATTTTCTAAAATTATCTTAAAAGCATTTTAGAATGATGTGAAGTTTGTCTTGGAGGTGTAGGATGGTAGATGTATTAAACACATGTTGTAGAACTAGAACCCACCATTGCTTATATAAATAGAGATGCCTGAATGGCTTTTGAATATTCAAGATATAAAATTGATTCATCTAATTCAGTTAAAGAGACTGTGATCCACCAAATTGTTGAAAGAGTTCCACTGTATAAGGGTGAGATAGAGAGATCTATCCTCTAATATATATTAGAGAATCACTGTATATTGAGAAATTTGAAAAGCAGTATACTGTAATTTTTCTTGATTTGAGGTTCCCACATAAATTAGTGTGTCTACCTAATTTGTTTTATATCAAATTTGTTTGGTAAGATATGATTCTGAATTCTCATTGTCCTCTTCCAACACGTGACAAAGATAACTATATTTCATCACTCCCAAGCCCAAGATAACATCACAGAGCATTTGCACAATTTATCCAGTTCTCAAGGATACATGACTTAGTAATAAAACCCCCATGTTAATAACTATCACAAGTAAAGCAGACATAAAAAAGAGTAAATATCCTAAAGAAAAAAAAAATATATGATTCAGAAAAAAATTCAGCAAGTTACAAACAATCATCTCAATCAAAAAGAGGCACCATAAGATCAAAACACAATCAATTGACCTCACCATTTCCACATGCAATTCAGTACAAAAACAGAGAAACTAAATACATACCACCCAATAAGGCATCGAAGTAACAGTCCGGCTCAACGCCAGCCACAAAACCCCATAACCAAAAAAGCAAGCCAAAGCACCAACCAAAAGCACAACCCATGGCTGAAACTTATTGCAAACTAACCCAGGCAAAAGCCCCACGTTTTCACCTATATCATTCGCAACACCGAGCAAAGTAAGTTGTCTCTGATTGTAACCGAGAACCGATTTCAACGAGTGGGAATACAGAGGAAAATTGTAGGCATTCCCAGCCGCTATTTGCACCCACACAGCAGCTCCAAGACCCACCCATGGCGGCCTAGTTCCGTATTTCACAGTCGCCATTTTTGTTCTGCAAATAATATACAGATCTATGGAAGCAGCAAAAATTCAATGGCGATGCTTCAAATTCGCGGAACTGTAATAAGTAGTGATTGATTTTGAAAAAAGAAAAGGGCAAAGCGGTGCGATTTGTCATTTATTGTTTATTTTGTGGTGTGCATGCCTATTTATTTAATTATTCAAATGTACAGTTAACACATGGCTGGTGTGTCGTTAAATCTGATATTTTTGATACTGCCAAACTTAAAATGAAAGTTGGGAGATTATAGTATTAGTTAGTTTTTAAATAATTGAGAAAAACTTTAATGAAGATTGCTAAATTGATGTCACGTAATTGTAGGGATGGTATCTTGTGGTTTCAAATCTTGATTAATTGTAGGAGAAAAAACGTGTTTTCCTTTCTTTCTTTTTTGAATATGATAATGAAAGTAACTCGTAATATTTTTTCTACTTTTTTCTGTATGCTTGCATTTATTTAATGTGTTATTTACTTTTATATTCACGAGGCGGACAATAATCAACAGTCAATACACAAGATTTTGAAAATAAAAGTGGTAGGAACAAAAAAGTGCACGTGACAAAAATATCAAGAGAATAAAAGAACGGAAAAATATCTGGGGACAGTTGGTATATAGGAGTATATTATTATTCTACTGGGTATAAATAAAAGTACTATAATAAGAAAAAATCTTGGGTGCGAAGTTGTTGATGTGATGTGTTTCAATTTTCAAATGGCAATTGAAATTGAAAATATCGAAATCGAAAATCTCCTTTTATATTGTTAGGCAATCTTAGTATTAAATTCCACCGAGCAAACATGTTTGAGAACATAAAAATTTACAGGAGGCCGTTTCTTACATTTATAAAATTTTGTGACAGTTTTAGGATTACATAAAAAAAAAAATCCATCTCACGATTTTATGTAAAAACATCAAATAATTTGAGTAAGAAGTATTATCCTGGAACATCAATTATTCTGAATTGGGGATATAAAGATATAAAAATATGACAATGTCTCATATACACTTGGTGCACTGACTCTAGATCCGTGAACTCACTTTGGCTCAGCCCATTTTATTGTGGATCCTCATTTTCACTAATGATAATGTCTTATTTTTTTTAATGGGTTCTTTATATATCCCGAAACAAGTCTTTGGCGGTCGTCTTGGTCAAGACGTGAGACTCAACCCTAAAAAATATTTATAGTGCCCAAAATTACAAGAAGCAATATACCAGTCAAAGTCTATTCTAAAAATTAATAGGATTTCATAAAAAAAAAAAATCAACTTTACGAAAATTTTATCGAGTATTATTAATTATAATTGTGGCAAGTTTTTCATGTTGAATTATCTCACCTTACAGATTCCTACAGAAGGAAAACAAAAAAAAAAAACCTCTTGATTTAGTAATAAAGTGCATATATGAGAAATGAAAACACTACAAATAGCAACCGCCCTTTTTTGTCTTAATTCTTAACTACTTTCGAAGCGAGCATTATGAGTACGGTTTAAAAATTCCAAAAATACACCAAAATGTTATTTGAAAATTTGGATATTTTAACATATTCCAAAAGTTATTTGAAAAATTGGAGATTTTAACATACATATAAGAATGAGTATATAAGTATAAGTAGGTCTTATGTGCACATCAGGCGCATCGTGTAAATTAAATTTATTTTTAAAACGTTCAATTTATTTACATTAAAATATTCAACTTATTTTATACTGAACAAGTTAAACGTTTTAAAAATACACTTAAATTGCATAATGCACCTGTTACATACAAGACTTTGCATATAAAAATTGTAATTCTAAAAAATATCCAGACAGGTTTGAAATCTAACTAAAATATACCTTCGGTCGTGATCTGAATATGTGCTAATTACAAATATCAAAATTTTATGCGGACTTGAGTTCACGTAAACTTTTTTTTCTTCAAATATCAATGTTTTGCATATAAAGTGTACTATTTAAAAACACATTGTATGCATAACAATTCCATTTACATAACAGTAGCACTCAAAAAACGAAAGTTCGTGAACCCAAATTCACAAAATATCTATTAAAAATGTGTAATTAGAGATATATAGATTTTTATTTTTTTAATTAGACAAAAAAGTTTTATTAACCAGAATTCTTAGCTATAAGAAATAGCCAAGAAAAAGAAAATTACATTTACAGAACCATGATTAAGAACGAAGCATATTGGTTAACAAACCAGAGACTTAATGAAGCATTACAATGGATGAATTTTTTTGCAAGTGACCAACTCCGTAGCCTTCCTTTTATCTCATAAAATATTTTTCCAGAGTTGAACTCCACTCCTTCAAATATCACTTTGTTCCAAATGGCTCAAACTACATAATTTCATAAGCAGACATCAAAAGAAGAATCGGCATTTTTCCCACACAGAACTCCCGAAAACATGAGGAAATGATCCTTAACCTGAGAGTGTAAGGTAGAGATACCACAATCCAAGATAAACAGTCTCCCTATACAGGCTTGGGACGAGGCGGGGAATTTGATCGAGAAAATTATTTTTCAAACAATTTTCTACCCTCCCACAAGTGTGTGGGGTCGTCGTAATAATATAAGCAAGAGACCCAGTTAAATATCAAACCACAAGAGGGGAGCTAGTGCAATGAGGCTCTAGGACTATGTGATGGCATGCTACTATAGCTACTAATCATGGTTTGTAATCAATTAAACTAAGCTAATTAAATAAAATATTTTTGGATTTTTCAAAGCAAAGCAACAATTCAAACAAAGAAGCAAGTAAACTTAACTAAAGATTAAAACTAACTCCCAAACAAGTGCAAGATGAGGTGAAGTTCTTTGAATTCTATCCACTATGTGATTATTAAGAAAAAATTGATTTATGTCGGTTTCAAGTTAAGTATGGGTGGTGCTAAGGGTGAATCTAAGTGCTAGCAAATAACTATTACACTTAAAGTCACTAGGGTCGTCTATTCTTTCCTATCGGGTAATATAACCTCGAGGTGTTCCCTTAGAAGGTATTATAGCCTTTGAAAGGTGTTCCCACCAAGTAATCAAATAAACTCTCCTTTTCCCTCACTAATTACCTAAACTTTCATTCAAATAATCAATGCCTAATGTTGGGGTTTTAATGCATTTAACTCTCTCTCGACGAATTAAAGCATAATTAATACTTTTGCAAATTCACAACTCACACAATAAATTTAATAATGTTAATAAAACTCTCATCTACACTAAGCATTCTTCAAAATATGGATTAAAGAAGTTCAAGTACAAAGAACAATAAATACCCAACAATTAAGAACAATCTCACAATACTCAATAAAAATATGACACAAATCAAAGTTAAACCCAACTCTCACATAGTTTCTAGCATCCAAAGCACAAAAAATATTAACTCATAGAACTAGAAACAAAACACATGGCTAAAATAGAACAATAATTCAAAAACATGATGAAATAACCAACAAAAGTTAAATAGAGCTATAGAGTCTTCAAAAACTTCAATCCTTACAAAAACTTCAATAACCCACTTGAATCTAACTAAAAACTTGAGAAGAACTTAAATCTAAATTAAAATTAAGCCATTCTATGCTAAAATATGATCTCCAATGGGGGTAGAGAGAAAGGGTGAGCGTAGCTGCCCAATGGTGGAATCAATCGTGCCTTAGAAATGAAAATTGTCCCTGTTCTTTTAATTCTCACGCTCAAAAGTCGTTGAATGCCTTTTAAAAATAAAATACGAACACAACATTTTTAATCACCCTAAGAACGTTTTCTAAAATGAAGGGGTGATTAAGAGAATTTCCAATCTCATGAAATTGCAATTAAACTAGGAAATAGTTCATGAGAAAACAAAGTAGTGTCTCGATTGTTTTGTCAACAATATATTTTGTTCATCTAAAAAAACTCCGTATCCTCAGTCTTGCAATTTCTGCTCATAAATGCTATCCGGCGCAGAACATGTGCTTACCACGTTCCCTGAAAAAGTTGTCTTAAGTGGCACCATGCTGAATTGGGAGGAGTGTTTGTTGCCTCTTCTTCAAAGTCTCAAATTGTGTGCTGATGCCTGCTGTGGAGCGGAGTGGGAAACAGTTGAAGGGCAATTCTGCAGCCTCAAATTCCTGCTAATTTCATACTGTTGTGATATGAGATATTGGAGGGTGGACAACACCCACTTTCCAAGCCTTGAGCACCTTATTTTTCAAGGCATAAAAGAATTGGAGGAGATTCCTTCGTGTATAGCTGACATTCCAACACTCAAGTCAATTCAGTTGGACAATACTTCCACATATGTTGTTGATTCTGCTGAAAGAATAATGGAGGAGCAAGTGGATAATGGGTATGAAGACCTTCAAGTTCACATTTGGTACCCGCCTCTCTCCTTCTTTTTGTTTCATATATATATGTCCTTTCTCCATCTTCTTTCCTTCACTTTTAAACAACATTTTGACTTGATCGAAATTTTGGTTAAAAATATTTTCCTACTCCCCCAAAGAGTACGGGATCTCCGTAGTAATGTAAGTAATTTGACCAAATATTTATCGAACCCAAGAGACTAGGAGAGGATTGGACCCCCAAAGTTATACGTATCCATGGTATTATAGAAGCGATAGAAGTTTTTTGGATTTTAAAAGCAAATTAACTTAAGTATCAATTTTCAACTAAAGACAACAAGAATTAAAACTAACAATTAACTACTAATCAAGTAATAAGAACAAAAGTAATCAAGCAATTAAAACCAACTTTCGAGGGAAAGTGCAAGGGTGAGAGAATTGCTTCAGGTGTTTTCCTTATGTGGGGTCACTAACAAGTTCACAAACCAACTACTCAATTATGTCATAAGTGGTGATTTAGCTAGGAGCAATCACTAAAATGTGTAGACCAATCCATTTTGAGGCCTAGGTGAACAACGTGAATTAACTAGCACCTAATTAATCCCATAATCTCCTAAGATTGTAACGAATAGAAAGTTTCAACACGGTTACTAATTCCTAGACATCATCTCCTCACCAACCTCATAGACGACCTCTACTCGATTAATGTCTATTGTTGTCGTTCTAGCCACTAGCCAACTTTTGATTGAACTAGATACTGAGTAACATCAAATTACCCAAATTGAGACTCACACTCACAACCTAATCATGCATATCCAACTCTAGTTGTAATACACAAAAATAAGAATGCTAGCTAATAGAATCAACAAGATATTTGAAGCATTAAACCCACAACAATATAAACTATAGAAAATCACTCACATGGACATAATCAAGAAATTAGTTCACATGTCCATCAATTTCCCCACATATATCCAACACCCAAAGAAAATAAGCTTAGCCCATGGTTCTAGAAGAGAAACCAATGTCTAAAATGAAGAAATATAATAAACTCATATTAAAATGATGATTAAACAAGAGATTATAGAAAGATATTACCTCCAAATATGAAATAGATAGAAAACTTGAAATATAAAACATAAACTCCTTCAATCTTGCTTGTAAATGCAAATAACTCTTAAATCTAGCTAAACTATGAATTTCTAAAGAAATCTACACTAAAAAGTACTTAAAAAAATTAAAAAGTATCACTTGGAGACACATAATAAAAAAAAAATGCTCAAAAGCTTAAACCCTATAAAAACTATCAAAAACTCTCTTATCCTTTTTTTCCTTCTGTCCAATTCTCCCTGTTTCCAATCCGCTGCTCTCTGATCTTTTTATCCTTCCCACAAAATCGCTGAAATCCTTGTTGGATAGAGTAGCAACTTTAGTTAATTTCCTTTTCTTTCTTTCTTCCGTCAAAAGTTGCGGCCCGTTATGCCTTTGATTTCAGCTCAATTTCTTAGTTGACATGGTCTGCTGCATGCTTTATTGGGCCACAATAAAAATGGTCACGTGGCTTGCAACTTGGCCCAATTTAATGGATGGATGATTGGTTATTGGGCCGGTTGATCTTCATTTTCCCGAATTGGGCCGAGTGGGCGTTTTTTGCTGCGCATCGTTTTTATTTCGCTCATAACTCGAGCTTCCGACCTCCGATTGAGTTGATTCTCTTTTCGTTGGAACCCTCTTTACGATGCGCTTCTAATGGTTCAGCCCTCTTCTCAAATATCCTCTTGAATCAGATCAGTTTTCATCAATTCTTGCTCGTTTTTACCCGTTTCTTACACACTTTATCACAATCTCAAATAAATGGGATTAGTAGCAGTATTCATTGCAAATGAGCTCAAATCACATCAAATAAGGCACATAAAATGATCATAAAACAAGCAATTATGACCCTCATCACATTTATATTCCTTTCTCCATTTTTATATATAAAATCATTTAAACATAATAATACCCTCACTGAAAATAGTAGTGCTCAATTTCCTGCTCATTTTCATTTACTGTTTGGTATGTTAATCTAGGATCAGTCTCAGCCTTTGCAAATACTGATTCAGTATACATTAGAATAGAAAGAACAATAGACGATATGTTTGGAAATTGAAACATAATTGGAACAATAGACGAGCTCGCATGTATTGGCCACCAGCAGTTCAGGACATAACATTTTTAAGACCCATTTTATTATAATAGTGCTAACATTTTATTATGATAGGCGAACTCGAAGACCAGGACGAGCTCGCATGTATTATGATTGGGAGTAATTTTCAGCTGCACATCAATTTTGTGAACTCCAATTGAGTTAATTCTTTTTTCATTTTATATTTTAATTAACAACTAGCTCGTTAAAATATGAGTCAAACAGTGAATGAACAATCTACAATATTCGAAGTGAGAACACATAGATACCTATTAGTCTCGCGGTAGCCAATCAATATGAAAGTTATGACTATTCGATCTCCGTATATTTTCCAAGGGTGCAAAAGTCGGAAATCGATAGTCGGACGGATATGGACCGCCTAGCACCTAGGCCATCTAGGCAGGGACTAATCGGGGACTAGTCGGTTCGTTTTTTTTTTTTTTTTTTTTTCATCTAAATGAGTTTTATTTACTATTTATCAATATATTATAACAAAAATACACTTCAAAATTAATTAACAAATTCATTATGATAATAGTTAAAACATATTTTCTTATATCTATTATCCATTATAGAGTACAAGAAAATTAATTTAACATAAAAAAACTAAATAAATATGTGTTTTGGAATTTTAGTGTAGTGAAAATTACCAATCTTTGTCTTACTTTCAATTTATTCTAAGAACAAGGTCTCTCATTATTAAATACTACCTTAATATTGGACATCCCCCCCAACTTAGTAGTCTAGCAACTCAGGACTTCGATCGTTCTGGCGGTTTGCAAAAAAAAAAAATTCGGCCGACGATCGATTTGCAAGCACAAACGCTTTAAAGTTTATATTTAATCGAAATTTTACATCACTGATATTTCCTATTTAACTAATCGTGGTTTTATGAGCGGATTCTTCTAATTTACTTTTTAAACTAATTATACTTTCGCTCTCCTCCATCAATTAATAAATGTTTAGTCAATGTTTTGGACCCAAAATTATGTGGTCCATCCCTCGGAATTTATGCTGCTATTTGAATGCCTTCAATTTGGTAGATTGAACACCTTTTGAGTTTTGACTTCCAAAATAAAAGTCTTCACCCAAAATTTGGGAAAGCGCCTGCAGAAATACAAACAAAACAAATGAAAAATGTCAATAATATTAGGAAAATTAAATAAAATTATTTCAAATAAAACCAAATTAATACTCAAACAACGAATTAGGCTGAAATCGAAAGAAATAGCGTGTGTTGTGTTATGAAACAATCGACGTAAATAATAAAATTGAAAAAAATATTAATGACTTTTGGTTTAATAAAAAACAAGTTAGAGTTATGCTTTTTGGTTTTTCTCTTAAACAAGACAAGAGCAGTTGTCCTCAATGAAATAGTTCGTAAAAACCAAAACCCATAACATCTTGTAAAATTTAATTACCCTAAATTAAATAAAATCATTTATTAATTACAGATTGACGGCAATTATTGCCAAAAGAGGGTACTTCTGGAAAATAATTCCGATTTGTGTTATAAGTCCTCCTCTTGCGAGTTTTGGTTATTGAAAAAACGTCTGGAAAACTTTGTTGTAATTTGGATTGCCACTTAATTCTCAAGTTTGAATAATTAATTAATCACGATGATATACCAAATTAATATGCAATAATTCAATTAATTTCTCCCTATTTACAATACAAAAATCGTCGTCCAAGTCATCAATTCATGTCGGATCCATTTCGGGTTTCGTTAAAATCGGATCCAAAAAAAACCCGTTCCCTTCAAGAACCCATTAGTCCCTATACCCAAAACAAACCCAATTACGCCTTTGACATGGCGGAAAGCCGGCTAGGCCGGGGCCGGAATTCGCCGCGGCGGCGCTGATTATGCAACGACGGCCGAATCAACGCCGCCAGGGCCCTCTTCACCAGATCCCCCTCCACCGTATTAATTCGCACCAGCGAATTCTTCATGGCGGAGCGCCTCATATGCAGCCGGCTCGAGCTCCCACACGACGCCGTTTGCGAGTTTTTCGAAACCCTAGAATTGTTGGCGAATCCCCCTTTGTGTAGGCTGCATCGGAACGAACCGGGGTGGTTCGTGGGGGCGCACATGCAGGTCCGCTTCTGTGGGGCCGCCGGTTTCTCGGACCGGCTCGAATAGGAAATTGACCGGTTCGGTGAACCGGGCCGGTCTAAGGAGAAGCTGAGAGAAGGGGTGGGGTAGTTACGGAGGTTAAGGGGGGTGGGACTTTGGAACGACCGGGCGGCGGAGAAGGCGGAGGTGGTGGCGGAGGCGAACGGCCGCGGTTGGGCGGAGTGGTGGCGGTTGGGTTTTGTGGAGAGTGGGTTGGACCGGATGACCGGTCCGTTCGACTTATTTTGAGATGAATAATAAGCCGACATTTTAAAGTGAGTTTGGTGGTTAAACCGGTTTAGCTAGAGTTGTTTTCTTAGTGTGAGAAAGAAGGGGGGATTTGAGTGGGGATTTTGGCAAACCTGACTTTACTCGGGCTATGTATTTATAGTCTGAAAAAGTGGGTTGGGGGGTTGTTTGGTTGGCTTACTTTTCTAGTATTTGTGATTTTTTCAAAGTCATGATTTTTCATTAATTGCAATTTGTAGCCCCTAATTCTACGGCATATTGTATTCTAGTGTATATTGTTAATTAAATGCTATTTGCGCGTTTAAACCTTCTCCTACCTTTTCTAGGTACGGAGCATTGTTTTGACTTGGTAAATCATTCCATTGTGATGGTTTTAACTTTTTAATAAATTACTCTCTTTGTACAATAAAAATAGACAAGATTGTTCCTAAAATGTATTTATTAAGTTTAAATAACGTGCCCTTATTTAATTTCATGTGAATAAGGTAAAGGAAGTATAGGAGTGTCATTGAAATAGTGCTCAATGCAATTTAAATGTATTTTTTAAACATATAATTTTTGCAAAAAATTCATTTTTTCACACAGAAACGTTCAATTTATTTAATGTAAAACAAGTTGAACATCTCTGTGTAAACAAGTTGAAGAGTATATCAAGATTCAGGAAAATAATTGCATTTTTAAAAATACATTTAAATTGTATGACTTACTACTTGATGCATACAAGATTAACAAAATTTTGTGGGATTAAATGAGCTTTACACATATTTTAATCAGTGTGTAAAATGTAATTTGTGCATTATTGTTGGAAAGAGGAAAAGGCTCATGTCCATACCTAATCAGAAAAAGAAATAATCCTTTTTACTAGAATTTAAGAAAAATAACTTGTTAGCATTTAAAAGAGTCAAACCCTTCACTATTATAATATCGTCTTTGGTATAATATTTGTTACAACTAATATTCAGGTTGAACAATGTGTTATACTACAAATACTATGTATCCTGCAAGATATACTATACATCCGATCTCAATCTCAAGATAATAAAAAAAATCAATCAAAAACAAATTTTAATACATCGTAACATGATACTTGAATCACTGTAAAATATGATTTTCTCCTTAAATTAAATATTGGTATTGCCAAAATTACAGAAATTAGTAAGACATTTCTTCTTAGTAACTAGTGGACCCAATGTTGACTTTGACCAAATAAATATCAGCAAAATGCAGCAAGTGGTATTCTAAATAACTGCCATGAATGATGTTGACATTTTCAAAGGCTCGATTTCTATTTCGTACCAAGAAAGTTTAACCATAGTTTAGGAGGCATGGGAAAATGGAAACCAGGGGCTGATTACCATAACTATGGACGACCAAAACGACAAAGCACTTTGCCGTTTGATTAACTACTTCTGTGGGGGCATTATTATAATCAGACAGTGGGATGCAATGCCACGTAAGTGATCTACTTTGTCGACACACTCCTCCATAGATTCCACCTATTTGTGTTACTACTATTTTAACATTTATTCAATTTAATTATATATTTACCCCATCCTATAAATATATGCACACCTACTTTATTATCGAGTTTTTGTGAGCGAGTTGTTTATTAGTATTTTAAATGATAAAGTAATTTTAAAAAAAGGGTATTATAAATTTACCTCTTATCTATTACATGCATCTTTAAAAATTATTTTATCATTTTAAATATTAATAAAAAACTTGCTTGCAAAAACACGCAAAAACAGTAAACGTGCATATATCTTTTGGACGTTCCTGCATATGCCTTTTAATATAAAAATAAAATATTCCCATCTTTATTTGGGGGAATAATGACGGGTTGCTGATGATGATCATGTGGGTATGTTCATGAATCATGGGATGGTTCCTTTTGTTTTTTTATTTGGTGCTACTAAATATACTGCGCCTCGCATTTAAAATATACTCATCCCATTTTTTAAGAGACACAATTGTATGAGACGATCTCACGATAAGACGATGCATAATTTAAGCATAACGTTTTAACTCTTTAAAAGAGTTGAATGTTGATTTTATTAATGTATACTCCATCTAAAATATGAGTATGTCTCATACGAGTTTTATCATTATTATTAATACTTAGTTGAAGGTCTTGTATAATAATATACTCACAATTTTGTCGATTTTTATGATGTTTTCAAATTTAGGGTACTTTTCTATATATGATTGTGCTTATAATTATAATTTAAATAGGAAAGAGCTAAAAATTTGCAGATCATGCATAGGTTGAATCAAGTCAAATGAATTTTCTCTAAAAATTCGTGTAAAGGTGAAATAGAAAAAGTCTCTCATAGTCTGTTATTATAGGGGCAAACATTTATCATTGTAAAAGACAAGTATGTGTTACTACGTATTGATGAAAAAAAATATAGCAACCCCTAAATCGTTATATATTTGCAAATGAATATTTTTTCAAATTCAATGATATAAGTTGGTGAATTGAGTCTTCTGTTAAAAGTGTGCTATATGTTTTTTTTTTTTTCATAATTTTTTGTATTAATAAATGAATAAAAGTGTAATATAGATAGACCTGTGTTACTGCATAAAAAAAAATCAATTTGGCTTATTTATTTGGGCTTATTTTCTTCTTCTTCTTTTTCACAATTTTTTATGTTACTGCATGAATAAAAATGTGAAATAGATATATATATTACAAAACAAAAATCACTAATATGTATTTGATCTTACACTAACACATACTTACATTTATAGTAACACAGTCGGAGAGTAAGCTTTCTTATTTATCCTTTGCGTTGAAAAAATCTACTTGATCTAAGTTTCACCCGTGCAAGATCGCGAATTTTCAACTCCTTCCCATTTTCACTAATAGATCACTAATTATACGGATCTTAGATTCATGTCCAAGTCTTGTATGCGTCCAGGTATACCGTACACTTATAGTTAGAATCATGCAAATAGTTATATTGAAAGAGACAACTTGTTTGCACTTAACCGTGCAACTATTGATATGGGAAAATAGTTGCATGGTTTAGTGCAAACAAATTGCATTTTTCAGTATAACAAATTGCATGATACACGGTGCATCTGAATGCACATGAGACTCATTCCTAAATCCATACAACATTGTGTATAAAAGTTTGTCTTAAAATTTAAGTTTTTTTTTTTTTTTTTTTGTAAAAGTATCATTGTGAGGTAAAGTGGGTGAATCGTGATGCTATTCTACTAGCAGATAGCTTAACAAGGCTTGCTAGAATGTTATTAGCCCTTGTTATTGGTCGAACATCTGTTATATCCATTATATGTGGGTAGTCTTGTTTATAGGTGCATCGTGTGTGAGATTTTTGGAGCGTTCTTTGTTTGAAAAAAAGAATTAATAAGTTTTTGTGTAACATTATTGTTCTGGGCTAAGTCTCTGTATGCGTTCAAGTGCATCATGCACTCATAGTGTATTTTAGAACCATGCAATTTGTTTATATTGAAACGTGCAATTTTTTTTTTATATTACCGTTGCACGGTTCAATGTAAACAAGTTGCATATTTCAGTATAAATTGCATGATTTTAAATTACACTATGAGTGTATGGTGCACCTGAATGCACATGAGACCGACTCTTATTATTCATGTCACCATCTTCAAACCTTGTTAATTTTTCTATATTCACGATTAGGATAAATTATTCTTTCCTTGTATGTTTTATATAAATTTTACTTATAAAATAAAATAACTTTTTCTTATACAATGGTGATGTTATCGTATACGTTTCTATATACTTGAAAATATATATAGTTTCTTAATCTCACATATATAATATAATATGTGAGACCGTCATGTGAGATTTGTTGTACATTATTTATAGTATAACAACAAATTAATAAAAAAATTATTAAAAAGCATTGATATTGTAGGTACTTGGATTAAGTAATGGTGAGAGGGTAACAACGTACTAATATTATACTCCAAAGTAACATGCTAGTTGGGTACTTGGATTGGATCAAGTAATGGTCATGTTCCTGTATGACAAATCTAAATGAAAGCACCATATCTTACTTTACATAACATGGTATATATTATTATTCTTTTTTTGAAAGGGTATATATTATTATTCTCGAGTCTATGAAATTTGAACAAATTTCTGTTAGAAATTTAGAATCTTTTTGTTACAGGCTGAGATGCATAGTAGTATTTGAAATTTTTTAATAATGTAATGTCGGATACTTTGTAGGTATGTGAGTGTGCGGATACGCGGATATGCGTGGAATACACACTTTATACGTCACGTGTCCCAATTTAATTTTGGGTACCGTATCGGACATGGATAGGGCACATAATTTGCAAAACTTATTTTATTTACTGCCTTAAAATAATTTTATGTTATATTAAATTAACTCAAATTAGCTCACAAAAAAAAAAAAAAAATTTGTCTCTCTCCATTGCTCATAGGTCACACAATTGTCACACTGTTCGTCGTTCACAAATTTTATATATTACAATGTTATTTTTATTTTGATTTTATATTTTTTTAGGTGTTAAAAAAAACTACATAAATTACAGAGATACATTTTTTTTTACATTATGAAAATATTTATGTTTACAATTAAAAAAATATAAAATTACTTAAAAATTATAGTCGTATCCGATGATATTTTATCTATATTTTCAAAACAAAAAAAAATCTCAGTATCCATACCTTGTCGTTAGGGGTGACCATTAAATTACAAAAACCGCCCAAACCGCCCGCACCGAACCGCATTGCACCGTCATTGATAAGTTTTTATCATAAATCGCGGTTATTTTTTTGATGCAAAACCACACCGTAAAGTTGGTGCAATTACGATTTTTCGTTGCAAACCGCACCGCCAAGTTGAAACTGTAATTTACTATTCGACATCCTATATTTATAGACTCATGTCTTAACTAAATCCATAAGAAATAAACTATCTTCATAATTCTTTTAATCCACAATCTTAACTTTTACACATAATAAGCTCATATGTTCTGTATAGCTCAAGTGGTTGGAGCCCCACTACCAGGTCGAAAGGTCCTGGGTTCGAGACACCCAAATTACATTATAAGACCATTCAAATTAAATTTGGAATAAAATTTTGCTAATGCACCAGATCCCTTCAAAACTCCAAAGTTGTACTTGTATAATGTTCAAAAATATTATTTCATTTATCATTTCTAAATATATATTTTTCAACTTTAACCATATTATAGAATATTGATCAATTAAATTTATTATCATATGTTTAAATTGACATCACTTTCTTCTACTAATATTTATGTTCATGTAAAACCGCCAAACCGCAAATAACCGCCCGAAACCGTTCAAAACCGCATGATCACGTTGACATGAAAAATCGCAGTTTAGAACTTTACAATTAACCGAACCGTATGTAGCAAGACAATTCTAATTTAGTCGAAAAAAACGTAAAAACACACCATGGACATCCCTACTTATCGTATCCATATCCGTGCAACTCAGGTTACAATTTGCAAGTCTTTCTTTGTAATGGAACCTGGTAAATGTATCATTTTTAGGGAAAAAATTGCATCAACATAGTAATAATTTCTAGCTATAAAAATTGTGAATTAATTTAATCATGCACTACGATTGTCCAAGCCATTTTTAGGATTTGCATCAAGGTGGGGGCGGTGATGGTGGGCTGCAGTAGTAGTCCGCTACGTCGTGGATCAAAAGCCCTAAACAAGCTTTCGAATAAATTGTGCCCAACAGGCCCAAACAAGTTTCTGACTTTATGAATCACGGCCCCGGTAAAAAAATAAAATAATGATGTGTTTATACATTGTATTTGACAAAAACCCATAGTCTCAACATGAGATGGTCAACAAATTAGTACACATATTAACACCCATTTTTTTTCAGAGTATTAAAATATCATGTTAAAGTTATGTTTGTGACACCGTTTTATGTAAATGTGTCTCATTATATTTTTATGGCAAAAGTTTCTATGAACCCATCATGCTATTTTTATTTTTAAATATCACTATTGTTCATATAAAATGTTATTGGTATATACACACATGGTGAAACTGTTTAAAAATAAGGTAGGAATATTATTTAAACAGTGACACTTCATATGTATAATAGTGACACTTAAAAAATAAAGTTCACGTCGGAATCCACAGGAAACCTACTCTATTATGTAATAGTGAATTGTATGATATAGTATATAAATATAATATAAGTATTATACAATGATATTCATATATAGATATTTAAGTTAAATATATATCAGAGTTTCTTACAACGATTCAATCAGTTGAAAGAATAACTCAATGATTTAGTTCATTATCTCGTTTAATGGCCTATCCAAGTTCCAAAATATGAATGAAAATAATCAATATTGTTTAAAATATACTCGAATTGCACGATTCATATTGACTAGACTTTGTCTATTTTTAAAGGATGAAATTGAGTTATTGTAAAACTGATGCAACATGAAATTTTGGCCTTAATGGTGTAGTTGTTAAGATTGTATTCTAGATTTGCGAGGCAGTCTCCTCTCTGTCCCTCGAAAAGTTATAGAAGTATTCTTCCCATCAAATCTGTTCATCCATTGTTATTAATAGGATTTTAGATTGCGCTAGCGTGATTTGGAACTTTTGAAGTGTAGATCGTTCTTTAATTTCTAGGGGGAGTGACTTACTCTAAGGTACAAAGTCACCCCAAGTGATTCTAAAGTATAAATTAACTTTATTTTGACTCTAAGGTGACAAAAATATGGTTAAAAAGTCTAAGTTGTCATTCTGTTCTTTTTCTGCACTTCTGACATGATTTCTGCATTTCTGGCACGTTTTCTGCACTTCTGACTCATTTTGGAGTGCAATTTTTTTTTAATTTTCTGCACTACTAGGCCAATTTTGGAGTGCAATTTTTTTAATTTTCTACACTTTTGTCTTTTTTATTCCACATTTTATTAGTTGCAATTTTTTATATAATTTAATTTAAATTTCAAATTTTATAAAATTTGTACTTTCCCAAAATGTGCACTTGGTAAAAAAAAATTATGAAATACATACAAAAATAAGATAAGAGGTATTTTTTGCACAAATTATATCTTAGAGTCACTTTAAAGATACTTTGTACCTTATAATTTTTTTGTTAGGAACTTTGTAGTGGAGAGTCATTAATTCTTTAATAGGACATATGAATCACTCCCAAGTCCTTATTATTGGGTTAACCTCCAACTATTGTGAATGATCGATATTTATTGTTCTTGCATTTAAGTTATAAGAGTTGCTTTAAAAAAATAAAATAACATTACCCTCAAACATTCTTTTGGCGCTATGTGAAGTCAACTCATTTCATATTGAAAAAATTACTCATAAATATCATTTTTCAATAGGTCTCACGTGCTAACACTTTTTAGTAATAGTCTTAGGTTCAATAGTTGACAACTATACCCTTATACACACAAACCCCATTACAGATTACACGGCCGCTCAAATCAATGTGCGCGCACACACTTTCTCCCTCAAAAACTCCGCCCGCACACACACACCCCATTACACGGCCGCCTCCCCCCCCCCCCCAAACACCACCGACGGCAAAGGAGGCGGATCCCGAAAACGAATGACCACAAATTGAATAAGGATTCTGATGAGAAGACCATCCTCTTCCACGCGATTGATATGATTACGTGCGTGGAGAAGAAGGCGAAATGGGCGATGCGGTGGATCGACGGATCTGAGTCGTTCGCTGAGCGATTGATCGCGTTCGCTTGCGCGGAGGGGATTTTCTTCTCCGGCAGCTTCTGCGCCATTTTTTTGGCTGAAGAAACACGGATTGATGCCAGGGTTGACCTTCTCGAACGAATTGATCTCGCGCGATGAAGGTTTGCACTGCGATTTTGCTTGTTTGCTTTACAGTTTGATGAAAGTGAAGGGGCTGGTGGCGGACGCCGTCACCATTGAGAAGGAGTTTGTGTGCGACGCGCTTCCGTGCGCGTTGGTGGGGATGAACGGCGAATTGATGAGTAAATAGATCGAATTTGTGGCGGATAGATGATTTCTTTGGGCCATGGGAAAATGTACAATGTGCAGATCCCGTTTGATTGAATGGAGCTCATCAGTTTGCAGGGGGAAACTAATTTTTTCGAGAAAGGAGTGGGTGAATACGAGAAGGCTTCTGTGATGTCGAATTTGAAAGGCAATGGAGCTGCGAATCATGTCTTCAACATGGATGAAGATTTCTGAATTCCGCGGTGAGTTTGGATTTTATGGTATGAGTCTAAAGTATTGTTATATAGGGGTTTAATTTACAAGCCATGTTGTTCTTATATTCGATTGTTTGTTTCCTTGTTGGGGAGTATTGGTTTTTAAATTGATGAAATTATCTACAGGGTTGGAATTGGCCAAAAGAAAGATGATTATGAAATTGATTTTTTGATATTTTAATTTATTGCGATGATATTTAGAATGTTTACAGATGATAATTTGGTCGATCTCAAGAGAGAAAGATTATGAGCAAGGAGAAAAAGAAAGGGATTTCTATATTTTGCTTTTAAAATTTTCTGTCATTTTTTATGGGCGTGCAATTTTTAATTTTATTGCGGGGTGCACTTTCTAATTTTTATTGCGTGTGTGCAATTTTTACGGGTGTGCAGAATTTAAAAAAATTAATTAAATAAAAGGACAGATGATGAAATATTTTTTGGTGGTGTGCAGAACTTTTTAGGGGTGTGCAGAAGTGTTGAGTGTGTGCAGAATTTTTTACGGGTGTGCAGAAATTAAAAAAATTAATTAAATAAAAGGACATATAATTTAAAAAAATTGGGGTGTGCAGAATTTTTATCGGGTGTGCAAAATTTTAAAAATTAATTAAATAAAATGACAGATAATTAAAAAAATGGGGTGTAAATTTTTTTACGGGTGTGTAGAATTAAATAAATTAAATAAATAAAAGAACACATAATTAAAAAAAAAATTGGGGGTATGCATAATTTTTTTTGATAAATTGCCGAATGGTTAAGAATGTACAATTTAATACATATGCGAATATGTATTTTTTTTTTTGAAATGAATTAAATAGATGATTAAAAATAATTGGGGTGTGCAGAATTTTTTAAGAGTGTGCAGAATAGTTTCGAATGTAATTTTTTTTGATGATTTTTTGTTACTAAAAAAAATATTATTAAATAAAATGACATATAATTAAAAAATTGGGCTAAAAAAATAGGAATATTATCATCAATTTCAACATATTATTGACCCAATTTAAAATCAATAAGGGTAATTTAGACATTTTGGTCTAATTTTAGCACCTTAGAATAAGGATTAAAAAGTAGTGGACCTTAGAGTAAATATGCTTTATAAATGGTACCTTAGAGTAATTGACACTTTCACATTAAGTTTACATTTTCAATTGGTTATATTACCCTCCATAAAACCGATCAAAGTTAATGACAAAATTATCCAAAGAAATAAAAAGGACAAATTGCAAAAACATGACTTATCTTTGTCTCTTATTACACTTTAAGGACTCAATTTTAGACTTTTGCAGGATAAGTACTTAACTATCAATTTATTGCAAAAAAAAAAACACTGGAGCAATTTTAAAACAAAAAAAAAATTCCACTTATTTTTTTATATATCACTTTATAAAAAAAATAATATTTCTAAAAAAATAAAAATTATGATAAATGTTAATAATAAGTTAATGACTGCTAATATATATTTTTTTAAAACTTAAAAAATTTATTAAATACAACGAGTACAAACACTCAAATAATTACAGACAAAACCTTACAATAGAAAATACCGAATAAGTAGTTGGAAGAATTACAAAGAAGAACTACTAATTAATATTAAGTGGCATACCGCACCGTACCAAAAATAGTGACGCATGTCATATACCACACCAAAAAATTTTATATTTAAAAATTCATATAGTTTTTGTATACCAAAATTCGACATACATAAAATTTCGATAAATAAAAAATACTTACCTACCGTACTTAAGTTTTCGGTATCTAAAAATTTCGATTGTTATCGATATATATTCTCCCGAACCGAAATTTTGATATGCTATATCATACCGAAATATCAGTATACATAATTTTTTTAACAAAATACTAAATTTTTTTGGTGTATCGAAATATTAAAATTTTAGAATGCATATTATCATATTGTACCGCAGTTTGCGGTATATTGAAAAATCGATATTTTTGGTATTTTTCAATTTGATAAACGCAGTATACCGATTTTTTCATTAATTTTCCAGTCCTAACCGTGGATATAAAGGAGTGAATTTTAAAAAAGAACACAAAGGTTGAGAACAATTTTTTTTTATTGTTGTATACCTTGTTTTTTATTTAAGGTTGAGAACGAAAGAAGTTAGATGCAAATTGAAAAAAAAAAGAAAAAAACTATTGTTTTGTCATAAAATTACCCGAGTCTTTTTTTTGTAATAAATTAAAAGTTAAGTATCTACCCTGTAAAAGTCTAAAATTAGTTTCTTAAAGTGCAATAAAGCAAAGAGAAATCCTGTGTTTACGAATTTGTTAAAAACACAATCACAATTCATGACAATTACGCACTATTTATGGGATATATCACACGCACCATTTAATCATATTTCAAACCAAGCCCAACACAATACAAAAACCCCGCACGACAATAAATACCCATGCATAAAGAGGCATACAAACATCTCCTCATTTCTTCTCCCTCTCAAGAAAGACACCATAGTCTTTTCTTGAGACCCAAAAACAGGTGAATTAATCAAATCATTTATGACGGCGATGGACAACCCTTTTGCTGATCAGAAGCCGGCGGCCCAGCCACGGCCATCCCCCAAGCTTTCGTCGAGAGTCAGCGATAAGTTTGACCGGACAAAGGAGGCCACCGCCGCTGGAGTTGAGAAAACCAAGGAGGCCGCAAAAGAAGGTCAAGAGTGGGGCGTCCACCAGCGTTAATTGGATTAAGATTAAGTATAGCAAAAGCTTTCAGAAAAAGTAAAAACACAAATTTTATGGAGTATTAATTAATTATTGTTATGAAAATATTAGACAAGGGCCTTTTTTCTCTCTTTATTTCTATTTCTTTTTGTGGAGTATATTTTTTTCTTTGTATATGTAGAGTAGATCGAAAAGGTGCATCTAGAATTGATGACTTGTCCAGGTAAATCGAATTTTTACGTGATCATTATTTGAATCACGTGCTAAGTTTAATTTGTAAGAAAAGAATTAAAGATTGGCTATATAAGAATTCTAATTTAATTTTTTTTTGGGCATATATATGTAAATGTATGTGTCTTCTCATTAATTTTTTGCCTCCATCAGAAATCACAATATAATCATGAAATCTATAGCTATTTGGTAAGCGATTGAAATTTTTCGTTACACAACATGTTGCTTTACGTATCATTCATTGATGGGTGCACAACTAAGTTGATTTCATTTTAGTGGATTGAGAATTGGCTGAATTTGTCGAGTTTACCGTATCTTGTTGACAATAATTATATGGATGGAAATACTAAAAATAAACCAAAAGGTAAGAGCCTTATATAATTAATAATTAAAAGCTTTTGTTTGTTGTAATAAGATTATTCACAAATTCAGGGTTGGTAATTACGTGATTAAATTTGAATAATTGTCAATCGTGGTGGGTTTAGTATTGGCGCTTTTGGAATTTCGAACTTTACAAATTCATCTTGTATGATTTAGAATAGTAAATTACAAAAAATAATATAGGAAACAAAAATAATTAGAGAATAATTACTAGGGATGATGGTGTTTGTAATTGCAATTGTCAAGCAAATCAAAGAGGTCATCTCCAATTCCAAAGCCAAGCATTCTGGCCATATCTTTAGCCTTCAATCTTGGCATCGGAATCTCATTCTCCTTCAACCACCCGTATGCCACAAACACTTTTTTCACCACGAATATCTCCAGTGCTTCTGGGTTGAACACTACTCCCATTCTCAAACTCATCTGCACCATTTTCTCCAATATCTTAAATATATTTCCTTAATTTACACTAAAATATTGCCCACTAGTTGGACAAAGTGACAATTTTCGCGGCGAAATTAGATAAAAAAAATATGGGGATATTGCAATAAGTTGAGCACAAACAATTTCACAAGCTCAATTTGCATTGCATGCACGATTCTGTCTAAAATCTTAATAATCCAAAATCATTATTCATTATCAAAATAAAAAAACTCTCAACCACACTCTCGTGCAATTGCCCGCAAACCACACAATAGATAAGTCAAAGAAGACACATAATAACCAATTTTTAACTTAATTGTCATTTTTTCACTTATTTAGATAGATAGATAGATAGATAGATACCTGGTGAGGTACAAGCATGGCAGCATAGCGTGCAAGCTCCCCTGCTCTCCAATCCAAGACGACAGGGAGCCATGGATACGCAGCGTCTAATCTAACAAACCACAACCTTATATCAGGGAACTCCGATAATTCTCGAGGATCATCCTCATCTTCCCTATTGTAATTGATCGTAAATCCAACACTGCGTTCAAGTAACTCCTTCGGATCCGCTGCAAAACCATTTTAATAATCCAAAATGTTCAAATCACGCGTTTCATTTCGTTCACACATTTCATCAAACACGCAGCGTGCACTAACAAAAAGGGGATTCGAACTCTAGAAATTAAAATAGGAAATTCACTGAATTAATTAGGTAGTACCTGAGATAATTGGAGTGGGGGTATGAAATGGGGATAAATCGAGGCGAGTAATGATGTCGTTGTTGATGACTATCTCGAATCTGCCTTGTTTTGGAGGCATTGGCGGAGGTGCTTTCGCTGCATCTGTCAACCATAAACATTATTGCAAATTAGGTTGTTTTTATCTCAAAAGGGGAGAAAACTGGTTTGATTTATGTGTACCTTCATCGTCGTACAGAGAGAGGTCGTAGTTTCCGGACGGATTGAATGATACAGAAACAGAAACGGGCCTCTGCGACTGCGTGGAATGCAATTCTGAGGTAGAAAACAAGGATTCAGGCGAGTGTGATTTGGTATGAATCCATGGAGTTGAAGGAGGAATGGCGGAGTGTTTGGGTGGACAAGAAATTGGATAAAGAGGTCGTATGGAAGCAGCCATGGTGGGAAAGATGAGGTCCCTTTTTAATTTATTTTTTATTATCTTGATGCATTGTTTGAATTTGTAGGTCTAATTTTGGAGCTGAGAGATTTTTACGGGCTCGAACCAGAGACCAACAGGCCCATATTTTGTTCAAGTTGATGGGCCGTGTTTTTTTTGTTTAGCCCAATATTGTTTATCAATTTACTGGACTAAATTTTCAAAGGAAAGAAGGCGAATTTGCTGGAATTTATTGGATATCCACACAAGATTAGACTAAGATGAAACATAATTTGAGCATAACATTTTAAAAGAAATGGACGTTGAATTGCACTAGTTTGTAATCTGTCCCATCCAATTGTAATTTTTTTTGGATGAAATGTGTCAAATGGTTTGAGCTAGATTCTGCTCTTATTTTACAATCCAAAGAGGAGTCTGCTACAGTTTAGTTGATTACTCAAAAGAAATGAGGGTAAAAATCTAGCAATGTGTAAGTGCGTGTGTTTGCTTGGTAAGGTTACTTTGGAAATCTAGAAATGCAGCCATCTTCCGTAATGAAAAGTTGAAAATTGAAAAGCCTCTCGTGAAACTTAAATCATGAATCTAGAGCTGGTAAATTACAAAAATAATTAGGAGCTCTTCACTTTCTTATGCGGAATGGGAGAAAAATCCTTGTGGTATCACTTTGTTAAAGTCTTGATAGATTTTGTCTATACTAGGGTGATGGACACTGTTCAATACCTCTTTTGCACCACATAAACATGTGGGGGTCATCACATTCTTTTATATTTTTATTTTTTAATTATAATCCAACTAATAATATCAAGACACGCAGGTATTTGATGCTAAACTGCTGCATAGCATTGACAAAATCGATAAAAAAAGAAGAAAAAGAATAATGCAATATCATTAGGAGTAATTCATCATCTCTACACACATTAAACTGTACACTTACCTCTCTACAAGTTCAAACTTTTAGACGAGATGAAATACTTTCAGTTATACACTCATTTAGTTTTATCGTTAAGTGCATATATGCACGTATTGACAATATTGGAGTATTGGAGGAACAAGTAAAACTTGAAATTAAAAAGAAGAATGCACATCCACGGGTACGTCTTCTCTTGATTGTCTTTATGTGGTTGGGAAAATATTATTCCAATCTTATCACATTTTGACCCAGCCAACATGAAACATATTTCTTGATATAATTCTTATAATTAACTACTAATGATCGGCATCATATCTAAGTCTCTTATCTTGGCCTTATATGCCGACTCGACCTAGTCATCATTAAGTGTTAATTAGTTAGCATAATATACTAATTATAACATGCACATTGCCGGCTCGCCTCTCCAATTAAACTACTCTTAATTTCTCTTTTCATGCAAATTACATCTCATAATGACATTTACAATTCTTAATTAAGTAAGAGCTTCTGCATCCAGAAATTAATTCAGATGGTCGATGTTCAGGCATTTTCTCCAGATTCACCACAAATGCAAAATCCTAAATCTGTTACTACTAATAACATTAATTCAGTACTTATGATAGGAGCTGCTGCTTTTTTTCCCATTATCATACTCTTAATTGGAGGTTGGTTCTGTTTCTGCTTCAAAAGGAAACTTTCCACAAAAGGTTAGTCATTGACCCAAACACGCCCTTAAATTACTGCTCCTATTTTTCTAGAGTAACACTTAGTAGCTGCACTGTGCAACTGATGCAATTTTGATTAATAAAAATTAGCCAAGTTAATTTTTTGTAAACAAATCAAAATTGAGTTATAATTGCACCATATAAAAATATTTTGCCCTGTTTCTAATCGAGTCTTGATCGATCGAGCTGTATTTCAATCTGTAATATACCAGGAAAATTGAATGCAAGAGAAATGAATTTAAGACGTTTCCATTTTGAGGAGTTAGAAAAGGCAACCAACAATTTTAGCCCAGATTGCTTAATCGGGTCGGGTGCGTTTAGTAACGTTTATTTGGGCACGTTCGATGTTGTGGGGCCCCTAGCAGTGAAGAAGCCTCGTGATGAATCATATACGACCACCGAAGAGTTCAGAAATGGTATATATATAGTAGTATATGTAATAAATTGGATATTTGGGGGTACTGTACATGTTTTTTTAAAATTCTGAGGATTTAATTAATTTTGTGAATTTGCAGAGGTGAGGTTGCTATCAAAAGTGAAGCATAACAACCTTGTCGGACTAGTGGGCTTCTGCGAAGAAACTGGTAAATTGAATTTAAGGAGATGATATTATTGCATGAAATAATAAATACGAAAATGATTTGAGAATATGTTCATTCGCATACACACTATTTAATTCATGCATCTAAATGCAGATATTAGGTCGAACTATCTTTCGAGTGGGCCTGCTCCGGATCCCCATAATTCAATCTATTTCATTCACATCGAATTAATTTTGTCAAGATTTTGTTTACACAATAATGTAGTTGTAACATCTCTTATATGAGTGACAAATTAACCTGTCAAAAGTGTGAAAAGGACTCATATATATATCAACTTTCTTAGGTTAATAAATTATTTTTGTCCAAAAGTGAGATTAATTTGAACTGTTTATTCTCACAGTAATCCTCCATAATGCATGATTTAATTCTACAGGGACAAAGGGAGCAAAGATTTTGGTCTATGAATACGTCCCTAATGGTTCACTTCTTGACTACATAATGGGTATATAAACTTAATTTACTAGACCATTTAATTATTAAATAAGTAGTTGATAATATTTCATTAATAATCTTTGCAAAATTGATGTAGGAAGGGGAGAAAAAAGCTTAACTTGGAAGCAAAGAGTAAAGATAGCCATTGGAGCAGCTAAAGGTATGTATATATATTTCCATGAATGCAGATTAAGTACATGTACAATGTAACTTACAAATAATTTTAAACGAATAGTGTAAATATTAATCTCATGACAGGGATAGCTCATCTACACGAAGGGGTAAACCCAAGCATAATCCACCGTGACATAAAACCGAGTAATATTCTAATCGGAGAAGGATTAGAGGCGAAGGTGTCCGATTTTGGACTTGTTAGGGCAGGTCCGGTAGGGGATCAATCCCATGTTAGCAGTTTGGTTAAGGGGACGCCCGGTTATCTAGACCCCGCCTATTGCTCACGCCTACATTTAACTCCTTTTACCGACGTTTATAGCTTCGGAGTTATACTTTTGCAGCTTGTTGCAGCTAGACCTGTATTTGAGTCTACTAAACCCAATTCCAACTCTCACATCATTGATTGGGTAAATTTGTAATAACCCTCATTTTAGAGGTTAAATTTTGTATATGATTGATTATCAACTTTAACTATTTCTTCCAAATTTTCCCTCATCAGCCCCCAAAAGATATCTTAATTTTTAATCAAGAATATCTTTTAGGATTTATATAAGATGGACTGAGTAAATATGTCAATTTTTTTCCTTAATGTGATATAAATTTGTTAAAACAACACTTATTATGAAATAGAAAGAATACAAATGTAGTGACATGTATGTTGAATGGATGCAGGCTAGGCCTAGCATTGAAAATGGGAGGATTGAGGAAATGTTGGATGTTAATCTTGTTATGGAGGGATGTAACATGGATGTGATGCTGGAAATGGGACGACTCGCTATGAAATGTGTGGTGGACGAGCCCAAGAAAAGGCCTACAATGACTCGGATTTGGCGAAAACTTGAAGCCATGCTCGAGTGCTCGTTACCTAAACAGCCCGTTCGACTGGATTTTCCAAGATCAAACACCCGATTTAGTCGTTCTATAAGCCGTGTTTCGACGGATGATACTGATTTTTCTCAGAGCTTGGTTAGCATAGATGGCATTGGACTTGAAAGGTTCCATGTTGACATGGAGAGTGTGTCTTTTCAAAGTGTTAATTTGAGGTGCTTAGAGACGAGTATTAGCATGGGTGAGAATTTTAGCAAAGCTTGATGATATTTGGTCAATCAAATTGATTGTGTTTATACAGGTAGGTGGATATGTATATGTCCCTTTTATGTAAGAAAAGAGAGTGAGGTTATAATATGGTGTGTACAAAAACTGTACTTTCATCGCCAACATTTGCATTGTAAACAAAATATTCGTCACAAAAATATTAGTCACGAGTGAATTGCGACGAAATAATTTCATCGCTAATTCATGTTAGCGACAATTTTTTTTTTACGTTAATTTTCTATTTTCTTTGTAGTGATTGTCTTGATAAGCCCATTAAGGTGTTTAATTGCTAATATAAAATGATAGTGATGTTTAAACTCATAACATGTACTCCCTCCGTCCCATTCTTTAAGTAATTTTTACTGTTTATAAGGATTTATGAGAATAGCGATAAAGTGATAACGTGTTGAGGATAAAAAAAATTGTTTATTAATATTTTATGTGATAAAGTGATGGGTAGTTGGGATAGAAAGAGTTGTTTATTACTCCATCCGTCCTAGAAGACTTGACACACTTTCTTTTTTGGTCTGTCCTATAAGATTTTGCACACCAAAAAATGGACACATTTTTTTCAATTTATAACCTTACAATACACACTTATTGTCCTTTCTACCTCTCCCCATAAAGCATAAAGTAAATTTTCTTAATTTCTGCGCCGAAAAGTTGGCGCAGAGTCTTCCGGGATGGAGGGGTAGTATTTTGAGTGGATCACTCTTAGGTCTAAACCCCCCCTCTAAATTACTAGTAAGTCCAACCTTGTAAAAATAATACTAGTAAGTCTAAAGGCCCATAGGTAAAAGACACAATTACCCTTAATTTTGGACACTGTACAATTGGAAAAGCAAACTGAAAATGCCGACTCCCAATGTTCCTTCTTAGCTGCAAATTTCAATTTCAGGCTCCCGTCTAATCAAACATTTTCTGAAATGCCTGCAAATACCTATTCAATTTTCTATATTTTTCTTCTCTATCTTTCTTTCTCAATTTTCTATATTTTTCTTTTTTCATTTTTTCCACACTCATTTTTAGAAGGTAGGTCTACTGTACAAATTTGTATAGATACAAATCAATCAATTTAGGAAGGGTCAGCGGGTCATGGGTCAAAAACGGGTCAAAGCGGGTCAAAGATGGGTTGAGTAAAATGAAATTGGGTCTCAATTAAGATTTGTATGTATACAAATTTGTATCATAGACTTTGTCTTTTTAGAAATATGCTTCAAAATTATTATGGTGAAAAAACACAAAATTCATGTTAAATATTTAAAATATTACACGTTCATAATTTTTTTTAAAAAAAATTATAATCTAAAATTTTTATATCAAAAATCGAAAAATTATAGAAATTAACCTATCTATATCCAAAATTTACATGCAAAAATCTCAAATTTACAAATTTTCATCCTTTCGACATGAACAGGTTCATCACAACACATGAACAGGTTCATCTAAAAAAAACTCAAAATTTACATATTCAGATCTGTACACAGCTCATCTTCTTCTGCAAATTGCAGTACATCTACAAATCGCAGTAAATCTACAACTCATCTTCTTCAGCAAATCACAGTAAATCTTCTTCAGCCAAAATTTTAAATTCAGTAGGAGTATTTCAGCAAATCGCAAACAACTCTGTAAAACCCTGTACAAATTCATAAGCATTTCATCAAACTAAAAATTGAAAGACCCAACCAAATCTCAAACTGAAAATTTCTTGAATTAGATCCAGAAGAGAGAGTGGCCGTAAATCTACAAAATTAGACCCAAACAAACCTCAAACCTTAAAATCTCTAACAAAATTAAATGTTCAGAATCTTGAGGCGGAGGCTGCGGTGGAGGCCGTCGCGGCGCGGCGGTGTGAAGGACCTGCGTTGGTGTCCTTGCCGTTGTTCTTCTCCGTCGTTTTAAAAAAACAAACCCAGATTCGCACGAGTCAACCTCTCCACCGGAATTTCAAAATCGCGAACAAAATCGCACCGGAGTTTCAAGCTCTCCACCATCTTCACGACTGAAAAATGGCCCATCGAAGATTTTGAGAGAGAGTGATTTGAGACTGCAGCAAACGAGGGGGTAGAGCGGTCGGTTCTCTAGGTGGGGGAGGGGGAGCCGCTGCGGCGGGGAGGATGGCCGCCGCTGCGGTGGCGACGATTTTTCAGGGTTTCGGTTTGCAGATTTTGAATTGAGAGAGAGAGAGTCATTTCTTGAATGTTGTGAGGAGAGAGAAAGAAGTGGTGGAAAGAAAAAGGACGTGGGATTTGAGGGAATGAGATCACCTATTTCATAATTGGTGTTCCACTTTGTATTCCATAGTGTGGATGAATGACACGTGGAATAATAAAAAATATCTAACGAACTACTATATCCACTGGGTTCATGTGTTAAAGATCCAGAAGGGTAAAACACCAATGAAATACGAAAAGTTGAACAATGAAATCGAACCGGGATTTTAGAGAGTGGTTTGCAGATTTTTAGTTTTGATATTATTAAATATTAATTTATCTCCCAAATTAATTAAGGGTATAAGAGTAAATTAACACACCTATTTTGGACCTACTAGTAATTATATAAGGGTATGGATCTAAGAGTAATCCACACCCTATAGATGGACCTAAGAGTAATTCATTCTAGTATTTTATGTGATTAATAGATAAAGTGAGTATGTTCATTTTAGAAAATGTTCCTTAAAGATTGAGACAAAAAATAAATAAATAGAAAGTGTTTCTTAAAGATTGAGACGGATGGAGTATATTTTTTAGTTTCTCATAATTGTAGTAATATTGTAGTATACAGTATAGCGTGAAAGGTTAAAAAAATCACATATTTTAGCATAGACAAAAATATCACATATTTTATCATTCTAGAACCATATTATTTTCATAATTTTGAGAACCTCACAAATGCACTATTTATGATTTTAAACATCATTATTTATTCATATTTTTATATAGATATAAACTTGTGTGAATTCGAGTTCACGAGAACTTCAATTTTTTTAATCTCATTGTTGTACATCAAAATTATCACTATTTAAAAAAAAAAGAAATTTAACTGTGATAATTTTTTTACATAACAATTATAGAATTCATATTTATACTTGATTCACAAGAATTGCACTTTTAATATAACAAATTTCAAATTTCAAAAATCTATTATAACTTATAAGTGTACATACCCTTGGATGCATATATATATATATATATAAGACTTAGTCAAACAATTAAAGGCAGTCTGTTTGTTCGAACTTTCATGGACTATACAGTACCAATTGACGCTATTTGGAAAATGTGGTGCTACATTAAGCTTATATTCACTAATTTATTGACGTACCATATTTTCATGTCGTTGACAATCATAAATGCATAGCCATCCTGATACATTAAATTGTTGATTTTCATAATTGAATTTTATTGTTATTGATATATACCCCATCCGTTCCAATTAAATTATATAGGTTTGTTTTCTTTTTATGGGTGTCCCAAATATATAGGTTTGTTTCTAAATAAAGTAACTTTTTCTAATTAATTTACTAATATAATCTTATGCATTAATTATGTTGGAAACTATAACGATCATTAAATAAGGGGTGTAATAGAAATTTGGCTTGTTTAATTTACTTTTTCAATACAATTTCTTAATTTGTGTGAAAAGTCAAATAAGCCTATACATTTGGGACGGAGGGAGTATGTGGAACAAATAAGATTCCATTTCCTTATTCAATTTCAATTTATATTTTCTTTAATCAATGCATCACTCATAATTTATTACTTGTTAATTAGCCCGCCAAAAAAATTCTTGTTTTTGTGTTACAATTTTAATTTGTGTGAGAATCTTAAGACCAGCTCAAGCCGAAAGATGAATTATCAACTTTCAGATATAACATAAACACACTATGTATAATTTTAACGGCCAAAATCTTATATACAACGTGTGCAATGTGTATATAACTCAAGGACAACTGGTACATCGAATTGTTACTCTCAAAATTTATGCATAATTAAACCCCACACTATATATATTTCTACAAAGAAACACACCTCAATAACGGCCTTAATTTAATTACGATATTCGCCATTCACCAAAGACATAATAAATGAATTAAAAGGGCAAGTTGAAGAAACCAGTGATCAATAATTATATACTTGTTGACATGAATACGACATGAACGGAACATAATACCAATCATTGAGGGACAATAAAGCTATATACTATTATAATTTCAACATTTACAGCACATTCAACTATCCATGTTGGTAGAGAAAATTATAACTTAATGTTTTTTTATTAGAGAACCCACAACGTTATTTAATGACATGCATTAAATTAAGAACCAATTCCGCACTTATATATGTATACTCGGACCTGCAAGGGAGAAAGTTATAATTAAACTAATCGTTTTGGTTCATAGTAATTAAATGTTAATTATGTTATCCGTTTTTAATTTGTTTTTCATAATATGAGTTCGCTCGTGTGGGCTACTTTACGGGGAACTTTTAGTGGGTCATAGGAAAAAATGAAATGAATAGTATTTTATATAAAAAAATAGATAAAAATTTATGTGAACCCGAGTTCACCGTGAACTTGATTTTTTAAGAATAACTGTTATGTCTAAAAGTTATCACTGTTTATGCATAAAAATTATCACTGTCAAAAAAATACTTTATTTTTTTAATCAGTAATTTTTTTTATGTATAACAATGATAGTTTTTGCACATAACAGTGATATAGTGCATGTATAGACGTGGTTCATATGAGTGTTACTCAAAAAAATATTAGTTCATTTAAATAAAAATATTAAGGGTTGTTTGATCTGTTACGAGGAATGAGAATTTAAATGATAATAATAATCATAATGAAAAATGATAAAAGAATTATTGCATTGCTTAGTTGATACTAATTAAGAAAGTGTGAATAGCTCAACTGGTTAGATCTCCATTACCTGGGATTTTCTGGTCTTGGGTTCGAGTTAGCTGTAGTTTCGGACGATCCCCCTCTTATGATGATTCCGATTTCGGTCTACAACGAGGTGAAATGATGTTGTCATACTCGATAATAGAAGGAAGACAAAAACTCGTATGAGATAGTCTCATGCATGAGACGGGGTATAACTTAGCACAAATCACACCCATCCCCTCCTAAAGTGTTAAAGCGTCAATACTCAATTTATGCCCAGTTTCACCATGAGACCGTCTCATGCAAGTGTGCTCTAAAATGAATTATTATAATTGTTTATCTTAAGGAACTATTGTAATTGATTACCTTTAAAAAAAATAAAAATTAAGAATGTAACATGGGTTGATCACTTTTATGCCCCGTTCCATTTAGTTAAAAAAAATATATTCATGGGTATATATTTATGGGGAAATTTGAGTGGTAATTTTATGGTGGAATGATACTCATTTCATCCAAATTAAATTTTAAGGAATGACGATTCTTTAGTTTTGAGGAATGAAAACATTGTAGCTAGATAGAACGCGTTTTGATTGGTTGCAAGGTCTTATATGCACTTGGTGTACAAACTCTAGATCCGTGCACTCATTTTGACCCTACCCATTTTTTTATTGTGGATCTTCATTTTCACTAATGACAAGGTCTCATTTTCTTAATGAATCACTTCTATACCCGAGTGCACGGTGCACAGGAGACCCACTCTTGATTGGTAGTTTTGAAGGTGAAGAGTAGAAATTGAATCAAAATATGATGTTGGTTAGAAAATGCGATTCCAAAAAATAAACTCTCATATCCAAAGAATCGGGAATTCCCTTTCCCATACATTTTTTGTGTCATGATTTTCATTTTCTTATATATATATATATATATTTTCAGATTAAAATTTAGATAAGAATTTGTATAGACATTGTTCATGGTATGAACTCGGGTCAAACTTGACTCATTGGTGGATAATATTTATGTAGTTCAATGGAAAGAAGACACGTGGAACATTGACCATACCCTGAACAGGTCGGGCTAATAGAGAAAAAGGCTTGGAAGCCCAGGATCCTGATATTCTAGTGGAATGGAAGGAGATCAGCGGATGGAAAGTCTCGATCCGCGTGAATCGGGAAGTGGGTCAGAGGAGGCATTTTCGATATTCAGGGGATTACAAGCAGGAAGTTGGAGAGTCCGAGAAGAAAGGAGAGTTGTTGGATGGAGATCAAGGAATCAGAACGTGACAATCCGCGTGGATAAAAAGACGTGGATCGTGGATCACTCCCTAGAACGCGGGAGGGGGGGGGAGGCAGAGATGGCCGGGCACGACGCATAGAGCGGATTAACCGTTATCTCCTTCTAGAGGGATATAAATATCTCTCCCAGGTATCACTAAACACAGAATGAGAATGAGACTGACACAAGCACATGATTTACTTACACTGAAACACTTACACAATCACTTGATTTTACTTAGTTTACTTATCTGAATTTGAGTTATTCTATATTATTCACCTGAGACTAAGAGTGATCACTAGCTTGAGCGTCGGAGCCCCTTCCGGCGTGTTTTTCAGGTACCTACGTGGAAATTTGTGAGGTTCTTGCAGTCAAAGCTCGAAGGATTGTCAACATTCAATGTACGAATCCCCGTTGAATTTCAGGTCATATCTTGACCACTTTTTGCACATCAAATTGGCGCCGTCTATAAGAATATTGGGCTAAAGGCGTGAGCTTGAATCCATTGTTTCCAAACGAATTCTTGAGAAGTTACGTGATGGGTGTGATCAACCCAGTCAACAGGGTACTACCGAAAATCTCAGGAAGGAATCTCAATCAACTCCTACGGCACCCCCTCTTTTCGGGATGCCATCTGTGGTAGGGGAACAACCGCACCAGAGTCTTCCTCAGCATTCATAGGAGACACACATGCAGCAGGGAGAGGAATCCAACTGGACCCCCTCCACCGGAAGTATCAATGGACTCTAATCCAATGGAAGTTACGGGTCGAGAAGGAGGCTCGAGAGTGAGGGGGAGTCAGATTCCCCATGATCAGATTGGATGGAGACAAGGAGAGGAGTCCCACGTAGGATAGTGAGATTCTCGGAGGAAGAATACTCGGGAGAAAGGAGCTCCACCAACGCAGAGCGAAAAAGGGAGAAGAGGGGGCCGAGATAGCCCACCTCGAAAAACAGAGACGATGAGAAAACAATTGAAACAAGAAAAGTAGAAGATCATGAGATGCAGAAAAAGAAGAAGCACGGAAGACCCCCATTCAATAAAGAGACGTGAAGGAAAGAGGTGAAAGATATGACGTAGCCAGGATCTTGGTGGACACTGGAGGTCCATCAGACATCAGGAAATGGAGACGTCATAGGAGAAGGAAGCGGAAGAGGAAGGTGCGACCCATGAAGACATTCCTTTATAATCTTATAGGAGGGAGATGAAGCTAACAAGGATAAGAGACTTGAGTTAAGCATGGCCGAGGGATCAGGAGCTTGGACCCAAGATCAACCAGGTGGAGGATTCAATTTCGAGGTCTGAGTTGCTGAATATGAGAGATGCATACCAAAGATATCACCAAATACAGCTGTTTCCTGGAATCAAACCCGAGGTCAGCCTTTTTGTTTTGTGTGGTATTTATGATTATATTGGCGTGCCTTTTGGATTAATTAAAGCAGGAGATACCTATCAACGGATGGTTGATAAAACCTTTTATGACCCCATGGGTCAAAGTACGGAAAGTGCATGTTGATGACGTGCCTGTTGAGAGTGTGAAAACGGATTTGGAGAAAGCCCTTTGGGCACCATGGAAGGAGAAAATGATTGGAAAATGGAGATTTGAAAAGCTTCAGCAAATAAGGACCCTCCTCATAGGAGGAACCCGAGAATTGATAGTCACAGGTTCACCTGACCGAAGGATACTGGCATAAACGTTCATTCACGCCACTACACGAGAGATGATGAGATGAATGAGGGGGAGTATGAGTAGATCAAGGATGCTACGCAGATTATATTGAAGGAGATACGCTGAGGACGCTATGTAGATAGTGTAGGTTTCCGGTCCACAAGGCTAGAGACATGAAAGAGCTGAAAATAACACAACTTAAATAGGGTGTGGGCGGTACACTTCCTTTTACTTTTTGTGTGTTTATTTTGATATTTAGGACATGATGTCCCTCTGAATTTTTATAACCATTTTACCTTGATGTTTGAGGATAATAAATTAACGAGACAAAACATGAAGAGAATCAGGGCCCTGACAAATTCAAGCAAGCAACAAAGGCACGATCGCTACTGAAAATCAGTCCCAGTTGGATAATGACTCAGAAGGTGAGTCCAGTTGAGCTCCTGAGGTTGGACTCAGCTGAAGAAGGCCCCGAGCGTGGGTATAGGCCAGGGCCGGATATCGGTCCCATATGGATAACGACTCAGAGGGTGAGTCCAGTTGAGCTCCAGAATTTGGACTCAGCTGAAGAAGGCCCCGAGCGTGGGTACAGGCCTGGGCCAGAAATCGGTTCCAGCTGGATAACGACTCAGAGGGTGAGTCCAGTTGAGATCCAGAGGTTGGACTCAGCTGAAGAAGGCCCCGATAGAAGGGTATAGGCAGGGCTGGAGGATGCCCCACTGGAAATCGCTCGATCAAAATCATCCTTGGAATGTGTACAACTTGAAGGGATTCTTACATTTGAGAGAAGACCTGCATCCTCAATGAAGCAAAGGGAGTTGTCAATTTACTTTTTAGGTCAGTTAAGAAAGGCAAAAACAACGACTTCGGGAAGGAAGAGCATTGGGAGATGTTGGGATTATACTGAAAAGTATGTTTTTTACTTTGCATAATCGAAACTGAATTTCCAGACTTATTTACTGAAATAGATTGTTTATCACTGATGCTTTAAATATGATTGAATGTTACATATATTTACTGCATAACTGTTCAATAATTCGTACGTGTTACACTGTAGTTAATTTAGTGATACCAGATCACAGAAGATTAAATTAACAGTCCCTTGTAACTAAAAGTACGCCATTCACGACCTAGATGGAAATGAACAACCCATCACGAAAGGTTGAGGTGTAAGGCTCAGATTGGTTTGTCTTGACCAAGAGATTACACTAGTGCATGACTGATGCGCTGAATAGGACCTACAAGAGGATAAATTCTTCAGAACTGAACAAGGAAGAATTAGACCTCAGTGGTTCGTTGTTTCTTAACCTTTGTCCCTTAAATAGGATCATGTGGGATTGGTAACTATTGCTTTGACTCTTCATTGGTAGCGATTAGAGAGATTCAATACTTTTTATCTTGGGCAATATTATTGGTCACATGTGATTGCTAAGATTTAATACGAAGAATCGTGTGCAAGTACGCTTGCTTGATTTGCCCCCTTGGGAGGTTCATAAGTTTTATCATACCAAATCTTGCAAGTGGAATTAGTTTCCGGTATGGATAATAATGTTGAACCGTTCCTCGACCAAGGACAAAAGATATTAATTAACGGAAAGCTATTTCAGTGGCTTGAAATAATTAATGAGCTAGATAATCTTAAACACGGGAAATAATGACCGGGAGCCATATTGACTGTAATATGGGTTAAGATGGATAGTGCATATGTAGTGGGATTAATTAATATTTATGGGCTTGAATTATATTGTGGCTCAATATTAGATATTCAAGATCCATTAGAAGGTCCAATCATAATTCTCCTAAAGGCCCCCTGAGTAGCCCAACAAATAGTCCAATAACTGAAAAGGTGATTAAAATAAAATAAATCTTGTTGCTTAATTTTTCCTAATTATTTCGAAATTTATGGATGAAGTTGGGAGAAAGATTTTCTTTGAATTTTGTTATGGAATGAAGATATGTATTCTTGGAATACAAGATTATCTCATTAAATTTAAGAAATCTCCCACATGGTTTATTCATATGAAATTTTCGAAAAAGATGAAAATATAGGGCAAGAAAGATTTTCTTGATTTTCTTGAAAAGATATTATGGAAGATATGTATTTCTTGAAATACAAGAATATCTCATAAATTCAAGAAGATCCAAATCTTGGAATCTTGCAAGGCATATTTTAAAAAAATCCATATATATATGAGGAGGTGGAATTTTTGTGGAATATTTTAATTATGGGAAAAAAGAATATATGAGATATATTCAAGATTTCTTGGTGACCAAGAAAAGTCTTTTCCACATTGATATTTCCTTTGAAAATTTCGACACCCCCTCTCCTATAAATAGGGGATGATTAGTTCATTCCCCAAGACAATTCCATGTCTTTGAAAAAATTAGCAAATCCACATAAGTGGTGCAACAAAGTTTATTTTTTTCCTTTTGTTAATTGTTCGCGAGTATCCTTCCATTGGATTGTCGAGCAAGGGCTAAGGGAATACTTGGGAAGTCCTTTTGGTTATTCCGTCCGATCAAGTCCTTTGCCATCCCGAGAGAAGGTACGTTCACGTAAACCCGTAGATTCCGCATGTGTAGGTTTTACGTGGCCTTTTATATGCATGATATGTTGTTGCAATTATTATTTGAATTAATATATGATTAATTCATGCTAGTAATAATTAATGAATTAAATTTGTATTTAAATATTCACCCCGAATAGATCTGTGCAACTCATTCCCCAACAGGAGACTCAGAAGACTGCCCAGAAGAAGGCAACATATCCAACTATACGAAATCTCATGGACTTAAAGGAATGCTCGGAAAGGGAGATGATTAGAAAAATAAGCGGCGGAGAATGAAAGACGATGACAAGAAGGAGTATCGAGAAAGAAATGAAAAGAGAAGATTCAGAGACGCTGAATGGAGAGTTTAGGCGATGGCTTAGTGGGCCCTTAATCTATCAGAAGTCAAAGAGTCGCGCATTCGAAAGACCCTTCTAATTAGGAGTGAGTTGAAAAAATTGCCAAGTAGGACAAATTACTTCCCTCGAGGGAGATAAACATGATGAAGAACTTGAAGAGAGTGATTTCCTCTCGAGAGTAGAATCACTTCTCGAGAGTAAGGGGGAGTAGTTGATGGGGAATATTTATGTCGTCCAATGGGAAGAAGACACGTGGAACATTGACCATACCCCGAACAGGTCGGACTAATAGAGGAAAGGTCTTGGAGGCCCTGGATCCTGACATTCTAGTGAGTTGGAGGAGATTAATGTTGGGGTTATACTGAAAAGTATGCTTTTACTTTGTATAACCAAACTGAATTTTCTTATTTATTTACTGAAATAAATTATTAATCACTGTTGCATTTAAATCTGAATGAATGTTATATATATTTATTGCAAACCCGTTCAATAAGTTAGTACGTATTACGTTGTAGTTAATTTGGTGATACCAGATCACAGAAGATCAAATTAACAGCTCCTCGTAATTAAGTACAAATTCACAACCTAGATGGAAATGAACAAACCATCATAAAAGGTTGATGTATAAGGCTCAGATTGGCTTGTCTTGACCAAGAGATTATACTAGTGCATTTAGATGCACTGAATAGGACCTACATGAGGATAAATTCTTCGGTACTGAATATACAAGAATTAGACCTCAGTGGTGTGTTATTTCGTAATCTCCATCCCTTAAATAGGATCGTGTGAAATTAATAACTATTTCTTTGACTTATGATAGGAAGAGAGTCATTGTGATTCGATACCTTATATATTGGGCAATATTATTAATTACATGACGATTGCTGACATTTAATATGGAGAATCGTGTGCAAGTACGTCTTGCTTGATTTGTCCCCTTGGTGGGCTCAGAATCTTTATCATACCAAATCTTGCAAGTGGAAATTTATTTCCGGTATGGATAATAATGTTGAGTTGTCTTTACTCCAAGGATAAAGATATTAATTAATATAAAGCTTGTTCAGTGGCTTAATTAATTAATGGACTAAGATAATTTTAAACACGGAAAATAATGACCTGGAGCCATATTATTGTAAAGTCGTAATATGGGTTAAGATGGATAGTTCAATATTAATTTTATAGTGGAGTAAATTAATATTAATGGACTTGAATAATATTTGGCCCAATATTATAGCTTCATATTCCATTGGAGGTCCAATCTTAATTCTCCTAAAGGCCCCTCAAATAGCCAAAAATAAAGTCTAATTAATGAAAAAGAGTAGAAATATTCTTGCCTAATATTTCTTCTATTTTTCGAAAATTGTAGGAAAAAGGGAGAAGAAAGATTTTCTTGAAAAGATTTTATGGAATAAGTATTCTTGGAATACATAATTATCCCATAAATTCAAAAAGTCAAATCTTGACTCCTTCTTCCTTGTATTTTTTGAAAAATAAGGATTAAAGGGGAATAAGATTTTTATGGAAAATTTTAATTAAGGAGAAAAGAATATAGGAGATATATTCAAGATTTCTTGGAGATCAAGAAAAAGATTTTCTTCCTCATTTTTTCATTGAAAAATCGGCCACCCCTGTCCCTATAAATAGGGGATGAATTTTTAATTCCCAACTGCAATTTCATGTGTTGGAAATATTAGAAATCCACAAAGGTGGTGGCAAAATATTTTTGGTTTTCTCTCTTATTAAAATCGTTCGTGAGAATCCTCCCACTGGATTGCGTTCGTGGACTTGGGACATATTTGAGAAGGCTATTTAGGTTGATCCATCGTCTCAACGGTTGTCTCTACAAGAGGTTAGTAATCTCATAACTCCTAGATTCCGCATGCTTAGGATTTACGTGGATTACGTGTACGCCTGTTGTTTATTCGCTTATTAATTATTATGTTGAATTGATTTATGATTAATTCATGTTAGTAATTAATTGATTAATTTAAATATGTATTTAAAATCATATCGAATAGATCTGTGCACCTATATTTTCCCAACAATTAAATGGTGGGCTTGAAGAAGAGCATGGTCCATTAAAGGAATGAAGACCTAGAAGACGGGGCCCATGGAGCTAACCTGGGCCCAGAGATGAGAAGTCCAGGATAGTGCGAGTTGTGGATATGGGCTCAAGCAAATTGGGCCTAGGAGCAGCGGTCCACGAAGGCGGATTTCTGTCCAAGAGTTGGTTGAGATATTCCAGGGAGCTGATCGAGGAGAGTTGGCAGGTCCGAGATTCAAGGAGGCAAGAGATGATCATAACCGTGAATGGAAGGAGATCAACGGATGGAAAGTCTCGATCCGCATGAATCAGGTAGTGGGTCAGAGGAGGCAGTACTGATATTCAGGGGATTACAAGCAGGAAGCTGGAGAGTCCAAGAAGAAAGGAGAGTTGTTGGATGGAGATCAAGGGATCAGAACGACAATCCGCGTGGATAAAAAGACGTGGATCATGGATCACTCCCTAGAACCGGGGGGAGGGGAGGCATGTTGGGGTTATACTGGAAAGTATGCTTTTACTTTGTATAACCAAACTGAATATTTGTCTTATTTACTGAAATAAATTATTTATCACTGATGCTTTAAATATCATTGAATGATACATATATTTACTGCATAACTGTTCAATAAATAGTACGTGTTACATTTTAGTTAATTTAGTGATACCAGATCACAGAAGATTAAATTAACAGTCCCTTGTAACTAAAAGTACGCTGTTCACGACCTAGATGGAAATGAACAATCCATCGTGAAAGGTTGAAGTGTAAGGCTCAGATTGACTTGTCTTGACCAAGAGATTACACTAGTGCATGACTAATGCACTGAATATGACATACAAGAGGATAAATTCTTCAGCACTGAATTAGGAAGAATTAGACCTCAGTGGTTCGTTATTTCTTAATCTTTGTCCCTTAAATAGGATCGTGTGTGGGTAGTAATTATTGCTTTGACTTATGACGGGTAGAGAATCAATGAAATTCAATACTTTATATCTTGGGCAATATTATTGGTCACATGCGATTGCTAAGATTTAATACGAAGAATCGTGTGCAAGTACGCTTGTTCGATTTGCCCCCTTGGGAGGTTCATAAGATTTATCATACCAAATCTTGCAAGTGAAATTAGTTTCCGGTATGGATAATAATGTTGAACCGTTCCTTGACCAAGGACAAAAGATATTAATTAATGGAAAACTATTTCAGTGGCTTGAATTAATTAATGGGCTAGATAATCTTAAACACGGGAAATAATAACCGGGAGCCATATTAACAGTAATATGAGTTAAGATGGATAGTGCAATATTAATTATGTAGTGGGATTAATTAATATTTATGGACTTGAATAATATTGTGGCTCAATATTAGATATTCAAAGTCCATTAGAATGTCCAATCTTAATTCTCCTAAAGGCCCCTCAAGTAGCCCAAACATAATGTACAATAACTGAAAAGATGTTTAAAATAAAATAAATTATTGTTGCTAATTTTTTCATAATTTTCTAAAAACATTGAAGGAAGAAAGAGAAAAGATTTTATTGAAAAGATTTTATGGAATATGTATTCTTGGAATACAAAATTATCCCATAAATTCAAGAAAAAATCAAAGATCCTATTTCTTCCCTATTTAATGTGATATTTTCGATAATCCCTTAATATAGGGAGTTGGGATTTTTGTGGAATATTTTAAATATGGAGAAAATAATATATTGGATATATTCAAGATTTCTTGGAGAGCAAGAAAAAGATTTTCCCATCTTATTCCTAGGGCAAAAATCGGCCACCCCTTGTATTATAAATAGGGGATGAATTTTTCATCCCTAGTGCAATTCCATGTGTTGGAAAAATTAGAAATCCACAAAGGTGGTGCAACATAATTTTATTTTTCCTTTTGTTAAATTGTTCGCGAGTTCCTATCACCGGATTGTTGAACAAGGATAAGGAAATACTTGAGAAGATCTTTTGGTGTGTTCGTGTGAACGGATCCATCTTCTCAATGGTTGTCACTTCAAGAGGTTAGTTCACGTAAACCCGTAGCAATTCCTCATGCGTAGGATTTATGTGAACTGCTTATATGCATGATTTGTTGTTGAATTATTATTTGAATTAATATAGGATTAATTCATGCTAGTAATAATTGTTAGAATTAAATTTGTATTTAAATATTCATCCTGAATAGATCCGAACAATTAATTCCCCAATAAGGCAGAGATGGCCGGGCACGACGCAGAGAATGGATTAATCGTTATCTTCTTCTGGAGGGATATAATATCCCTCCCAGGTATCACTAAACACATAATGAGAATGAGACTGACACAAGCACATGATTTACTTACACTGGGGCACTTACACAATCACTTGATTTTACTTACTTTACTTATCTGAGTTCGAGCTATTCTATATTATTCACCTGAGACTAAGAGTGATCACTGACTTGAGCGTTAGAGTGCCCGCGCTGGAGCCCCCTCTAGCGTATTTTTCAGGTACCTGCGTGGAAATTTGCGAGGTTCTTGCAGTCAAAGCTCGAAGGATTTTCAACATTCAACGTACGAATCCCCGTTGAATTCCAGGTCATATCTTGACCAGTTTTTGCACATCACTCATATATTACAAATAAGTCAAATATATACTATTTGAGTTCATTTTTTTCGAGCATTTATCATTTTTCCTCTATGACTGTAAAACTACCTCTGCGAAACTTTCTCATTTCGTCTTTTGAAACTACCGAAAACTACTTCTCATTTTCGTCTCTCGAATAGCGACCAGAAACGCCTCGCAGATTTTTTTTATTACTAATAATTGAATACACATAAAAATTATCACTGTTACTTATAAAAACTATCATTGTTACTCAGAAAAAATATTACTGTCATTGTATGCTATTAAATATCATTGTTATACACATAAAATATTATTGTTATTTATAAAAATTATCACTGTAATGCTATTAAATTATCACTGGCATGAACAAAAAAACTATCACCAATACAAATAAAAACTATCAGTGTTACTCTGAAAAATTATCAATGTTAATCAGACAAACTATCAATGTCACTGTATATTATACTAAGTATCATTGTTACACACGTAAAATCACTGTTATGAAGAAAAAATATCATTGTTACGCAAAAAAAAAAAACTATCACTGTCATTAATAAAGACACATTACCGTGTGAAATGAGTTTTATTACGTGTTGTGGAGTCTTTCCCTTCACAATCGTTCATAGTGTTATTTTTCCCTTCACCATCATCTTCATTGCGTGATGTGATGGAGTGGAAGAGCGAAGTGCGCTGGCTCGAGAGAAGCCGATGTGGAATGAGCGCGACCCGATGCAACGTGGATTGAGCAACGGCACGAGAGCAGTCACGCGACACAGTCATGAATAGGGCGAATTGAAGTGAATGAATTGAACGCGAAAATTCGACTCAACCCATTCCTCAAAATGTGTCTTATTAAATTAGAATTTATAGTGTGAACTTAGTTCACAGGAATGTTACTCTAAAATTTATGAGCCAAATCACTAATTTACAGTATGCTTAAGGGTTACTCCATAAATATAAGTATTTATTTGTGGGTTGTTCTATCTTCAAAGAAAGGAACTCTATTAAAACTACTTTAACTGTTCATTTTTTTCATTAAATAGGGTTTTTATCTAGTGGTATAATTTAATAATTTAATAATGGGAAAATTACTCTAAGATACAAAATTTATGGGAAAATTACTCTAAGGTACAATGTGCATAAAAATTTTGCACTTTAGTTCAAACTGGATACTAAAGTACAACGTAATTTTTGCACATTGTACAGTATAGTAATTATGTCATACTTTTTGTACCTTAGAGTGATGACTCCTTTAATAATTACTTGTAAATTAAGATTAAAAAAAGGGGAATAGGATGAGTTACCTCGTACTCACCGGACAAAAAAGGGGCTTTGTCCAGCCTCTTCATTTTGAAAGACTCCCACAATCTTTTTATCATAATTTTAATTTAAATATAAATTCATATGAGACAGTGTAATGCATAAAATGGGGTATACATTATTACTCACTCTTTTTAAAGTGTAATAGCTCGTGAATTAAATATAAAACACGAAAATATGATTTACAACTTCAATTTCGTGAATTTGAATGTTGAATTTAGCGGGTTCAAACTCTAATTTATTCCTCTGATTCTTCTCTTCGTTGACGTTGACCTTGACTTGGACGGATTTTGTAATGGTCCTCGCCTTAATCTTGTTTGAAGTTGAAGTGATGAATTTGAAGCGTTGATTCAAGGACTGGAAGTCTTGTTTTGAATCGAGCGTGACTTTTGGACGAACTTCTTCGAGTTTGATGAAGAACGCCGTTGAATGCTTGATTGATGGATGATGATCTTCGAATCTTCAAGGGTTGAACGAAGAACGTCTTTGAGTAGAAATGACGAATCGAAGGGGTTTAGAGCCTTGATCTCTGACCGGTTGTTGTTTCTGAATTGTTTTCGTGAAGAACGTTTCGAATCTGGTGAAGAACGTCTTCGAATCTTCAAAGTTCGCCTTAATCTCTGATAGAACATCGTTTCTAACTTGATTTGCACGAAGAACACCTTTGAAGTTGCTTCGAATCTTCAAGAACGGTTGCAAGGAGCTCTGGACTCTTCTCGTCTTGCTCATCTGGAATGAGTTGAATGCCTTGTGTGAAGAATTTGGACCCCTATTTATAGGATGGGGGTGACAAACCTTCTTTAATTGAAGTGCCACGTGGCGGCCTCTGGTTGGTCGGAAGGATTTAATTGACATAATTAATGCAAATCATTAATTTGATTGATTTGTTATTAATTTCCATCTATTTCTGACCAAATATCAGTCCGATTCGCCACATACTAGTATTTAAGTGCTCGTGAAATTTGATTGACTTGTACCTGTATATATTAAATATCAGTTATTTAAATATTTAATTTGAAGAATTAATTTAGTAAATTCTCAATAAATAAAAAAAATAATTTTATTTGATATTAATATGCAATTGTACATGTGTTACCATTTCATTGGATGCAAATTTAATTTGCTTACAGCATCATGTCTAAATTATACTTCATTTTAAGCAAATGTGCTTCTTTCATTTATATTTCATCTAAGGGCTAAACAATATGTTTACCCTTATTTTATGTCCAAGTAATATATAATGGCAGAGATTTATCCGGCCAAAAATTCATCTCAAGGGATCATAATATTTCGTAAAGGGACCGTGGAAAAAAAATGTATAATTCAATCGGAATAAAATAACAAAATTTTACGAATTGAGATATGAAAAAATCTTTATATATATGAAGAAAATTGTAATCCAAAAAATGATGTCGTGCTCCAAATTTTGACGACTTTGGTAGCAAAATCTGATCAATTAAGAAGTTATGACAATAAATTTAATTTTTTTCCTAATTCTTGAGTACATTTTATGAAAAAAGACAAAAAGGTACGAGATCAAAATAAACTTTAGTTCATGGAGTATTATTCACTTCTTTGCCCTGTTTTTCAACTTATGTGTGAGGAAGTAACTAATCGTAATTAAGAAATCACCAAACGAATTAAACTTGTTCATATTATAAAATTAATATAATTACACTTATAAAATTGTTAATAGTAGGAAATTCATATTATTACACTTAAATTTTAGTGGAATCTCAAATTTTACATAAATGGCTGCCTTCATAATTCAAGATTTTAATTTTGCAAATGCTGGTTGACAATTTGAAAGAGACTCGCATAGTAGTTTCTTTCAAGCTACAAAACCAATTTCTATTAAATGCAGTAGGTGTCTGTGTAAGTACACAGCACGTGCAGTTATATATGGCACTATCACTTCTTTTTCACTATCGGGAAACAAATTTAAATATACACTAAATACAGCGTGTACGTCTACTGAACGGGTCAAGTATTTTTTTAAATGGATCATTCAGTTGCATGAGTGCACGGTGCACTTTGATGCACAAGAGACCCACCCTTTTTATATGTACTATCATATTTACTATGAATTGGGCAAGCATGTTGCTTACTTCATAAGGTTGATAAATTGGTCGACCAATTTGATCAATTATTCGAAACATCAAGGGCCCCTTGGTAAGATTTTGAAATAATAGTGGTAATGAGTACTATTAAAGGGCCAATCACCATGAGATTATTGATTATATTATTATTGTTTGAATAAAAAATTAACAATAAATTAATATTATTATTTAAAGAGTGTTAAGTAAGTGATTACATGGAGTATCCAATTACTTACTTTTATTTTCATTACATATGTATTGTTAATTGGAATGATATTCATTACCAACAACTAAGCGAATCCTAAAATAAGTAGAACTTTTAATTGAATTTTAAAAATTTATATTTTTCACCAAATATGTATGCACAAGATGCATTGTACATTTATTTGTATTTTTTAAACGGTATTAATTATTTTCACTTAACCAACATTATTTGTTATTTTTATTGAACATTATTAATTATTTTTAATGAACAATATTAGTTATGCACTAGTGTCTAGGTGCACCGTGTGCAGTTAGTGCACAGGAGACTTACTCTGTATTTTTATATCTTTTTTTTTTAATCATGGTATGCATTATTGTATCATGTTTTCTGTACTTCGTGTTACAAATCGTGTTATGCTACATGTATGCACTTTCCTATCTCATTTTGTGGGATCTTAGTTCTAAAACTGTTCAAATTAGAGAGACAAGACAAAATACATTTCCAAACTTATTGTCTGGTTAGGCCTTCTCAATTTACTCTCTACTTTTCCAGTTTCAAGATAATGGAGGTCCTCATTATCTGAAAACAGTTCTATAATGCTCCCCATTATTTAACTAACTTTTCATCAAGAACCCCTTAATCATAATTATTATATTGTCACTTTTACAAAGTACACAATCAAACTGCAATAACAATTCTTTTTTTTAAAAAGAAAAGTAATTACAATTCAAATAGCATTTAATATGATGGCATGTTCACGTGGGGCCCTTGTGCTTTTATTGAGAGGGATATATAAGGAAGACCCCCTTGCTTTGAAGACATATATAGCATTTAAGTGCTTGATAATATATAAGTTCTTAAAATATAAGTTCCATTTTAATCCCCCTATGTAGATCTACTTGCCTTTTTGTCACAAAGAAGAAGCACTTTTCATAATGAGGGCATGGCTGTTGATGTTCTTGCTACTTTTGTCAATTTTAATTCATGATGCTCAAGGTACGTGCTACAAATTTAATGATGTTTCTAATTATTATAGAAAGGGTCTTTATATCTTTTTATTAATATTTCTTGGAATATTTTAATGCAGGTATAAGGTTAAGAAAGGGTTCTTTACAAGTAGCTGAGCAGCCCAAAATCAATGTAATTAAGCATGAAAACACACACTTTAATTCATTTATAATTGATTTTTTATGGGAATTTGAAATTAATTTTGTTCATTGAATTAATAGCAGGAAAAAGTTTCAAGTAATGAAGGAGTTGAGTGCAAAAGCAAGAAGTGTTCAGGTAAAAAGAAGAGAAAATTAAATAGAGTACAAAAGGAACACCACCATTGGTTACCAAGAATTCATGAAGATTACTATGGCCCAAGACTTCACAGGCCTAAGCACCACTGATTTTTTTTTTAAATTTTTTTTTTTAAAATTTCCTAAATCTCAGACAATTTTTACTTATTCATTGAGGTTTTACTAGGCAGTAGATGTTAGAATTCATCATAACCATAATTCAATATTATGTAGCTTCTGTGATTTCCAGTAGTTCTAACTTTTTCCTTCAAATATTGTAACACTTTTTAATTTCTTTTCATTTTTCCTGAGATTGAGTGAAATTAACACCAATTGAAGAAATTAAATTGTCATTTTCTTGCATCAATTATATAAGGCCTTTATTTGATTGGTTTGCAGGAAGGATAAGAAAACTAATTACTATGATCCATATTTCTAGCACTACCACCATTAATACTAAGGTTGGTTTCAAATTAAATTAAACTTTAGGATATAGTAAGTTTCAAGAATATTCAATTATAGCTACAAATGAAATTAAACACACTAATTTAACATGATTTTCGCCGTAAATGTACAGAATGAAGAACAGAAAGATGATGAAAGAATAGCAAGGAAAGAAGAAAATCTATCGATTAATTCTTCGTCGAAAAGTCAGCAACTTCAACCGGAAAATATGGACATATCTGAGATGGATTATTCACTCCAAGCAAGAAGAAAACCTCCAATACACAATTAAGGAAAGAAAATGTACATCATATAGTATAAGACAAGAGTTTTATATATTGTCTTATAAGATAACAGCATTGCAGAAATGCTGCCATTTTGGAAGATATTGTACATAATATATTGTGTCCATCATCATTATTAGATTTTAAAGTTGATCGTTATGGTGTAATTAATTAATTATAAACACTAGCTAGAGAAAGGTTTGTTTATAGCTTTTGTAATTTAAAAAATAATTAATATTATAAGAATGGAAATATTAAGTAGAGGTTGCCAAATGATTTAATTAACATATGCTTGTCGTTCCCCTTTGTTTAATTATTGAGCAGTGCCAACATGTGGTGTAATTTGTTTGTATATTAATTTACCACAACATTCATTAACCATATTGGGACACCACTTCATATATGCGGCCTAATTCATGTCCAAATGAAAGCGACCGATGCTTTTTCAACTTGTAGTACAAAATCTCATGACAAAAATAAATTACATACTTGTGTACAGATAAATCTACATATATATGTGTGTACGTATGCATAATGCATGTATGTATATGTCAATTTTGTGTAACATCCATCATACGTGATTCTAGACAAATCAATAAGTATTAAAGTATATATATGTGAAAAATGGTCTGACTTCTGAGTATGATAAACAAGATGAGACTGCGACTTTGATATATTTGAGAGGATTGAATGAATTAATTTATATGCTATTCTAGATATATAGAGGCTTTATTAATAATTTCATCCTCAAAAACTCGAATGCTGTCATATATAAATAAATGACAATATTTTAAAAAAGAGTGGGTCTCATGTGCACCCAAGTGCACCGTGCACTCATGTAAATGAGTCTCTCATTTAAAAAAACGGGTCGCCTAAGTAATTTAGAGTTTACTGCGTCGAAAATATTACAATTTGAACGTGCGGCCTATTGGCTAAGCATTCATTCCCTTGAGACAAGGGATACTGGGTTCGATTCCCTTTTAAATTTTTTTTACAGCAAACTTGCGCCATGTGTTAATTAACACAACCTGATAGAATTGAGAAAATTTTAGAACAGTAAGAGAAAAGACAACAGATTTCCTTCGTACTAATGTTTAGTAACTGATTTGAAGAAGACAAAAACTTGTATAGACCTGATTTATGTTATGAACTCGGTTATTTAAGTATCACTATTACATACAAAAACTCTCACTGTTATGTCTAAAAATTATCACTGTTATGAACAAAAACAATCACTATTTAGAAAATGCTTTATATTTTTAAACAATGAAAGTTTTGTGCATAACAGTGATAGTTTTTACACATAACACTGATAAAGTTCATGTGTGAACTGTTAGTGTTAGTGTCCTAGAGACAATCTATTGTAAGGACATAATACTCAGATAATATTCAGTGTTGGTTTAATTTTACTGTTTGTTTAATATTAAATGTATGGCATTACACTTATTAGAATATTATGTTTGATTGTTTGCATTTGTTCTTATATGCGTTCCCTTGAATCACTGTTGTCATTGAGTGTGTGAGAACTTAGATGACTTAAGCATGATTCTCAAATAGCCCCGATCAAGGATCATCAAGAATGGGATATTGATGATGCAATGGAGATTGGTGTGCGATCTGCATCATACTCTTAGAGAGTGTAGTAAGATCTCACTTACTGCGAGATACTAGGTATCTCATGATGGATGCACAAATACCTTAGAGAGTATTGATATACCCATCTGAGCAACCATTTGATGTAGCTACGGGTGTCTCGGTTAGTGAGAGCGATGCGATATTCCTTTGACTTGAGGTCAATGCGCACGACATGTGTGGAGTGATGAACTTTGACCATGACCGACGCTTACACCCTTCCATGGGTCGATATGACTTGAATTGGGTTCATCACGAAGTGCATGTGCGTGGTAGTTGAGCTAAGAAAATGATTCATTCCTCAAAGTGGATTTAGAGAGAATACTTACCTTCTCATCATAATTGGATCTAAGTCATTGGCCAATGCACGTCAACTTGGACTTTGTGGCCAAGTGTGACATATGTGATCAATTAGTGATTGGAGATAATATGATTAAGTTATTTGAATAGACACTTCTTCATATTCAAGACTAATCGAGTATTCGTGAATGAAATGAGGAAATCGTAATAGCTCATGTTACAGTTACAGGTAGTTGCACGTTTTCGCAACGTACCTCATATATTGAGAATGTCTGATTTATTGTCTAGGGTTCAATTAAGACCGTTAGTTTGACTAATCGTTCGATATATGAGGGCCTATGAGTCACACAATAAGTAACTCCCGTGTACAGATTACACTGTCTCATATTTAATTTAGAATTAATTATTATTACTGTTTAATTGAATTAGATTTAATTAAATAGGAATCCCAAATAATATTATGGGATATTATTGTAGGAAAATATCTGTTGGGAAAACATATATTTGAGATTTGTTTTGCAAGATTAGGAATTATCTTCCTAATAAATATTGCTTTAAGATTTAAGTCAATCTCTCCCTATATATATGACATCCCGGGATTCATTATTTACAACAACAAGAAAACCTAGTTTCTCCATAAAATCTAGAATAGGAGTTTTCCTAGTAAATTCCGTCTTAGATTCAACGCTGGCAAATCTGTGCAGATCTGTTCACGGGGATTACGTAGATACCATAGTTGAGAAATCTACTATCGAATTACTGTAAGGTTTCTCGTTATGATTATTGTAATCGTTTATACAATTATATGTTCGTTGTTGGTGAACTGTTTATTTCCGTTACACATGTATTACGTGTTTACGTGTCTCTAAATTTCAACATGAACCTGGTTCACATGAGTGTTACTCTTTGAAGAAAATCTTTGCCCAATTATCGAAGAAAGAAGAAGAAATATACAACTTACTTTCCCAGAAATATGCAACTACTTATATACAAACATGCAACTACTTATATACAAACATGCAACTATCTATAATAGAAGCGTGCAAATACCTACAATAGAAGCGTGCAACTACCTATAACAGAAGTGTGCTGCAACCTATAATAGAAACGTGCAACTACCTATAACAGAAGCGTTCAACCTATAATAAAAACGTGCAACTACTTATAACAGAAGCGTGCAACTACTTATAACACCCAAAAAATTTCTAGAATTCATAGGAGTGCATCTTCGATTATTATCCATCTCTCTGTTCATCTAAAATTGATAGAAAAATCACTGAAATCAATCTAATATACATACAATTGTATAACAAAAGCGTGCAACTACTAATAACAGAACCGTGCAACTACTTATAATAGAAGTGTGCAACTACTTGTAACACCCAGAAATCTTCTAGAATTCATAGGAGTACATCTTCGATATTATTAATCTCTCTGTTCATCTAAAACTGATTGAATAATCACTGAAATTGATCTCAATATTATTAAAAAAGATTTGACGGCATGGATCGAAGCTAGCGGCGTGAAGACTTACCAGTAGGGGAATCTGACGGTGTGGATTGAAGCTACGGGGAGCGATCTAAGGCGTGCGTGAGAGATCTGGCGATGGTGAATGAGGTGAGCGAGGTGATGATTCACAGTGGGTTTTCCGCTAATTCGTGAGAGGAAGAAGGGTCTTTAGTTGTTGGATCCAAAATTTATAATATGGATAAGGTCAAGGTGAGTGCACGGATCTTAAATCCGTGCAACTGATGCATATGAGACCTTACCTTTAAAAAAATATAAACCACTATAATAAATTTAAGATAACCTAAAATATATATCTATGTTCGATTATCTTAATTTTATGGCTTATCACTGCATCTTTCAACTTGCGTGTATGTAATAATTTGTCCGATTAGTTTATACATATAATTTATACTATCAAAATGCATGTATTTATTTCAGTTAAATTCATATTAGTTAGTTACTTAATTTTCTTAACGGATTTACATACGTGTATTATAATATGTACTATTATATTAAATATTAAGAAAAAAAATTATGTAAACTTTAATTAAAAAATAACCTCCCTATAATAATATTTTCTCTCAGTCCCAACGATATGACTATATGGAGTTTTTAGTTTATATTTTATTTGGCTAAGTCTTCTGTATATGCATACAGGTGCACTACGATTCAGTGTAAACAAATTGCATCTTTCAGTATAACAAGTTACATGATTTTAAAATGCACTATGAGTGTAAGGTACACTTAAATGCATATGAGACCTAGTCATATTATTTGAGTCTGAAATTACTCCCTTCGTCCCATTCTTAACCGGTGGGTTACTGTGTGCTCGGGTTTTAAGAAAAAAATGATAAAGTGATAAAATGTTGGGGGTATAAAGAGTACTTGTAGTATTTTATGTGATAAAGTAATAAAATGGTGAATAATTGGGGTAGAAAGAGTTGTTTATTAGTATTTTATGTGATAAATGAGTATTTTCATTTAAGAAATTTGCAGTTAAGATTGAGACGCCAAAAATAGAAAGAATGCAGTTAAAATTGGGATGAAGGAATACTATATAACATTTTTTATTCAAGAAATAATAAATATTTTTGTAATTACCCGAAGTAAATAGTACTGTATTAGGTTCATTGCGGAGCTGGTTTTAGGCGAAGTCTTAATTTATCTTGAATCTTCTCTGCACTGCAGCTAGCTAGTCCTGTCAACCTAAACTTATTTAAAGTGGTATATGTCTGGAAATCGACAACGGTACTTCTTCAACTTCCTCTCAATCCTATCACCAAAGACATTCCCAATATATCAGAACCCACCCACTCCCCACCCCCCTAAAAAAAATTATTTGTACATATGTATAATTCCAATCTTTTCACATTTGTTCAGTTTTGTCACAAGCTTCTAGTTTTTGCAATTCGATATTCGGCATTTTTAAGTGTCGCATGCAATTTTATCAAAGGACTATTCTTCGACAAGTCATGCATGTTGGCGCGAAAGTGTATGAAATTGTAAAAAGAAAACAACTATAAAAGATTGTGAATTTATTTGCTGAAAAATTATTAATATAAGTTTCGCATGTACAGATGTACATTATACCTCCTCCTTATTTTTTCATAATCTTGTGTTTCAGTCTGTTTTAAAATTCGTTCAAATCTATATGTTAGTGTGATAGAGGGATATGAAATAAAAGCATGGAAGCGTGAAACCGAACAAAAACCAATTTCATATGCTAGTTTATTTAATGTCGAATTCATATTATAACACAATAAAAATCTATGGAAAGTCGTTGCTGCAATTAGATTCTTGTACTAATAGGGACCAAACTTAATTTGGACCAGGGTATATATCATAATCATGTAGGTGTCAGGTAGAACATATTAACCGAATTCCCTTTTTTTTTCTTTTTTTTTTTTAGAGAAAGAGTGTCAAATTTAAAGATCCGATTTTTTTCATGAGATTTGTGCAAAAGATGTGCTGTCTTTTACAAATTTATTACATACAGTGTGAGAGAGCCCCATCAACCATGGATTTAGGTAGTATTGGTTCTGCACATTGAATGCACGAACTCTGGGGCCCATTTTCTGACATGTGGGCCTCGGCCCATTCTTGTGTCAATTAGGGCCTGGCTCAATTTCAATTCAGGTGGACCACACTATTTGACAGGGTCTTCTGTTTGGAGAAGGCCAAAACTCACATGTTCAAAGGCTAAATCTACACTAATTGATGTCGTTTTATTGTCTTGACTTACTCGACGACCATTTAATTCAATTTTATGTATTCAATTTTTCAGATGGTGTTAATACTTAATAGTATTTTGTTTTACTAATACAGTAGTCGGTATGTTTGTCTAATGATTAAAACCCTAGTTGACCAGTAGTCAAGCCGTACGTAGCTCAAATTAATTATTTAGGGTATGTCTCAAATACACTAGGGGCACGGATTTAGAATCCGTGCACTCGCCTCTATCCTATCTAATTTATTTAAATTCGTGTTATAATTTTTTTTTTCAGTTTCGGTTTTGTTTTAACTTTAATTTAAGTTTTAGAGTATTTTTTTTTTTAATTTTAAATACCCAACCCGACCCTAAAACCCGGCCCGAGTGGTTCATGATTCATTCGGCCCAAGTGGTTCATGGTTCACCCGGCCCAAATGGTTCATATGTAATTTAGGGTCCACTATTTAAGGGTTAGGGTATAGAGTGCACCAATTTAAATTTGTGCACTTGGTGCATAGGAAACTCACTCAATTATTTAATATTATTAGGACGTTCATGGCTAAAATAGATGAGATGTAACTTTTTATCGGGTGTCTGATAGTAAGCAGGCCGAACACCATATCTGGTTATACAAATGGGAAAATGTGTACACTTAATATAGGCAGAGTTTTGATACGAGTCTTATGTTAAATTTCTAATACCAATTCGATTTTTCTGTTTCACTTTTCGTATTTATTAGTATTTATTTTTTTAGAATTTTTAACACATGAACATAAAATATGGTGATTAGTTGAATATTTTTAATTATTCTACGTGTATACAAAGTGAAACACTAATTATGGAACATTCGATCTCATTTCCTTAAATATACTGAGAACGAGATCATCTGTTTTATAATTGGTGTTTCACTTTGTATTTCATATATAATAGGAAAAATGTCAATTCAGGGTCTGAAAGATGATAAAACTATCAATTTAAGGCCTTAAAGATTTTTTCTCTCGATTCAAGGCCTGGAAGATAGAAAACTATCGATCCAGGGCCTGAAAGATAAAAACTATTAATTTTAGGCTCACACATTTTAAGGTCATGTTTGACACTTATATTTCATATCCTTATTTCATGTTCTTATTTTTTTTATTTTTAGGGTTTACGGTTCAAGGTTTACGGTTTAGGGGGTTTAGGATTCATGGTTCAAGGTTTCGGTTCATCGTTTAGGGTTTAGTGTTCAGGGTTTAGGGTTTTAGTGCCAAACATGGCCTTAAAATTTATAAGCCTCGAATTGATAGTTTCTATCTTCCAGGCCCTGAATTGATAGTTTTCTATCTTTCAGGCCTTGAATCGATAGAAAAAATCTTTCAGGCCTTAAAGTGGTAGCTTTACCATCTTTCAGACCCTAAATTGATAAAACTCTTATATATTATGAATGGATGACACATAGAATAATAATAAATATTCAACGAATCACCATATTCTGGGTCCATGTGTTAAAAATTCAGTAAAGTGAAACATCAATGGAGTACGAAAAGTGAAACAGAGGAATCCAACTATAAATATTAAGTATTTAAAAAAGTAAGAAACAAAATATTGTGCTTGATCACATGTTTGTCTCCAAATTAATATTCTCAACCCTACATATCTTTATGGTGGTTGCATTTAATGGGAGAAATGTGTAGTTCGTAATTTGAATTTTTCTTTTTTTTATAACAATTATGGGTAGAAGACCAGAGGAGAATTTGATTGTTAGCATTATCCATACTTGTCTTTTGTCCGTGCTATGCACGGACCTATTTTAATTATTCACTTTAGTGACGTTCAATTATTTTACTTGTTTAAATTTTTATGAATTAACCATTAAAAACACAAAATACTAAACAATAGAAATTGACAGGATTAAAAAAAACACAAAATACTAAACAATAGAAATTGACAGGACTAAAAACCATCTTTGTTCTTTCTTCACAAACCGTCAAATAACAATATTACTCCTTCGTTTTTTTATTTTAAAATGTTACTCCTTTGTTTTTTTATTTTAAAATGTTACTCCTTTAATATTTTTTAGACTTGCTCCCAATCTATCTCTCTATATATCAACTTAAATTAATAATATTCTAATTTTATATATCCATCTCCATTGTGATATGTGACAAAAGCAGGAGAGTGACTCGTTATTTTCGATATCATAATGTCCTAATTCTTCTTCTTCTTCTTCATCCCGATCATCCCTCTTGCCTCTCTTGTTCTATTTTTTCTTATCGGAACTTTCTTTCTCGTGCTTTTCTTCACCATGTTTGTGCTTTGGCTCATATTTCACCATTGATTTGGTTTCAAGTTCAAGTTCCACATTTGTTTTTTTTCTGCTTTATCAACACAACCTTCTCAACTTCGCGCTCAACTGCGAGATTACGTTCTTCCTTCTCCAACTTCTCATCTTCTATATGATTATTGTGAACTCAATCTTTCATCCCAATCCACTATCCTAGCAAAATAAACACCAAGAAGTCATATTCATCACACAATGCAGAGCTCAATGTAGAGCTAACATTAAAACATTTTTCTAAACAGAGGGTACACTATATGAGAATCAAAGGCAAGGCATGTGATTTCCTCGGAAATCTTGAACCCAAAGAAAACCTGAAGAAATGATAACGGGACTGCATAGACGATGAACGAAATCTTATGCCTTGAGTCACGATCATCTTACTATTAAGCGCACAATGCTACACACATCAACACATGTCAAACTCAAAAAGATCACAAAAATTAAGGTTCCAATAGAAACCAATCTACCATCTTTGAATTTACCTACTTAGTGTTTACGGGCATATTTCACTCTTATACATAACCACCGAGTAAAAGTTATTCACATATATTGCAGAAAACAATAATTATTGCAATGTATCATTTGTGCCTATACTTTACACAACAATATATAAAAGAATCACAAATTAATAGGGGTATATAAAGTGAATAACCCAAGAATAGATCACTGACCTTCAAGCATTAATAAAATATTAATAGGCAAAATGTTCAAGGGAGACAGTAGTCTATTAGCAAAATTAAGATGAGCAATTTTATTCTAACAGTAAACTGTTAATTACTTACAGAGTTAATTGTCTCACAGAAATTCTCAACCCACATGTGGGAGGATACAATGACACCTTCCTCCTTCATCAGGATTGCCGGGTAACGCAGAGCTGTCGAAATAAAAATAGGAATCATAATTTATTTTAAATTTCACAACAGTATAAAAAATATAGAAACATCTCAATTGGCCAATCCACATGGCCTTCACAATGCTATTGAACTCATAAATGACGAGTTTATTGAAAATTCAATTATCAAATTAACAATTATTATCATACCTCTTTGAATGATTCTTCTTCTCACATGTGTTGAAAAGAATTTGGGCATGAACCTTTCAAAATATTTACCTTCAGCTCAAAGAGGCAATTTGGTGTATATCTTCTATCTGCAACACATAAAATGGCAACTGAATTACAAATCAGATTCACACGGATCAGAGGCACATTGGGTCGATGATTCATTCGATCTGACAAAAAAATCATAGGAACAATTAAATAATCAAAGAATTTATTTTCTTGTACCTTCATCTAGACACGAAACCCATTCGACATGTTAAAAAAAATCAGCGTCATTTTCTAATATCTTCACTCAAATGCCGATTAAGATTCATTAGTCTTGACATGAAGAAACTCTCTATCTAATCTTTGCTTTTCCAATATTCCATCTCAGCTACTCAACAACCAGTACATATAAAAAAACTCAATAAGAAAATATAAGAAAAAATCAGTACAATTTGCAAATTGTCATCTACAAACAACTCCAAACCTGCAGACTCGCACAAAATTTTATTTAATTAAAGAGAAAACTTGAGCTCAAGTCAATCTGAGCTCTAATATTAACAATAACAGCGTGTTAAAACTCATAAGCTCACTTAAAAAGTGAAAGATCAGTAGCCAATTTCAGAAATCAAAGTCAAAAATACTATAATTAAGAATGATAATAGGAATAAACAAAATAACCTCTTAGTGTTGAAGTCAAGGGATGGATCAACAATTGGATAACATTGAAAGAACTATCTAATGAACTCCCATGTATCTTCGCAATCTACAAATAGCAAACAATTTAATTACACCAAATAAAAAAAAAAAAAAGGTGATAAAACGCCAGACAAACACATATACTTAGCAAAACATTTATTTTGCCTAAAATGTAAACTATGTCTGATTATCCATTTTTCACATATCAAATTTCCAACCTCACAAAAAATAATCATACATTATGCACCAATATCAGAGAAAGCTTTCGCCATGTACTAATTAAATTATCTGATTGAAAAATTTAAAAACGATAAAAAGCATCCCAACTACTAACTAAATTGAGAGCCTAAAAATCTTTGTTTTATGCTGAAGCTTGCTATAAATATAGTTTAGAGATACATGATGAAGAAGAGATAGCTGAGGCAATTGCACGCTTAAGAAGTTGGATTAATGCCTTGTCTAAGGCAAAAAAGTCAGCTCCAAAAGGGGCAGCCCAGCAGCTCTTGGATGCAATAAATAAATTAAAAACTAATATGAACCATAATCTGGATATGGCTGTGAAGGAGAATGACAGTGTGTACCTATAATGAGGGTTCGTGAGAGATCGATGTTGCAAGTTGGTCGTGGGATCCAGTTCGCCGTCGTCACCTGAGATATATATTTGCCCGTTCGTGATGCATTAATATCCTGTAACAGAATATGTACAAAAAAAACCTCTTTAATATGTACTCTTATAATCACAATTCAACAAAAAAGTCATAATATTTCAGCAGAAAATACTTAGTATCCTCTGTAATAATAAAATCTCATTTTATTGTCATTTCATCAGAGCAATTGCAAGAATCTTCAAATTTGATCACCATTAGAACATCAAAATAATCAAACATCAATAGTAGCAACCTAGAATTGAGATAATCAATCTGCAGCGTCCCAAAATTTGTCAAAACAACCCAGAATCTGTAACAACCCAGGAGTAGAGACACACTGAAGAAATAAAAAATTTCAGCAAAAAATCGACAAAAAGTAGCAACCTAACATCAATTTGAAAAAAGAAAAATCCATCAATTGAAAAATTAAGGGGTGCATTCAATTGGGATTCTATTTGACTGACTTTTTTTATTGATTTACATGGATTTTCATAGACTTGACAGGATTGTGGAATATACTTTTTTTATTAATTTGCATGGATTTCTATAGACTTCGGCGCTGTAACTATTGATATTGTTGGAATTTAGAGGCACGTAAACACGTAATACATGCGTAGCGGAAATAAACAGTTCACCAACAACGAATAATTAATTGCATAATTAAATACGAGTAAACGTAAACAAAATTCTTCAACAATTCGTACACGGATCCCTCAACTATGGTATCCACGTAACAGTCGTTTACTAATTCGAACAGATCTGCCAACGTTGAATCCACGAGATGAATTTGCTAGGAAAATTCTAACTTAAAGATTTTATGGAGAAAATATGAACTCACGTATTAGGAATTCTCAAGAGCTCGTATATATAGGAGACGTCTAGCTTAAATCTTAAGCTAACCTTTATTAGGAAAAATCCTAATAAAATAAATCTCTTAGATTTATTTTCATCATATAAAATCTCTACGGATTTAATTCCATGTATATCAAATCTCTACGGATTTGATTCCATATATATTAAATTCTACAACAATAATATTCCATATATTATTATTGGGAATTCTATTTAATTAAATCTAATTTAATTAAATAGTAATAATAATTAATTCAAAATATAATTATTATTATATTCTCCATAAATTAAATATTAACATCCAATATAACATTTAATCAACCAACTATAATTAGTAAACAACCGTTACTTGTTGTGTGATCCATAGGCCCTCATATATCGAGCGATTAATCAAATTAACGGTCTTAATTGAACTCTATACAATAAATCAGACATTCTCAATATATGAGGTACGTTGCGAGGAAATGTGCAACTACCTGTAACTGAAACATGGGTTATTACGATTTCCTCCTTTCATTCACGAATACTCGATTAAGTCTTGAACATGATGAAGTGTCTATTCAAATAACTTAATCAATTTATCTCTAATCACTTATGTCACACTTAGCTAGAAAGTCTAAGTTGACGTGCATCGGCCGATGACTTTGATCCAATTATGATGAGAAGATGAGTATTCTCTCTAAATCCACTTTGAGGAATGAATCCTATTCTTGGCTCAATTACCACGCACATGCACTTCGTGATGTTGGAAAAATAGGGGTGCCCGGATCTATCCGAGATGATTTTAAATACATATTTAAATTAATCAATTAATTACTAATATGAATTAATCATAAATCAATTCAACATAATAATTAATAAGCTAATAAACAACATGCGTACATGTAATCCACATAAATTCTAAGCATGCGGAATCGGGGAGTTACGAGATTACTAACCTCTTGTAGAGACAACCGATGAGACGATGGATCAACCCAAAGAGCCTTCCCAAATATGTCCCAAGTCCACAAACGTAATCCGGTGGGAGGATTCTCAATAACGATTTTAATAAGAGAGAAAACCAAAAATATTTTGCCACCACCTTTGTGGATTTCTAATATTTCCATCACATGGAATTGCAGTTGGGAATGAAAAATTCATCCCCTATATATAGGGAGGGTGACCGATTTTTTTAAGAAAAAATTAAGGAGGAAAATATCTTTCTTGATCTCCAAGAAATCTTGAATATATCTCCTATATTCTTTTCTCCTTAATTAAATTTTTCCATAAAAAATTTATTCCCCTTTTATCCCATATTTTCAAAAATTACAAGGAAGAAGGAGTCAAGATTTGACTTCTTGAATTTATGGGATAATTATGTATTCCAAGAATACTTATCTCTTTCCATGAAATCTTTTCAAGAAAATATTTCTTTTCCTTTTTCCTACAAATTTAAAAAATAACAAGAAATATTAGGCAAGAATATTTTCTTCTCTCTTGTTGTAGCATGGATAAACCCGACCTCCCACCTGGGCACGAAGGATCATAAACAATCCAACAAAGACTGCATGAAGCAACCCTCAAGAAGGGACCAAGGATCAGCCCACGTAATTCCCACAAGACCAAACCTTCAAGTCGCAAAGGTCAAGAACTCAGTAGTCGGCGATTCGGGAAAAGCGATGCGATTTTCGCTTTTATATCCTCAAGTCGGGAGCGACGCGCACCACCCATAACTATGCATTCACGCGGGTCAATGACACCTCGACACGCCACTAATCCGCCTCCACATCCACTCCACGATTGGCGACGCCAAGATGGATTTATTTCGCCCGTCAAGGCGAGATTAATGGTTCCCGATATTGTAGCCCTTTCATAGGCATTATTCCTTATGTAAATTCCCACCCAAAGGGTGGGAGTCATAGTATAAATAGGCCACCACGGCCACCTCTGGAAAAGGTCGAACAACTTAGACTTCTAGGCATATACATACATCCTCTCCCCGGCTTGACGCCTTGACGTAGTCTCGATTCCAAAGACGAACCGGGTAAACCAACTTTCTTTTGTTTTTTTCCCCGATTCGATGCTTTTTAAAGATACGATTTCATAATAATTATTGTTTAACCGAGTAGATAAAAACCGCCATAAATAATTGGCACCCGTCTGTGGGAACACATTTCTTGAGAAATTTCAACAATTCTCAAGGAGATCTCACCTTCCAAACTATAAGAAAAACAAAATGGCAACCAACCGGGAAAGTCAGAACGGAATGAAACCGACGTCAGGATGGCGCCGAGGTTTCACCGAAGTTTTCAACCCACTCATCGGGCAAAGCCTCGATCGTTCCCCGACCGGTGGAATCTTTTCCAAACACCGGAGGATGCCAAAGCAAGTGATGGCCATCCTCAACAAGAAACGCCTCAATTTCGGGCGTTGATGGCGAACAACCCCCAACCAAGAAAATAACCCATGACACCGAACCTCCAAAGGTAAACGTTATGACGGAAAAAGGGACGGTCCACGCCAACCGGGCGATAAACGCGGCTAAACATGCCATCGCTCAAACCACCGAGCCCCGGATGCACCACCGGGTCGAATAGTGTATTCACCCGCCGGAAGCTGCCGGCCGAAGGGCCCTCATGAGGGCGAGGATGAGGCTCACTCAACCACGCCATGATGAACAAGTGGAAAGAGATCTTGCCATGGCCTCGACACGCACCACGGAGGATCGCCGAGACATTCGGCATACCACCATGGTCACGGGGGGAAGAGAACTCCGCGCGACACTCGTGTCGCGATATTGCCAGACCGCCCAACAAAATTGTTGGAAAAGGTGGGTAACCAGGATGGACCGTCTGGGTCTAACACTGACCTTGTCATCCCCGATTCGCCCTTGGAACTATGATCACTCTGGCACCTGCCCAGAGGAAAATCAGCATAGCGACTCTAGATCGCTACAACGGGAGTACATACCCCAGAGTCCATATGGTGAAGTACAATGCGTATATGGCCTCAATGGGGGGCATTTCGATGCATTTAAGTGTAGATTTTTTTCCCCGACGCCGAAATGACTGTGCCCACATATCGCGGTACACTTCACGCCATCTCCATCGATACTTTTGAGCAATCGCCTCGATTATTCTGGGGCCACTATCTGACGATGGCCTCGACCATGACAAAAGGCAGAGGCTCATGAACATGCGCGGGGGAGATGGAGTCGGATCGATCCTATGTTGAGAGGATCGATAGACTTATCATGAAGCGACCCATTGGGGATGAGGCCAAGCCGCTGGGGCGAGATCCGCCTCATAAGAGGAAAAACAAGCTATGGCGGCGCATTGACCGCCGACTACCCGACCAGCTATGCCGATTTCAGAAAAAGGGCCAAATGACCTCATCCATACCATGGAATTGTTAGAGACCCGGCCTCAGAGACAAAGGAAGTCGTGGAGCCCAAAAAAGGTTCCAAGAAAACCGGGGTCATTACAAGACACCCAAAGACTTCAAACCATTTGAGAAGTCCATTCCGGTGGAAGCCGATGGAGGCTGGGTATGACACCGGTAACGTTTATACCCAAATCCAGGACGAGACATGTTATGAAAGCACCCCTCCCCCCATGAAAGACAAAAAGTCGACAAAACCCGAACAAGTATTGCCACTATCACGACCAGAGGGACACTACACCAACCGAAAGTGTCAAGATTTATTGAAGCTAGCCAGGAAGCTTTATGAAGATGGCCGATCGAATGAGTTTGTCAAGAATCCTCGGGCGCATAATCGGGGGCAAGGTCGACAAAGATGACCGCCAACCCGGCCGGAGATCTGGGTGCAAAGAGAGCCCGTGATAGGGGCCAGACAGGCGAAGCCGCTGTGCCACCCATACCAGAGGCATGCGAGGTCGCTTCATCCACACCATCTCGCCCTTTGCCACGATGGGGGCCTGCTCTCCCTCCTCATCAAAGCGTGCCGCCTTAAAGGGAAGTCGAGGCAATGGAGAATGCTCAAAGAATGGTTCTCGCCCATCTTGGTTGTGGACCAAGAAACCCGCAAAAATTGAGTTAAGGGAAATAGACAAAAGCCGAGTCGTGGTAACCAACATAGACCCATTGGTCATAAAGGCCAATATCATGAGGACGATCAGATATCTTGGGATGTCGGTCGACGGGGCCTTCTGCAACATTCTGTTTAAAAAAGACCCTAGACCAACTCTGGGGATTACGAAGCATACATCACCCCATGCAATCATACAGTGAATGGCTTTGGAAACGCGACATGCCAAACCTCTGGGCATGGTCCGCTTGTCGTGGAGCTCAGATCCACCTTGGATGAGAAGGTCGAGAACACCAGCTCCTAGATTTCCTTGTAATCGACCTCCCGAGCACCTATAAAGGCTTCCTCGGGGGAGGCCATTTGAGCACGAATTTGAGGTTACGCCCTCCACCTATTATTTTTGTGTAAAGTCCCCACCAAGGGTAATTGGGCCGGGTTGCACCAATTAAAGGTGACCAAGTGGATGCAAGAGGTTGTTTGCTTTATTCTTCGCCTTATTCAAATTCAGCACACACGTTTAGTCGTCACATAATGACACTGGATCACAAAATGCATGATAACATGCTGGATACTAAAAAGAAAAGTAAGAAGAGAAAGCGTGACGAGTTTGATCCAAGAATGGGTCCCGAGCCCGAAGATTTTATACTCGAGGCCGAGATAGATGATCCACGACTCGGGGGACCCAGAGCGGTACCCGGGGAGGAACTCGAAAGGGTCAAGGTGGACCCAGCCCAGCCAGACCTGGAGATCATCATTGGATCCAAGATCCCCGACGACCTAAAAATTGAAGTCGTCGATTTCCTCAAGAATAACCTAGACATTTTTGCTTGGTCACACAAGGATATGGTCGGGATCGATCCTGAGATCGCATGTCACCGGTTACACATTGACCCAGTCCAAAAACCAGTAGCTCGAAAAAAAGGAAGTTTGGTCCAGAAAAATATGCGGCCCTCGCTGAAGAGGTGAAGAAGTTGCTTGACAACGACCTGATCATGCAGGCCGACCAACCACAGTGGGTCGCAAATGCGGTCCTTGTAAAGAAATCAAACGGGACTTGGTGACTTTGCATCGATTTCACAGATCTTAACGAGGCATGCCCCAAGGATTTCTTCCCGATGCCGCATATCGACCACTTAATCGACAATACGGCGGGAAATGAGATGATGTATTTCATGGACGATTTGTCGGGTACCATCGATAGCTATGCATGAGCCCCGACAGCAAAGACACTTCATTTTTAACAGAGAAAAAACATGTATCGTTGGAAGAGAATGCCTTTTTGGTTTGAAGAACGACGGGCAACGATCAAAGGCGGGTCAATCATATGTTTGTTGAGAAAATAGGCAAGTCGGTGGAGGTGTACGCGTTGACGACATTGTCTTGAAGAGTCTAAAAAAGGAAGATCATTTCGCCTATCCGGGCGCAGTTTTTCGAGATACTCGTGAAGTTCAATATGAAACTCAACCAAAAAAAGTGCAACTTGAGGGAATCGTGGAAGTTCCTAGGGCACCGGTCGCAAAAATGGGATTGAAGCAAACCCAAATAAGGTGCAAAGTTATCTTGGATATGGGGGCCCCAAAACCAAAAAAGGACGCTCAAAACCGACGAGGTGCTTAGCCGTGGAACAGATTCATCTCCGAATGGGGGGATAAATGCAAGCCCATGTTCGACACCATCGAAAGAAGGCGAGGTTCGAATGGACATCCGAGAGTCGATGCTCTTCGACAGATCAAAGCATATCCGGTCGACGCCAAGATTTTAGCCAAACCGTCCCCGGGTAAAAATCGCTTTTATACTTGGCGACCTTGAAACCGCCTCGAAGAGCATAGGTTTTGTACGGGCGGAGGTCAAACCCATCCGCCCATTTACTTTGTCACCGACACTAAATGAAACCGAAAGCAATGATACCCTCTTCTAGAGAAATTAACCTATGCTCTAGTTATGAAGTGCGGAGAAACCGAGACCTTACTTCTTCGATCACCAAATGGAGGTCCTCACTTCCTTACCCCTTCAAGAACATGCTCCATCGACCGATACATCGGGTCGATGCCTCGAGAGGGCCATCGAGGTTGTACAAGATGGGTAAACATACGCCACGACCCCGCAATAAAAGCTCAGCCTCGCCGACTTAATCGCTGAATTAACCCTCCTCCGGGGCCACGGTTCGACCGCCCACCATAGGAGTTGTACATAGACGGCTCGATTAACCCGCCAACAAATCGTAAGGAATTGTGTTAATCAGTCCAGATGGGATTTCTTTTCGTAATGCCATCACTTTCGATTTCCGCCACCAACAACGAGGCCAATATGAAGCCGTTGATCAACGGTCTAGAAATGTCCACCGCAATGGGCATCATGTGACTTCAAGTACACACCGACTCCCAGATCATAGCACGCCAGATATCAGGGGAGTATGAGGCCCGAGACAAGCGGATGTCGGCCTACCAAGAGGTCGTCAAAGCACTTTTCCCTGAAATTTGAACAAATCTACATCAAGTTAGTACTAAGGGATGCGAACTCGAGTCGATGCATCGGGCACGACTAGCGACTTCGAGGGACCAAAGCAAAGATGAGGGATGTCACCATCACAAAACTCTTCCACCCTCCACCGCTAACACAACGATCGCCGCCCTAGACACCCCGTGTTTAAGCTGGATGACCCCCATAATCGACTACTTGATGACCGGGGCATTACCAACCGATGAAATTGTGCAAAGCAATTGCAACTAAGGGCAGCAAGGTACACATTGGTTGGTAACAAACTATATAAGTGAGGCTTGAAGATACCATCGCTCCGGATGTGATACCCCGAGCAAGGGCAAAGCTATCCCGCAAGATATTCACGATGGGGTATGCGAAACCATTTGGGGGCATCGCCGCTCATAAGACGATGAGACAGGGGTATTATTCGCCAACTTTAAAGGCCGATGCCATGGTTTTCGCGCGGAAATGCCAACAAATGTCAAATACACGCACCATCAATCAAGGTCGACCGAAGAACTCACCAAAGATCCTCGATCCCCGCTTTTTTTAAGGGGGGATAGATATCATCGGCCATTACCCAACCGGGTGGTTCACCAAGTACGCCCTAGTCGCAGAGATTACTTCACAAAACGGGTCGAGGCTAAGGCTTTAGCGACCATAGATCAGGATCACGTCATCAAATTCATATGGTGAAACATCATCTGCAGATTCGGCCTACCGCAAGCAATTATATCCGATAATGGGAAGCAGTTCGATGGTCATAAGATCGATAGTTTCTTCAGAAAATGGAAAATCACCAAGCTTTTTTCTCACCCCCTTATCATCCTCACCAATGGTCAAGTCGGTTGTGAACAAGATCATCAAGCACACTCAAAACCAAGATCGAGGGATGAAAAGGGAAGGGCAAGTGAATTACTGGGATGTATTGCGGGTCATACGTAAAGACTACCAAAATTCGACCGGAGAGACCCCTTATTCGATGGCATTCGCCGGAAGCAAGCCATACCGCAGAGGTCGAATTCAAAACTCGTAACCTCGCAGAGACGCGACCGATCAAGAACGATAAGGCCTTCGCCGTAAACCTAGACTTGCTCAAGAGAAATGATTAGAGGCAGGTGTATCCAAAATGCTAGATACAAACAACAAATCAAAAATACTACAACTCTAAAGGCGACTTTGAAAATTCAAAGAAGGCGACTTGGTCCATAAGAAGACTCTCTGAGTAACCAAAGGAACTTTCGACCAAACCGGAAGGATCATACAAGGTCGCCGAGTATTATCCAACGAAGGCATACTCATCCGAAGAGAACCCGGGGATGACACTCGCCTCAAGACTCATGGAACGCATTCATCTAAAGAGATACTATCAAGTGGGGTCGAGGCCGATGTATTTGTAAACTTTCAAAGCGAAGTCAATAATAATGAGTTAAATTTTCTTTTTTTCATAATTCTCAGAGTTTAAACTCGCGAGGTCGATAGATGAAACATCGACCTCCCCGTGAATGACTTTTCGACATATTTTCTGGGCGAGATCGCCACCCCCTAGCGTGTGATCCTCCCCTAACTTTATAAGACGACTAAGAGAGGTTCAATCTAAAATCGCAATGCCAATAAGACTTAATGAACATACACACAAATTATAGTCGATAAGGAAATCAAGTCGCACAATAAAGGAAAGAAAAAACAGATTTCATTAATGACAACAAGCCCGGAAGGCTCAGACATTATAAGAGCCCAAGGCTAGATTACATCAAGCGGAAACCAAGATACATCATGATAACCGACAACATATATTTTACTACAACCCAATGTCCACGATCGTAGCGAATGTCATTTTTAAAGCATGCCGATCAAAAGTATTGTTGGAGATGGGGTTCAACAACTTCTCAATTTTTTATCGGGATTCTTGATGTCATCATTCTTAAGAACAATCAAGAATCCCATCGCCAGACCATCGACTATGTTCAAAGGTCTGCCCACCTAATTGTTGTTGAATAACGGTGAGGGTGTGGTGGGCAACCCGCCCGGATCTTGGTCGGTAAACACCTCCCCTAGAGGCCGGCCAGGTCTGCTCCGGGGAGGAGCGTCGGACATCTCAGAGGCCGACCTCATTTCGGCTCCCCAACCTCATCCATCTCGAGTCTCGAGGACCACCTCTGAGTCTCCCTTTGTGTCTCATCTAGATCGGGAGTGGGGTGCACGATCCGACTACGATTATTAGGGAAGAAGGACAAATCAATGCCCAGATCTTCCAGATCTTTAATCTCCAAAGCACAATGTCGGAGGCAGGGGGGAAGTCGCGAACGTAAGGATCAAATTTCGGTCACAATGTCAAAGAAGGTCGACAAGGTAGGGTTCTTATTCCAACAAACGACTCGGATAGCACCCACAACGGCCACGACATAGGCGGTTAGCATTCCGCTCTTCGACCTGCTTAAAGTGTTCATCTTTGGCGGCCAACTTCTCCCGACCTCTCTACATCCTTATGCGGATCGACTCGCCTTCATCAAGTCACGACTCATTCTCCTCCCCGGCGATCTCTAAAACTTTTCTTGGTGGCCTTCGAGCTCCAAGGCCCTCTTGGCCAAGTCACTTTTAGCAACCTCCGGTTCTTCCTCATAGGCATATCAATTGATTTTTGCTTGCTCTGAGGTCATCGCCTGGCCTTCTCTAATTTGGAGAGCTCGAGTCGGATTAGGCGCAGCCTTTTCCATGTAGAGGGCGGCCTTCAAGGAGTGGACAATGGGGCCGAATACATGTTGCCGTGACTTGTTGACGACAAGGGCGGAGGAGTGATCATCCTTCATCCATCGTGCGGCACATTCCTCATCGTCCGCTCCAAATAGCGGCCGCCTCTGGGCGTGCCCTCCGTAAAGGGAATCGGGGATCTCAGAAGCTCAAGACCTCCGGTGAGAACTTGCCGTCGTCGCCTCGACCGCAAACAATAAGGAACAAATATATTAAGTTTGGTCGATTTTGGAGGTAAATTCATTAAGAGTTGCAAACGGCCTACCTCTTGCATCCTCTCCTCATCCCAACCAATCCAGAATCGCCCTCCCGGATGGCGACCTCCTCCGGGTAGAAGTCGGCAAAGGTGTGTTCTGCCGAGCCACCCTTCCGGCACCTCGACTCGGCGTGGATCGGTATGATGAGTTCACCACGCCTCTTGGGAGGTCGGTGGAGTTGGTGGGGTTTCTTCTTGCCTTTGTCGGCAGCTAGGGAGTGAGTTCGAATCGAATGTTGGGCGGCAAGTGTCTGCGACGCCTCATGGAGCCGAAATCTTGTCGAGGTCGCAGGCCATCTCGGAGGCGAGGGTCGATGGTAGATCGGGATCTCCGGATCTAACATAAAACAAAACCTTTAATAAATCGCAAAAAATACACTTGAAAAGATGCAGCCGAGACTTATAGGAATCCTCAAGTGGAGAGGGTAAGTATACATCCGGCTTGCAAGCCGCCAAGCTCGAGTTCAACAAATTAATGTCTCGCCAACTGAAAAATAAGGTCTCGAACCTCCTTGAACGCCGAGAAAGTCCCAATATAGTTAATGTCGGGTGCAAAACACCGCAAGACGAGAAAAGAATTAGATCAAGATAATCGATCACAAAAATATTAAGGCCAAGTACCATTCTCAACACAGAATCGCATAATCCATAGGAACTCTAATGGATAAGGTGCCGGAAGGGCCACCGACTCCCATGCTCCTCCTACAAACCACCATTTCGTGCCACCACAACCTTATTCTAATCCCACTCACGAGCTCTTTTTACTCTCACGGTCAAGACAACGGATAGCCTCCCTACCGAAAGCAACGGGCTTATATCACGCGAGATATCTCCGGATTAGACAATTTTTTTCACCGACCGCCCTAAAATGACCATGGTGGAGATGATGTAACTCCACCCATGGGGGTGATTCCGCGCGAGGCTCACATTCCGTGCCGCCGCCAGATGGGAAATGGCCGGGTGCAATGGAAATCAAATACCGATCGACATGGAAGACTCATTCACAACAATCATTCCGGAGGAGGTCGACGACGCTTTTTGGTCCGGGGTCGGCCCATAAAAATACACATCCCGGGCACCTTGTACATACGATTTAAGTCCCCATGACATACCGACGGAGAGCACAGATCGTATCTTTTATCGATGTCGCCGAATTGAGAGTCGACCGACTTAAAGATGCCCGGTCAAAGTCATTTGTACGCGAGCTCGGTTATAATACGTATCATAATTGAAGACTCGCTCATAAGCCCCATAATCCGTAACCGAGGCGTAAGGACCCGCTGCTGACGATCGCTCTATAGGGACTCGGATGAAGGAGATTAACATCCAACGGGGAAGATGGGTAATTTCGCCAATTCTTCCGTAAATTGGTCATCCATCGGTTCATCATCGCATCGCCTTCCCGCGCGGGTCGCCCATAACCATAGCTAATGAACTTTCACCCACATGCCCGGGCGGAGCCGAAAAATCAAAGGCAACGACGCAGGGCAATAGGGATGTCATCCTCGAAAGAGGAGGAAGCCACCACGGGCCGAGAGGCAAAAAGGATTTGGAAACGCTAGAATCCATAAATTCAAAAAAAAGGGCACCAAAGTGCTTACCCGTGATTAATTCCGCTCAGTGGACGAGAATGCATTTCCTGGTGGAAGGAGAAAGAACCAGAAGAGTATCTTGAGGAAATTCTTTTCAAGAAAGACAAGCCGCAGGAAATAAGGTTTCAAAACCTAATTCCCCGCCTATTTATTGAAGAAGACGAGGACCAAAATGAAATTAGCCAAAACTTCGGCCCCCTAGCAACAAAAAGACATGAGGGGCTCGCGTGAAATCTACTACGGCATCTCATTGGACGAAATGGTCAAGACTTTACATCATCATCCCGCACGATATCATTTGAATCCCCGAGATCGAGGGAAGTCCGATGCGATGATTCAGATATCGAGGTGACTTTTCACCGCCCGAGGATAGTAAGCCACCATAAGAAACTTTTCGCGTCGGATGGTCACGAGTCGATTTAGTCCACGTGTCAAGCCAAGGTCCCTCTCGGAACAAGAGACCTCAACTTGAGGGGCAATTGTTGTAGCATGGATAAACCCAACCTCCCACCGGGCACGAAGGATCATAAACAATCCAACAAAGATCGCATGAAGCAACCTCGCAAGGGGACCAAGGATCATCCCACGTAATTCCCACAAGACCAAACCTTCAAGTCGCAAAGGTCAGAACGGATAGTCGGCGCTTAAAGAAGAATGGCGCGATTTCCGCTTTTATATCCTCAAGCCGGGGAGCGACGCAAGACCACCATAACTATACGATTCACGTGGTCAATGATACCCTCGACACGCCACTAATCCGCCTTCCACATCCGCTTCCACCACGACATGACAAGATGGTCGATTTCGGCCTGTCAAGGCGAGATTAATAGTTCCCGATATTGTAGCCCTTTCATAAGCATTATTCCTTATGTAAATTCCACCCAAAGGGTGGGAGTCATAGTATAAGTAGGCCACCACGGCCACCTCTGTAAAAGGTCGAACAACTTAGACTTCTGGGCATATACATACATCCATCTCCCGGCTTGGACGCCCCGGACGTAGTCTCGATTCCAAAGATTTAACCGGTCACCAACTTTTGTCTCTTTTCCCCGATTCGATTGCCTTTAGCATACACATTTCATAATAATTATTGTTTAACCGAGTAGATAAAAACCAGTTACAACATCTCTTTCATTAATTGGACTTTATTTTGGGCTTTTTGAGGGGCCTTTAGGAGAATTAAGATTGGACCTCCAATGGACTATGAAGCTATAATATTGGGCCAAATATTATTCAAAGTCCATTAATATTAATTTACCCCACTATAAAATTAATATTGAACTATCCATCTTAACCCATATTACGACTTTACTATAATATGGGCTCCGGTCATTATTTCCGTGTTTAAGATTATATTAGTCCATTAATTAATTAAGCCATTTTGAACAAGCTTTATATTAATTAATATCTTTATCCTCGGAGTAAAGACAACTCAACATTATTATCCATATCGGAAATAAATTCCCACTTGCAAGATTTGGTAAGATAAAGATTATGAGCCCACCAAGGGGACAAATCAAGCAAGTCGTACTTGCACACGATTCTCCATATTAAATGTCAGCAATCGCCATGTAATTAATAATATTGCCCAAGATATAAGGTATCGAATCACAATGATTCTCTTCCTATCATAAGTCAAAGCAATAGTTATTAATTTCACACGATCCTATTTAAGGGACGAAGATTAAGAAATAACACACCACTGAGGTCTAATTCTTGTATATTCAGTACCAAAGAATTTATCCTCCTCAGTAGGTCTATTCAAGGCATCCAAATGCACTAAGATAATCTCTTGGTCAAGACAAGACAATCTCGAGACTTATACATCAACCTTTCATGATGGTTTGTTCATTTCCATCTTTTTCATCCATCTAGGTTGTGAATTTGTATTTAATTACGGAGGAGTCAGTTAATTTGATCTTTCGTGATCCGGTATCACCAAATTAACTACAACGTAATAACGCATAACTTAACTTAAAGAACGGGTTTGCAATAAATATATATAACATTCATTCATATTTAAATGCAACAGTGATTAATAATTTATTTCAGTGAATAAATAAGAAAATTCAGTTTGGTTTTACAAAGTAAAAACACACTTTTCAGTATAACCCCAACAATCTCCCACTTATACTCAAAGTCTGCTTTTAAGTATACTACAGCATGTCTCGTGTTCTATGTGATATTTAATGTCACCCTGCACGAACCTAATAATTTCTCCCACTTATACTCAAAGCAGATTGGCAACGTTCTTGACACTCATTCCTTCCACATGTCTCTCGAATGTACTCTAAGGCGGACCCTTTATGAATGGATCTGCTAGGTTGTCTTCCGATGCAATCTTTGCCACCTCAATGTCTCCTCTCTAACGATTTCTCGATAAGATGGTATTTTCTTTCAATGTGTTTCTTCGGTCTTGTGTGCTCTCTGTTCCCTCAAATTCACAATCGCTTCCCAAGATTATCACAATATACCGTGATTGTGCTGGGCAAATCCGTAACAACGTCCAAGTCCATTAGGAAGTTCTTGAGCCAAACCGCTTTCTTCGGTGCTTCACAAAGTTAGCCTACGTGTTCGCTTCCATGGTAGAATCGGCGATGCATTTCGCTTTTACGCTTCTCCATGTCATGGCTCCTCCTCAAAAAAACACACTACCCGAGGTAGACTTTCTTCGAGTCAATGCCCGATTAGAAATTCAAGTCCGTGGTAACATACGGGATTAGATCGTCTCGACCGTAAACCAACATTTTGTCTCGTGTCCTCTTCAGATACTTTAGAATGTTCTTTACCGCAGTCCAATACTCTTTCCCAAGGTTGCTTTGATATCTAGCTACCATGCCTATGGCAAAGCAGATATCCGGGGTCTCTCAGCACAAAGATTTGCATACATGAGGCTTCCCACAACAGTAAGATATAAGGGATGCCTTTCATGTCATCTATCTCATTCTGTGTTTTGGGACACATTTGTTTGGATAGATGGATTCCATGTCTGTAGGGCACAAAGCCTTTCTTGGAATCTTGCATGCTGAAGCATTTCAAAACAGTATCTATGTATGAGGCTTGCAAAAGCCCGATCATTCTTTTCCTACGATCTCGAGTGATCTTGATCCCTAGGATGTGACCGACTTCCCCTAAGTCTTTCATATCAAACTGTTTTGATAGCCATGCCCTTACGTCATATAATACTTTTACATCATTTCCGATGAGCAGTATGTCGTCTACGTATAGTAACAAAAATACCAATGCAGTTCTGTCACGCCTTTTGTAAACACAATTTTCAAAGTTGTTTTGATCAAAACCGTAGGATTTTATAACTTGATCAAAACATCGATTCCAAGCACGGATGTTTGTTTCAAATTTATATATGGACTTCTTAAGCTTGCAAACCAGATGCTCTTGACCTTTTTCAATGAAACCTTCGGGTTGTTGCATATAGATTTCTTCGTCAAGACTTCCATTGAGAAAAGCTGTCTTGACATCCATTTGCCAGATCTCAAAGTCTAAATGTGCAACAATCGACAAGAGAATGCGGATGGACTTGAGCATGGCTACTGGCGAAAAGGTTTCCTCATAGTCGATCCCTTATTTCTGAGTGTACCCTTTCGCCACTAGTCTTGCTTTAAAGGTTTCAACCTTTCCGTCCGGTCCCCTTTTTTCTCTTGTATACCCACTTAAATCCAATGGGTTTTACCCCATTAAGTGGTTCGACTAGCTCCCACACTTTATTGTGATCCATTGAAGACATTTTGGCTTCCATTGCTTTTTGCCAAGAGGTTGCATCTTTGTCTTGGATCGCCTCATTGTAGGACCAGGGATCTGATTCTTTGCTTGAGATCAAGTCTGAAGACTCTTCAATCCCTAAGAATCGCTCGGGTTATCGGATAATCCTCCCACTACGAAGAGGTTTCGGTTGTGAAGGTGTGACATTTTGTATATCATTTTGTACAGTTGGCAATGGAGTTTGCCCCTTAAGTTCTTCCAAGGTAATTTCACTTCTAGGCTTTTTATCGTTCATATAGTCTTCTTCCAAAAATCTAAAGTGCATACTGATTACAACCTTTTGATCTTCGGGACCATAGAACATGCATCCTTTCGTTCCTTTGGGATACCCAATGAACAACCTTAATTCTGAACATGCATCCAACTTACCAGCTTCCTTGTCCAACACGTATGCCGGACACCCCCAGATCATGATGTGTCCATAATGGGCTTCATACCGTCCACAATTCTCTTGGGGTTTTAGGAACTAATTTGGATGACACTAAGTTTAGAATATAAGCCATTGTTTCCAAAGCGTAACCCCGTAATCCATTTTGGTAAACTGCATAACTCATCATTGATCTTACCATTTCTAAGCGTTTTTATTTTTTCGCTCGAACCCCATTTTGTTGAGGGGTACCAAGTGCAGTCAACTGGGATGCAATCCTCTCTTCCGACAGGTAGTTCAAAAATTCATTGCTGAGGTATTCGCCTCCACGATCAGATCGTAGAAACTTGATAGTCTTTTCCTTATGATTCTCTACTTGAGCCTTAAATTTATCAAAGGTCTCAGATTTATGCTTCATTAGGAAAATGTATCTGTAGCGTGAATAATCATCGATAAACGTAACGAAATACTCATAGCTACCTCTAGCTTTGATTTGCATTGGACCACACACGTCGGTGTGAACGATTTCTAACACTTCCTTAGCTCTAAGCCCCTTGGCTCCAAATGTCCTCTTGGTCATTTTACCCTCCAAGCACGATTCCCAAGTTGATAATGGTTCAATCTAGAGAGACCCCAATGAACCATCTTGAACCAACCTTTGAATCCTTTTTGGGTTAATATGATCTAATCTTAGGTGCCAAAGAAGTGTCTCGTTCACGTTAGCCGAATGCTTTCTTTTACATGAAATAGTATATGTGTTATACGATGCATTATGTGAGTGGTGTGCACAGTTAATAATATAGAGATTGTTCCGTAAAATTCCACGATAGATAATCACATCGTTACGTAAAATAGTAACATGTTTATTAAAACGAATAGAGTATCCGTCAACAAATAGTTTAGAAACTGAAATAAGGTTTTTCCGAAAAACTGGAACATAAAGAACATCTCTTAAAATTAAAAACTGGTCTTCAAAAGACAGGTGCACGTCTCCCACTGCTTCAGCTGCCACTATCGTAGCATCGCCTAGCATGATGAGGATATCACTGTTAGTGTTAGTGTCCTAGAGACAATCCTTTGTAAGGACATAATACTCAGATAATATTCAGTATTGGCTTAATATTATTATTTATTTAATATTAAATGTATGGCATTATATTCATTAGAATATTATGTTTGATTGTTTGCATTTATTGTTATATGTGTTCCCCTGAATCACTGCTGTCATTGAGTGAATGAGAACTCAGATGACTTAAGCATGATTCTTAAATAGCCCCAATCGAGGATCATCAAGAAAGGGATATTGATGATGCAATGGAGATTGGTGTGCGATCTGCATCATACTCTTAGAGAGTGTAGTAAGATCTCACTTACTACGAGATACTAGGTATTTCATGATGGATGCACAAATACCTTAGAGGGTATTGGTATACCCATCCGAGAAACCGTTTGATGTAGTTCCACTATATGTGTCTACGGGTGTCTCGGTTAGTGGGAGCGATGCGATACTCCTTTGACTTGAGGTCAATACGCACGACATGTGTGGAGTTATGAACTTTGACCATGACCAACGCTTTCACCCGTCTATGGGTAGATATGGCTTGGATTGGGTTCATCACGAAGTGCATGTGCTTGGTAGTTGAACCAAGAAAAAGATTCATTCCTCAAAGTGGATTTAGAGATAATACTCACCTTCTCATCACAATTAGATCTAAGTCATTGGCCAATGCACGTCAACTTAGACTTTGTGACTAAGTGTGACACTAATGATCAGTTAGTGATTTGAGATAAATCGATTAAGTTATTTGAATAGACACTTCATCATGTTCAAGACTAATCGAGTATTCATGAATGATAGGAGGTAATCGCAATTGCCCACGTTACAGTTACATGTAGTTGCATGTTTCTCGCAACGTACCTCATATATTGAGAATGTTTGATTTATTGACTAGGGTTCAATCAAGACCGTTAGTTTGACTAATCGCTCGATATATGAGGGCCTATGGGTCACACAACAAGTAGTTCCCTTTTACGGATTATAGTTGGTTGATTAAATGTTAAATTAGATTTAATATTTAATTTATGGAGAAGAAATTAATAATAGATTAATTTGGAATTAATTATTATTAATATCATTTAATTGAATTGGATTTAATTAAATAAGAATTCCCAATAATTATATTTGGAATATAATTATAGGATTTAATGTATATGGAAATAAATCGTAGAAATTTTCATATAAGACATTTATGGGGAAATAAATTGTAGAGATTTATTTAAATAAGAATTAGTTTTTTAATTACCTAATTGGGCTAGCTTAAGATTTAAGCTGGGTCTCCCCTATATATACAGACTCTTGGGAATTCACAAAAAACGTAACTTCATATTCTCTCCATAAGATCTAAAGTTTGGATTTTCCTAGCTGATTCAACTTGGGATTCAACACTGGCAGAATCGTGCAGATCCGTTCTAGGGGATTACGTGGATATCATAGTGGAGGAATCTGTACTACAGTTATTGTAAGATTTCTTGTTATGATTATTGTAATCCTTTCCGTGCAATTAATTGTTCGTTGTTGGTGAACTTTAATTTTTCGCGCATGTATTACGTGTTTACGTGCCTCTATTTCAATAAAGGGAAATCGTGCTCTTGATTAATTGAATAAATTTACGGATATAATTATGCAAGGGACACGCTCATTAGATGAGACGCACCCCTTATTTGTTTGGCTCCCCCACTTTTTCGGTTCGTCTTCTTCGTCTCGCCCAAAGTAGGGTTTTCTTGGGAGAAACCCCTCCGTTACCTAATTCATTATGTGGGGGCGGTTCGGCGCTCGTCTTAGCGACCTCGGGGCGTGTTATCGGGCCTACCTCTTTCGAGTTACCAATTCATCCGATTCGACACCCCCTCTTGAAGTCGCGATTCTCTGGTTATTTTCCCTCTTTTCGGAGTTATTTTCCGATTCTCCCGAATCGTGGTGGTGTGCCATCGTTCATCTCGATTCGGTCTTCACCAGACGATTCCTTTCAAAAGCTTGGCCCCGCGGTCCATTTTGATTCGATTCATGGCGGCGTGCCACCGAATCGAAAAATCGATTGCGTCTTAATTCGATTCGATTGATGTTTTCGGTTTCAACCGATTCGGCGAAGCGGGTCCGTGCTTCACGCAAATAACCCCAACCCATCATCAGATTCGAGGGCGGCGAAGTCGCCTTGCTTGTATGATGACGGCGACTCTGCTGCGATGTGTCGATTGTGCCGCACCATCGATTTGTCCCTTACTGCCCCCTTACTCGATGCATGTGTGTTCTTGGTTTGGGTTTTGTTCTTCCGATGAATTTTGAATTCGAGGTTGCCGATTGGGTATTTGGATTGGTTTTGAACCGGTTAAAATTGAAATCCGATTGAACCCTAATAATTGGAACAATTTTGGGAATTTTAATTCGATAAACTAATGAATTGTTGGATGTTTGATTTGGATGACCCGATTGAAAAATGGTTTTGGAAACCGGCGATGATGAAGGGAGGGGTTGTCTGCGAAATTGGATTTAGAAGGCCCTCCTCCGCAATTTTAGATTTGCACATGAGCCCTCGTCAAACAAATATTAAAATAGTTTTAAATTTTAATTGGATTAAATTTTTAAAATTATATTAAAAGTTGGACTTTTAAAATTATGATTAATTAGATTAATCATATTAATATTAATTGAATTAATTATTAAAATTTAATATTCTAAAATTGAATTTTAAAATTGATTTGTTGAAATTCGTTTTAAAAGGAATTATTAAATCATTTTTGTTTAATTGTTTTAAAATTAATTATTAACGCTTTTTAGGCTGTTTCCAATAACCCTTTCCGGACCGTATTTGTTGTTTGGGTAGACGACGCCCATATAAGTGTTAGTCCATGTAAAATCATGTTTGGGTTTGCTCAAATGTGATGTAGATTAACATGTTGGATTTTGATTAAGCAATTAATACCCCGCATTTAAAATGTTCCTCACTAAAATATGGTTTTCTCATTGATTTGATAAGATGTCTTCCATCAAAATTAAAAGAAAACCGGAGATTTTGTTCCAATGAGTATTTAAGGCCCTCGTCTTTTGCTCGGATCTACATCTAACGGAACTTTTATAGGGACATGTAATGTCGATTTGATGGTTGTAAACCAACTTAACTTTGTTTTGGGGACAAAGGGTAAGGGACATCAGTCGAACTAGGTTCAACAAACTAGGAATTGCAATTTGCAATTGGTTTGGAGACCTACCAGTTATGCTATTGTGATATTCAGCTCTCGCTGGGATTATGATAGTAGGAATGTGGATCCTAGTCCATTATGATTTATATTGGATATAAATTCGTATTCTTCAGATGAGGTCGTTGAATATGTGAAAATAATGGAGACAAATTTTTTTTGAAAGGCCATGTTTATTTTGATTGCTGAATATTGATCATAGGAATTATGTGTTTTAATTCCCGTTTTATTTTATTTCTCTAGGATTGTTGAAATGAATAACTTATCACTAAGAAGCATTTTGAAACGAACAAAAAATTTGGGCCAAATTTTTTCGACCGCAATCAAACGTCGTTTGGTGCTTAGGCAAGAAAAAGATTGAGTATGTGTTGGACACGCCAATCCTCCTACCTCGGGAGGTCGGTATTGATGTCGAGGCGTTTGACGCTTTCGGAAGAAGCATCAAGATGATGCTTCCCGGGCTTAGTGTGTTATGCTCCTCGGGATGAATCGAATTGTAAAAGCGACATGAGAGGATGCTTCCTTTGAGATGATCAAACATCCGAAGGATCTCTTTGATTCGAATCTCGTTAAAGATTTATGAGGTGATGAGGACCTGTTTAGATGTCGGATGTTGAAGGAGGGAAGGTTTCCTCATGTGTGTTGAAGATGATAGGCTAATCGAGAAACATGGTAGGTTGGGCATTGAGCTCAAAACCAACGTTGTTGTTTATGCCATTCTTGATCAACTTCGATTCATATTCGAGTTTTGTAGTAAATTTTAATATGAATAAGACGGAATCAACTATGCCCGAGTTGCATAACATCTTTAAAGACCTTTGAATCTTTCCTTTACTAAGGAAAAAGCGCGTGCTCATGGTGAGTGCCTCTACTTCTATACGCTCCGAAAGGAAAGAAGAAGCGAAGAAGGGCAAAGAAAAAGAAAGGCTCTAGTTTTAACATCCTTAAGCCCAAATGTGGAATTCAAAAGAAGGAGAGGGTGGACAAGGATGTATGCCTCCCCACCGCAAGCAAAAGGCGTTGGAAGAAGGATCGTAAGGTTCTACAAATTTGAAAAAGAAGACCTGGTGTCTCGACCCATCGAACATGTATGTTTGTTATTGAGATAAACATGTCCACAAATGATACTAACTGTTGGGTATTAGATACCGGTTGTGGCTCACACATTTGTACTAATGTGCAGGGTCTCAAGCATCGCAGGGTAGTTAGGCCGGGTGAAGTCGCCCTACATGTTGGGAATGGAGCAAGAGTTGCTGCTGAACGTGTTGGCATTTATGTTTTAGACTTACCCTCTGGTTTTAGACTTGAACTGAATAATTGTTATTTTGTTCCTTCTATTACTCGCAACATTATTTCTATTCCGATGTTAGACATTGAAGGGTTTTCCTTCCATTTTGCAAATAATAACTGTTATTTTTCGCTTAATGGTGATGTTTATGGAAATGCTCCTTTATCGAATGGTTTATATTTGTTGCATTGTGGATATAATATTCTAAATATACAAAACAAACGACTCCAACTTAGTAATCATGAAAACCCGACTTACTTGTGGCATTGTAGGCTTGGTCATGCAAATGAGAATAGGATTGCAAGGTTAAGAAAGTTAGACTACTTAACCCCATTCGACTTTGAGTCTTATGGAAATTGTGAATCCTGTCTCAAGGGCAAGATGACCAACAAACCCTTTTCTGGGAAAGGGGTTTGTGTCAAAGAAGTTCTAGAGTTGATCCACAGTGACGTTTGTGGACCATTGCCCACTCTAGCTAGGGGTAACTTCGCCTACTTCATCATTTTTACTGACGATTTCTCACGGTATGGATACATGTATCTTATGAAACACAAATCCAAATCTTTTGAGAAATTCAAGGAGTTCAAAGCTGAAGCAGAGAAGCAACTTCGTAAGAGTATAAATACTCTTCGATCAGATCGAGGAGGTGAATACCTTAGCCACGAGTTCATGGATTACTTGAAGTTACATGGAATCCAATCACAATGGACTCCTCTCGGAACACCGCAGATGAACGGAGTATCCGAGAGGAGAAACCGAACCTTGTTAGACATGGTAAGGTCCATGATGAGCTTTTCCTCTCTTCCAACATTCTTACGGGGATACGCACTCCAAACCTCAATCTACATTCTGAATATGATTCCATCCAAATCAGTTGAGCATACGCCATATGAACTGTGGTGTGGCAAGAAGCCAATTTTTCACATATCAAAACGTGGGGTTGCCCATGCTAATTGTGAAAAAAGATGCTCACCGATAATTTGGAATCAAAGGTGAAAAAAGGGTTATCTTGTGGGATATCCTAAGGAAACTAGAGGATATTATTTCTATCTACCTGAGAAACAAACAATAATTGTTTCTAGGCAGGCTAGGTTCCTCGAAGAAGACTATGTCTTCAAGGACCAAAGCCGTAAGAAGATAGTACTTGAAGAAATTCAAGAACCACAAGATAACCAAGAGACGATACCTTGTCGTTAAACGTGATATTGAATCGTTGGGAGCATTCAAGAAATTTCACATGGTGGAAGTTTATCACTTAGTGATCCTCTTTCATCGAATTGGAGATCAGTTACCTTCGCAACAAACCCAGTACCGAATGAGAACAAGATAATTCAAACTTCCGCCCAAGATGCATCGAAAAGTGTTGTTCTTGAGGACTCTCCCGACATTGATGAAATCGATGCACCACAAAATTTTCACAATCAAAATGTACAGCCTGCACAACCACATCTCTGTAAGTCCACTAGGATTCGTAATCCGCCCACTAGATATTATGGGTTCCTCTTAGAGGAACATGATGACGTGGAGATTCAGGATAAAGACGATCCAAAACTTCACCGAGGCAACATTAGATGTTGACTCGGAAAAGTCGCGTTGAAACCGAGATGGACTCGATGTACACAAATCAAGTCCGGGACTTGGTTGAATTCTTCGAAAGGGTAAAACCCATGGGTTGCAAATGGGTCTACAAGCGTAAAGACCGATGCAAATGGCAAGGTACAAACCTACAAGGCTAGGTTGGTAGCAAAGGTTATATAGTCGCCAAGGCATTGGTATGATGAGACTTTTTCACCTGTTGCCAAGATCAAGTCCATTCTAATTTTACTTGTTGTAGCATCACATTTAGATTATGAGATTTGGCAGATGGATGTCAAAACAACCTTCCTCAATGGAAACATTGATAAGGAGGTGTTTATGACTCAACCAGAAGGTTTTGTATCTAAGCCAAAATCTAATCTTGTGTGCAAGCTCAAACGGTCCATTTATGGATTAAAGCAAGCTTCTAGGAGTTGGAATATCCGATTTGATGAGGCTGTCAAATCATTTGACTTCATCAGAAATTCGGAAGATCCATGCGTTTATCGTAAACGCGGTGGGAAAAATATTGTTTTCATAGTTGTGTATGTCGATGACATACTAATTATGGGAAACAACATTTCTCTTATGCAGTCGGTTAAAGATTGGCTATCAAAGACCTTCATGATGAAGGAGCTTGGTGAGGCATGTTACATCTTAGGGATCAAGATCCATAGGGATAGATCTAAGAAGATGTTGGGATCAGTTGATCAACCTACGAGATAAGGTGCTAAAGCGATTTGCGATGGAGAACTTTAAGAGAGGTTCTCTACCAGCATGTCATGGGATAAAGTTGTCTAAGAAGGATTGTCCTTCTACAGAAGCTGATATCCGGCGCATGAAGGATATACTATATGCATCTGCAATTGGTTCCATCATGTACGTCATGACTTGCACAAGGCGGATGTGGCCTTATTTAAGCATTCTTGGTAGATACAAACAAAATCTAGGTGAACCTCCTTTGGATTCTTTGTCAAGAACATTCTTAAGTACCTCGGGACGTAATAAAAAGCATTTTTCTTGGTCTCACGAGGAGAGTGATCGAGCTATTTAGTGCAACGGGTTATGCCGATCTGAAGTTTCAATCCGATTGTGATGATTACAAATCACAGTCGGGCTATGTTTTCGTTCTCAATGGTGGGGCGGTTAGTTGGAATAGTTCCAAACAAGAGACTATCGTAGATTCAACAACCAAAGATGAGTACATTGCTGTGGCAGAAGCTGCCAAAGATGTTGTCTGGATAAAACAGTTCTTAAATGAACTAGGGGTAGTTCTGAGTGCTAATAGTCCAATAAAGTTGTATTGTGATAATACTGGTGTGGTTGCGCAAGCTAAGGAACCGAGATCCAATAACAGAAACAAGCATGTACCGAGGCGTTATCACTTGATAAGGGAGATAATCGTTAGAGGAGAGATAAAGTTAGAACGTGTCCCCACGGAGGATAACCTGGTTAATCCTTTCACCAAGGCTTTGATTGTCCATGTACACACTAGACATTTTGATAGTCTAGGGGTTAGACATGTAGGTTATTGACTCTAGTTCAAGTGGGAGATTGTTAGTGTTAGTGTCCTAGAGACAATCCTTTGTAAGGACATAATACTCAGATAATATTTAGTATTGATTTAATATTATTATTTGTTTAATATTAAATGTATGGCATTACACTCATTAGAATATTATGTTTGATTGTTTTCATTTATTGTTATATGTGTTCCCATGAATCACTGTTGTCATTGAGTGAGTGAGAACTCAGATGATTTAAGCATGATTCTTAAATAGCCCCAATCGAGGATCATCAAGAAAGGGATATTGATGATGCAATGGAGATTGGTGTGCGATCTGCATCATACTCTTAGAGAGTGTAGTAAGATCTCACTTACTACGAGATACTAGGTATTTCATGATGGATGCACAAATACCTTAGAGGGTATTGGTATACCCATCTGAGAAACCGTTTGATGTAGTTTCACTATATGTGTCTACGGGTGTCTCGGTTAGTGGGAGCGATGCGATACTCCTTTGACTTGAGTCAATACGCACGACATGTGTGGAGTGAAGAACTTTGACCATGACCAACGCTTGCACCCATCTATGGGTAGATATGGCTTGGATTGGGTTCATCACGAAGTGCATGTGCTTGGTAGTTGAACCAAGAAAATGATTCATTCCTCAAAGTGGATTTATAGAGAATACTCACCTTCTCATCATAATTGGATCTAAGTCATTGGCCAATGCACGTCAACTTAGACTTTGTGACTAAGTGTGACACTAATGATCAATTAGTGATTTGAGATAAATCGATTAAGTTATTTGAATAGACACTTCATCAGGTTCAAGACCAATTGAGTATTCGTGAATGAAAGGAGGTAATCGCAATTGGCCAAGTTACAGTTACAGGTAGTTGCATATTTCTCGCAACGTACCTCATATATTGAGAATGTCTGATTTATTGACTAGGGTTCAATTAAGACCGTTAGTTTGACTAATCGATCGATATATGAGGGCCTATGGGTCACACAACAAGTAGTTCCCTTTTACGGATTATAGTTGGTTGATTAAATGTTAAATTGGATTTAATATTTAATTTATGGAGAAGAAATTAATAATAGATTAATTTGGAATTAATTATTATTAATATCATTTAATTGAATTGGATTTAATTAAATAAGAATTCCCAATAATAATATTTGGAATATAATTATAGGATTTAATGTATATGGAAATAAATCGTAGAGATTTTCATATAAGGCATTTAAATCCGTAGAGATTTATATGGGGAAATAAATCGTAGAGATTTATTTAAATAAGGATTAGGGTTTTAATTACCTAATTGGGCTAGCTTAAGATTTAAGCTGAGCCTCCCCTATATATACAGACTCTTGAGAATTCACAAAAAACGTAACTTCATATTCTCTCCATAAGATCTAAAGTTTGGATTTTCTGTTGATTCAACTTGGGATTCAACACCGGCGAATCGTGCAGATCCGTTACAGGGATTACGTGGATACCATAGTGGAGGAATCTGTACTACATTTATTGTAAGATTTCTTGTTATGATTATTGTAATCCTTTCTGTGCAATTAATTGTTCGTTGTTGGTGAACTTTAATTACCGCTGCGCATGTATTACGTGTTTACGTGCCTCTATATTCCAACACTCACTTTCACTAAGCTGCCGGGTTAACTTGAAACCCTGTAATGTGAAACAAACATGATCAGTGGATCCCGTATCCACTACCCACGAATGGGTAGCATACTCTGCCAAATAAGTTTCAACAACTAGTGAGTTAGAATTACCTTTCTTTCCATTCCTTTTGGGATTGGAACAGGCTGACCTCCAATGTCCTTCTTCACCGCAATTGAAACATTTTCCCTTTGGTTTCTTTTGGACCTTTAACCAACTGTTTTTCTTACCCTTTTTCTTAGTGGCCTTATTTTTGATCGGACCATTCATCTTCTCAACAATCTTACCCACCATTGGTCTAGATCTTGAGAGAAGTTTCTTAGTCATCAAAGCTTCGTCTTCTTGTCCCCAAGTGTTTCTCTATCGTCTCCAAGATTTCTTGTAGACTATCCATGGTAAACATGTGATCACTCATCACAAAACCACAATAGAACTCATTAAAGCACCTTGGAAGAGTTAGGAACAAGAATTCGATTTGAGCCTCATCACAGTACCGTGTACCGAGGTAAGCAAGTTTTTCAAAATGGCATCTGACCTTGAGAATGTGATCCCTCGATCATTTTTAGCTTTTCCACACCATTTTGATGAAACTCTTTGGTCGATTCTCTCGAGAAAAACATTTCCCTCAAGACTTTGTACAATTTCCGCAAATCGAATCAACTCCTCATGAATGAGTCTCAAATCATCGACCCGGTGAAGTTAAGATTACGAGTTTCATTGATTTGTTTGCTTCCTCGATTTTGTACAAACATCTTTCTGCATTTGAGAACCTTTTAGTTGGTTTTTCGTGTTTTGCCCATTAAAGAACCAATGATGTTTTTTTGTGCGGTGAGGACAAAAGACATATTACGTTTCCAAATAACATAGTTGTCACCGGTGAGTTGGTGTTCTTTGAGCATATATTTTTGGATTAAAGGTTGCGACATGATAAACCGAAAATAAACATATATCTTGTGTCAATATCTGGATCAACACAAAGAAAAATCACATAATTGATCACATGATTCATATTAAAATCTCAAAAAATATGAACATGCATCACCTAACATCTCAAAAACAGATTTAAATGAGCCTCTTGGGAGGGTCATCATTTAAATCACATTCAAGGTGTTACAAACAAGAACGATTACAAACCTTTAATTAAAAAAAAATTCCCATTGACCAATATAAAATTGACAGGGACTTGGTGAAATATATGCATATCAATTTTATACCTAAGTAATAACTATGATTAAAATTACTACTTCGTTTTGATCGAGCCTCGTGGGAGGGTCATTGTCGCCACTAATAATAATTCACAATCATCCTTTTGAGAATTTATTCATGTGAAAAGCTATCTTTGACCGAAATCCTGGTTGGGGAATTTCTCCAAAAGATTTCACAAATAAATAAATCATGGATGTCAAAATTAATTTGACTCAAAACCAAATTAATTATTAAAACATACTTAGTAATTTTTGAATTTGAGATTCTCATTGAGCAATTCTCTTGTAAACACATTTAAAATGCATTAAATAAAGCATAAGAAAATACAACAATAAATCAAGCAATTTAAAATAAAACACATTGGGTGACAAATTATCCAACAAATGATTTGATTTTTCTTGGAGCGATCTTGAAGAAACACAATCTTGAATTTCTCATTTCATTCGCCGAAAAAAATTCATCTTGAACGCCACCACCAACCACAAGAATCGATGCATAGCCAATTAAATGGCGGCGCTTAGCATATAAGTTGTCGCTTTGGGGTGTTTCGGCAGCGACGTCGCGCGTAACGCGTCATAAGTCTGTTGGCCCCTTCCCCTTTCTCCTCATCCGTTCACCATCCGCGTGTGCATTACCTACCTCCATCACGTCGCCGCCAGACGCTGCGTGGGCAATCACTTTAAGACGCTTGTTGACTAACGATGTTTTCCGCACCGTTCCGGATCGACTTTAACTCGCCGTCTCGTCTTTCGTCTTCGATCGAGGTTACAATTTATTTAACGAAAAAATAAATACACCTTAAATCTAGACTAGTACATTACATTGATCAAATCAAATAGCCTAATCTACTCGTGCATTTTCTCACGAGAAAAACAAATCCGAACGAGTCGAATTAAAAAATCATTCATTCATACGCATGAAAATTAAACACATTAAATACCATGACAATTGGATACCTGCAAAACAGATTTAGCAATTCTACAATCCAATTTTCAATTTAATGTCCAACATAATTTAAATAACAATTTAAAAGTCAGAGCTCGAAACCAGAGCTCTAATACCAGTTGTTGGGAAAATAGGGGTGTCTGGATCTATTCGAGATGATTTTAAATACATATTTAAATTAATCAATTAATTACAAACATGAATTATTCCTAAATCAATTCAACATAGTAATTAATAAGCTAATAAACAACATGCGTACACGTAATTCACGTAAATTCTAAGCATGCAGAATCTAGGAGTTACGAGATTACTAACCTCTTGTAGAGACAACCGGTGAGACGATGGATCAACCCAAAGAGTCTTCTCAAATATGTCCCAAGTTCATGAACGCAATCCGGTGGGAGGATTCTCACGAACGATTTTAATAAGAGAGAAAACCAAAAATATTTTGCCACCACCTTTGTGGATTTCTAATATTTCCAACACATGGAATTGCAGTTGGGAATGAAAAATGCATCCCCTATAAATAGGGAGGGTGGCCGATTTTTTTGAGAAAAAATTAAGGAGGAAAATCTCTTTCTTGATCTCCAAGAAATCTTGAATATATCTCCTATATTCTTTTCTCCTTAATTAAATTTTTCCATAAAAATCTTATTCTCCTTTTATCCCATATTTTCGAAAATTACAAGGAAGAAGGAGTCAAGATTTGACTTCTTGAATTTATGGGATAATTATGTATTCCAAGAATACTTATCTCTTTCCATAAAAATTTTTCAAGAAAATCAAGAAAATCTTTATTTTCCTTTTTCCTACAAATTTCGAAAATAACAAGAAATATTAGGCAAGAATATTTTCTTCTCTCTTTCATTAATTGGACTTTATTTGGGCTATTTGAGGGGCCTTTAGGAGAATTAAGATTGGACCTCCAACGGACTATGAAGCTATAATATTGGACCAAATATTATTCAAAGTCCATTAATATTAATTTACTTCACTATAAAATTAATATTGAACTATCCATCTTAACCCATATTATGACTTTCTTATAATATGGCTCCGGTCGTTATTTAAAAGTGTTTAAGATTATCTTAGTCCATTAATTAATTAAGTCATTTGAACAAGCTTTATATTAATTAATATCTTTATCCTCGAGTAAAAGACAACTCAACATTATTATCCATCTAGGAAATAAATTTCCACTTTGCAAGATTTGGTATGATAAAGATTCGAGCCCACCAAGGGATAAATCAAGCAAGACGTGCACACCCGATTCTCCATATTAAATTTCAAAGAATCGTCATGTAATTAATAATATTGCCCAAGATATAAGGTATCGAATCACAAATGACTCTCTTCCTATCATAAGTCAAAGCAATAGTTATTAATTTTCACGATCCCATTTAAGGGATCGGAGATTAAGAAAATAACACCACCGAGGTCTAATTCTTGTATATTCAATTACCAAAGAATTTATCCTCCCTCAGAAGTCTATTCAAAGGCATCCAAATGCACTAGTATAATCTCTTGGTCAAGACAAGTCAATGAGTCTTATACATCAACCTTTTATGATGGTTTGTTCATTTCCATCTAGGTTGTGAATTTGTACTTAAATGAGGAGTGTTAATTTGATCTTACGTGATCCGATATCACCAAATTAACTACAACGTAATCATCTTAACTTATTGAAGCGGGTTTGCAATAAATATATATAACATTCATTCATATTTTTAAATGCAATGTTGATTAATAATTTATTTTAGTAAATAAATAAGAAAATTGGTTTGGTTATACAAAGTAAAAGCATACTTTTCAAGATAACCCCAACACGTGATGAACTCAATCCAAGCCATATCTACCCATAGCGGGTGCAAGCATCCGGTCATGGTCAAAGTTCATCATCGTCGTTGAACCTCAAGTCGAAAAGGAGTATCGATCGCTCCCACTAACCGAGACACCCGTGAGACAATATAGTGGAAATACATCAAAAGGTTTTCGGATGGGTATACCAATACCTCTAAGGTATTTGTGCATCCATCATGAGATAACTAGTATCTCGTGAAAAGTGAGATCTAACTACACTTTCTAAGATAGTATGATGCAGATGGTCATGACACTAATCTCCTCCATTCATCATCAATATCTCATTCTTGATGATCCTTGATCGGGCTATTTGAGAATCATGCTTAAATCATTTGAGTTCTCACAACCTCAATGACAATGAATGACTTAGGAACACTTGTATGAATAAATGCAAACAATCAAAAATAATATTCAAACAAGTGTATTGCCATACATTAATATTATGTGAACTATAATATTAAGTCAAACTGAATATCATCGAGTATTATGTCCTTACAATAGACTGTCTCTAGGACACTAACACTAACAGATACAAATGTATATGAAACACACTTGTATATAAAAAAAATTATTCAAATTGTTTAGAAAAAATACCAAAATATATTAGTTCAAAAAAAAACATTATAATTCATCATTATTATTCTCATCTTCATTCCCATCATCTTCATTTCCATCACTGTTATATCTCGGCCTCATTTCCATATAGCATTAGCAATACTCGTTCTCCATGCATTAGCTTCCGTTCTTTGTTGTATTTGGTTTTGAGAAAGCAATTTCATTCTTTGTTGTAGTTAGCTTCCGTACTTGTTTAAATAGAAAAATATTACTTGTTTAAATAGAAAAGTATTACTTATATAAATAGAAAAGTATTACTTGTATAAATAGAAAAGTATTACTTGTTTAAAAGAAAAGATACTTGTTTACAAGAAAAGTATAACTTGTTTAGATGAAAAGTATAACTTGTTTAAATAGAAAAGTATCACTTGTGTAAATGAAAAGTATTACTTGTTTAAATAGAAAAGTATTACTTGTTTAAATAGAAAACTATTACTTGTTTAAATAGAAAAGTATTATTTGTTTAAAAGAAAGTATTACTTGTTTAAAAGAAAAGTATAACTTGTTTAGATAAAAAGCATAACTTGTTTAAATAGAAAAGTATTACTTGTTTAAATGAAAAGTATTACTTGTTTAAATAGAAAAATATTACTTGTTTAAATAGAAAAGTATTACTTGTTTAAATAGAAAATTATTACTTGTTTAAAAGAAAAGTATAACTTTGTTGGTCCCGTTTGAAAACCCATTAGTGCGTTAAATACCAATTGTAATGCATATAAAACAGGGGTGAGGGAATGGTGATTCCAATTTTTTCTTTTGAGAACGATGTGTTTTGCTTATAATCAAATGCATATTTCAAGTAAGAACATAAAGCAGTAAAGAACACACGATTTTATAGTGGATGGACAATTAAATCCTACGCTCTTCCTTGGGCACCAACTTAACTAACAGAGATGTTTCTGAAGTTCTCACTCAAAGCGGACTTATCTCCCTCGGGATCGTCTACCCTCCCTTCCCGGGATTGCTTAGATGTTTACTGAAGTTCTCACTCAAAGCGGGACTTATCTCCTCGTGATCGCCTACCCTCCCTTTTCGGGATTCTTAGATGTTTCTGGGAGTTCTCACTCACCTACAAACTTAACCTCGGCCCGGTTGATTTGGGTAAGGTGTGTTTGTTTTTTGGTTGAGATTTTTCCCTTACATTTGTTTTAGTCTCAATGCTAAAGATGGGAAAATCTCTCTAAAACTTAGGATATTACATTTGTCTTAGATCTGGGATAGAACACTCTTGAATATACGTGTATTTCTTGCTGGGTGTTCTATGGTGGGAATCTTGAGTATATGGCTCTTCAAATCTTTTCCACGTTCTGCATGAATAATGAAGGAAAAACTTGTATTTATAGTGTGGATTTGAATGTTACCGTTGGATGGAGTCCATTCAAATCCATACTATTAAAGCGTTTCAACTTTTTCGGGCTTGTTGTCTTCCTCTCATTGGATATTTTCCAATTTATATTCTTGAGGATCTTGAGTCTTGAGGATTTCTTCATTATACGAAATGATTGGACTTCTCTGGCCGGACCTTACGTCGGTATCTTGACACTTTCAGGATAGCGGAGTTGTCTTGATGCAATCGAATTCGAGTTAAAAACGGTTCCGATGAACATGTCGATGACTTATCTTGAGGTGGCATCGGTCGGATGTGTCGAGGTTTTGACGGTATCTATTTCGGTTTTCGATGCTCGATTCTTGGAGCGACTTGATCGAGCGATATATCAGTCGATGATATTAATAGTTAAGATATCGGGTTAGTTGCATCGGTTAAATTTAAATCGATCACGTTTGATCTCGTCGATCTACTTTGATTTGAAATACGATCTTCGTCGCCTTATGCGCTCTTGAGATCAATTTTTTATTTTGATCATCGAGTTATCGACGATCTTCGAGTCCCTAACCGAAGATCTCAGTTCCGATCGGATTGCGTCTTTTGAAAGATCTTTTCTTCTTTTATTTTTTCATCGATTATCCGATTGTCTTTCATCCGAAAATGACCTCATCGTCGATCATACGATTTGAGGAGAAGCTTTGTTTTCGTTCTCCGACTTGTTGCTCTGTAGATTGATAACAAAGTTGATAATGGGATAATTCATCAAAACTAAAAATATTGACAATTTTCCCTTTTGATAATGATGCCAAAATATTAAAATATATCGATTTTTTACGTAAACGGGTTTTTGTTTAAAAAGATCGATTCGGATGGTCACATTGAAAATAAATTGAACTTTTGAATTCATTTTCCGATACCAATTGTTGGTATCGTTTGAAACTTTTGAACTCCCTTTTGATACCAATTGTTGGTATCATTTTGAAACTTTTGAACACCCGCCCGATACCAATTGTTGGTCGCGATTGAAAACCCATTAGTCGTTAAATATCAATTGTAATGATATAAAGCGGGGGTGAAGGAATGGTGATTCCAATTTTTTTCTTTTGAGAACGATGTGTTTCTTTATAATCAAATCCATATTAAAGTAGTAAACAACATAAATCAAAAAGTTAACACACGATTTTATTGGTTCAAACTCATCCTACATCCAACGGGCACCAACTTAACCAATAGACGATAGATGTTTAGGGTTCTCTCATCAAGCGGGACTTATCTCCCTCACGGGATCGCCTACCCTCCCTTTCGAGGATCTTAGAAAAGTTGACTCAAACGAGACTTATCTCTCTCGCGGGATGCTTTACCCTCCCTTCCGGGATTCTTAGATGTTTCTGGGGTTCTCACTCACCTACAAACTTAACTTTATCAAATGATTTGGGTAAGGTTTGTTTGGTTTAATTAGGTTAAGATTTTTCGCTACGTTTGTTTAGCGCCGATCTTTGGGATGGAAAATCTCTCTAAACTTAGGATAAAGATAGGATGAAACTCTTGAATATATCGTGTATTTCTTGCTGGGTGTTACATGGTGGGAATGCGAGTATATGGCTCTTGGCTCTATAGCATCTTTTTCCACATTCTCCTGCGAATAATGAAGGAAAACATATTTTATAGTGTGGATTTGAATATTACCGTTGGATGGTCACATTCATCCAATCTTATTACGTAACTTTTGGAGCTTTTTTTTCGCGAACTGTTGTCTTCTCTCATTTGGTCGTATAAATTTGAATCTAGCTTGGTTATAGGAAGGATCTTCTGAGTCTTCGAGGGTATTCTGAGTCTCAGGATTCTTGATTCAGCGGAAAAATAATGGCCTCAATCAGGTTATCTGATTAAAAAACACAGATGAGATTTTAACCGTGTTTTAAATGTGACGAAATTTTTTATATTATTTTGTATATCAATATTTTTTTTTTGCCGATTTTGTTTTCCCGAGGGTATTGTTTTGAATTCAAACGCGAATTTACAAAAAGATTAAAAAAATTGATAGTCCATCTAAATTCGCGGATGATTTTGTATTAATCGACATTGTTCTATTCATCTGATTAAATCGATCTTGATAAATCTTCTTACGATTTTGTGAGTTTCAAAAAACTTGTTTCTACCGTTCACTCAACTCATTATCTTTAGATTAAACTTCAATAAAGTTGATAATGTTTTAAGATAATTAAAAACTAAAATATCCCAACAAACTTGTTTAAATGAAAAAATATAAACTTTGTTTAAGTTGAAAAGTATTCTTGTTTAAATGAAAAATATTATTTGTTTAAGTAGAAAAGTATTCTTTTTTAAAAGAAAAGTATTCTTATTTAAAAAAAAAAAAATAAACTTTGTATAGATGAAAAGTATAAACATTGAATAGAAATGTATTCTTGTTTTAAATGAAAAGTATTCTTGTTTAAATAGAAAAAATATTCTTATTTAAATGAAAAATATTCTTGTTTAAATCTGAAAGTATTCTTGTTTAAAAGAAAAATATAAACTTGTTTTAGATGAAAAGTATAATTTTTAAATCGAAGCAATATTCTTTGTTTAAATTAAAAAGTATTCTTAAGATTTTTTCTTCCCGGCCTTTTCGTCTTGAGTTCTACGAGAGAATCGTAGAAATCTGGTTGTTAGAAGAGATTTTGGAGAGTGAAATTTGTTTATATTTTTTAAAAGAATCAAAAAAAAATTCATAGAGTATTAAAATTCATAAACTGTTGAATCTTAAAAGATTTTTTAAAAAACTTTTTAAAATTTTTATTGAATCGCCGAATTTTTAAAAACTTTTAAAAATCCAGGATTGAATCTCCCCGGGCTTTTCAAAAAAAAAAAAATCCAAAATCTTTCCATAACCAATACACCCCTAAATTCGAACCGTTGTCCACCGATCAATCAAAACCACCTAGATTAAAAATAAAAATTAATTCGAACTGTGATCAGGTAATTACTAAGATAGAGTTTCTGTGGATGTAAAACATGTAATAGTGTAGGACCTTGAAACTTTAGCTCGAGTCCGAGATCTTTTGCTCGCTGTGGCGTCGGATCCATAGGTGTCCTATCTGTCGCCGTCTTTCCAGAATTTAGTGTGAATCCGATCATTTTCGGCCATTGGTGATGCATCGGCTCGACTCCGATGTCCTTTGCTCCCTATGGAGCCGGATCCATGGTTGTTGAATTCGTCGTCGTCTCTACAAAATTTGAATCGTGTCGAATTCGTCGCCGTCTCTCCAGTTTTTGCAGATCCGTCCATTTCGTTCAGCAACCTCTCATACTTCCTGCGCTTATGAGGGAGACGGTGTGGCTTTGAAAACTATTATCCAATTAATTAGTATTATTATTTCAAAAACGTAAATTGGAAGAATTGGCCAAATGGAAAATTTAAAATACATGTTGAGATTATTTCTAGACACGTGTCATTAAGATGGAGCCACTTGTCAGCATTTTGGAGGTGTAATCCTCCTATTATAAAATAAGATTTAACTTTTGAATTAAATACATGTAAAATTACTATATTTTTTATTTTGTATATCGGTTTTTTTTTTGCCTTTTGTTTTTACGGGGTTTTGACAATGTTTTCATAACCGAACCGGCTACCAAATCGAATTGGACATTGATTGGCGGTTCAATCGGTTGAATTAGTAGGACCGGCGGTCCAACCGTTAAATGATTCTTATCAATATTTTAAAAATATTCTCTATATTACATTAAAAATAAAATATATATAAATTTATAAAATTTAAAATTATATATTATAAGTTTTATTTTTAAATAAACAGCAATAGAATCATAGACAACACAATACAATTTAAAATAAAGATGATAAAAATAAGGATTAAATTTTGAAATGAATTAAAAAATTAAAAAATAACAAAAAATTGGTTCAACGGTTTTATCGATTTTCGATTTTAACCGATTTTTCCGGTTCTGGCCAGTTTTTTCCGATTCAATCGTAAAAACGGTTCTCTGAGGGTATTCAGACCGATTCCATTGCCAGTTCCCGGTTCAACCCGATTCTAAAAACAATGATTTTGTATGTCAGGTGTTACTAACATGTACCCGAACATTTTTTATCCATACCACCTCCACCTTGTTTTTTTGTTTTTGTTATTGAATTCAAACGTTAAACTATGAGAGGTGCTATTTAGTCCATTAGTGATGTTTGTGTGCACCAATTGACCAATGCGCAATTTGATTCAATTTTAATTTGAATGAACCATGAACCCTAAACCTAAACCCTAAGTCATAAACCCTAAATCATGAACCATTTGGGTTGGGTGAATCATGAACCACTCGGCCGCGTCGGGTTGGGTAAAAAAAAACTGGAAAAAAAAAAACCTAAAAAAAAGCTGAAATTTTTTTTTTCAATTGCATCAATTCTAAATTGGTGCAAAGGGTGCACACAAGTATTTGCCTTAGTCCATGAGTGATGCTTATGTGAACCAAATGCACAAGGTGTAATTGGATTCAATTTTAATTTGGATGAACCATGAACCCTAAACCCTAAACCATATACCCTAAATCTAAACCATGAACCATAGAGAGTCGGGTGAACCATAAATCACTCGGGCCGGATTTGGGTCCGGTTAGGTTGGGACCGGAAAAAACTAGAAAAAACTAAAAAAAAAACACTACTAATTGCATCAATTTAAAATTGATACAAAGAGTGCACACAAGTATTTGCCTTGGTCCAAACTCACCTTTACCTACTTTTTTTCTTATTCAAAAGTTAAATTATGATTGGTACTATGAACAACAATTTTTTTCAGTCATGCTATTATTATCAACGAACACTCATCTGTAAAACTTGTTCATAATATAAAATTCATATCATTATACTTATAAATTGATATCACTATTGTTATAAACTAATACCTATTACATTTAATGTTATGATCTCAGTTTATAAGTATAATGCATCAACTAATAAGTGTTGTGATATTAATTTGTAAATGTAGCGATATATATTATAGAGGCACAGTTGTGTGAGACAGTCTCATGGTGAAACAAAGCAGATTTTGAAGCAAATTTTGGGCATTAACGTTTTAACACTTTGAAAGTGAAGGGTGTTGATTTTTTTTTTCCAGACAAAATTAATTGTTAGTAGTTAGTAAACCAAGACTCAAATACTCCACGAAATCACTAATCCATCTCATAACTCCAAATTCGTTCTCAAATGGATTCGAACTTGGGTCTCCCACTCAAATGATGTCTAGTTGTCAGGTGGGCTAAGCCACCTGGTTAAGGGTGTTTATTTGTGTTAATTTTTATCCGTCTCATATGATTTTTTGTCTAAATTTTATATTATTTACAAGTTTCACCCGATAGTACATATTATTATTAGCTTTACCTAGATTAATGAGCGACTTTGAAATTCAGGCCCGATAAGATTGGATTTATTGGGCCAAATTTAGCCCATTGAATATTTATTAAACATGAAACTCGTCAGGCCTTATTTTGGCCCATGTCTTAGAAATGAAATGTACTGTTCCCTTGATCAACCCATTATTTCAAGCCCAGTTGCATATTGTATTTCATATAGTTATGCTGCTTATGCATGCTCAGTTTGAGCATATTGGATCTTTGACTAGCCAATTTGGCCCATGCCATGCACGCATTACTGATATTATCCTTGTATAGATGTATGCACTAACGATATATAAAAACGTGAGCCACTTTTATCTCATTTTACGATAAATTATGTTGATGTAGTTTGTAAATGTACACTAAAAATTAAAGACAAAAACTCATATAAAATGGTTTTATGCATGAAACGGGATATAAATTATCACAAATTACACTCATTCCTATTAAAATATTAAAATGTCAATACCCAACTTATATCACGTCTCCTCAAAATTAAAAGATGAGAGTATCGTTCATGAAATGGTGCCTCGTTTAAATAATTGAGTCACACATTCTATTTAAACTATAATTGGATTGTGGCTCCACTAATCCATAATAATATAATAGATTTATCTAATATAAATGTTTGTTTGAAGCCATTTATTTTTAAGTAAATATTAAAGATGAACTTTCACTTTCCCTATAAAAAAAAAGAAAGAAAAAGAAAAGATAACTTTCCACTGTCCATGGTGATTTTCATCCCAAATCAGTCATAGTTTTTTAGTAGTTTACAAAATATATAAGAAAGAAGCTAGTGCCAAAATCTTGTATTATTGAGAATGACAACACTCCGGTCCAAATAGACAAAGGGTGCAATTTTGACCTAATATTTTGGAACTAAATAGTATACGTTTTTTATTTTTTTTGGAAACATTTTAAATATTAAAAAAGTAATTAACAATACCATTCAAAATACAAATTAATATTTTAATTATATGAATTAATATTCTTCATTCCTTTTTTTTTTCTTTTTTTGAGTCAAAATGCATACTAATTTTTTTTGTAGGGATATCAATTCGTGTTATCTTGTCATGTTTCGTGTCAACATGTTAATGACATAACACGATAAGGTCAAACATGAACATGACACAATAAAAATATGTGCTGGCATGATACTAACATGAAATTTTTTGTGTCGATACGACACGATATGACATGATAAAAAATACAAAATATCTAATAAAATTACAAAATATCAAGTCATATGTACAATCAATTTTTTTTTTTCAATCTTATCAGGTTGACACTATCTCGACACAAAAATTTTGTGTCCTTATCGTGTTTACGCGATACCGACACGAACATGATAATCTAAACACTACCTTCAATTTTCGTATTATGTCGTGTCGTTCAATCGTGTCGTGACGAAATTGTCGCCCCTAATTTTTTGTCATTAGAGTAATTAAGTATGAAATTATAGAGTTCTATAGCCTAAAGAGATTCCTTAAAGCCCAATAACACTCACGTTAACCACTATAAGTACCCAAATGAAATTATTATTATTATCATCTACATAATAATTTATTAGAAATTTTTTGGAGCTTAATATACCACATCACATGACCGTATATAATGCATGCACTAGTGCCAAACTTTTTGGCCTAACTTTTTCTCCAAAGGTAAAGAAAGTAGCAATGATCAGATCATACATCAAAGTGCATATAATAGTGAACAGTGATGGCCGTAATAAAATGAATGGCTACATGATGCTACTAGATTTAGTGGTCAAGTTGTGTTGCTTCTTTCAAGTGGATCAATTTCTTCTAAAGGCTAAAAAGTTTGCATCCTTCAAATGGCACAACTTTATAATTGCTCCTTTTTGGAACCTTTCCTCAATTATTCCACACATACAGCATTCAATGCATATCGCCATACTTGCCTTTTGTAACAATCTAATAAGTGATCCATTTGCTTGTGGGTCTTAAAATTTTATAACATGAGAGCACTTGTTGATATTAAATTTAAAAAATAAACAGATTCATGTGAAATACCCTGTGAATAATTTAACTTTGATGGTCATTCTTTAACAAATTCACTACATATGTGAAATATCTATATGAAAATTTGGTGTTTTGAAATTCTTGAAAATTGAACGTTGAGATATTTAAACCGTTGTGTATAGAGTGGATCTCCCCCACTATTTACAGGTGTCCTATTTGATGCCAGATCAAATCTTTGAATAAATTGATTATCGAAAAAATTGATTGCACCTTAAATTTCGATCATGAGACGTAAAGAAACATATTTTTAAATTTCAAGTCGATGGTTCAAATTTTGATTTATTCAAAAAATCCACAACATGACGAAAGAAAAAACGCTTGACTGAAAATTATAAGATCAAAATTCACTTAAAATTGTACCAATATTGCTCTTTTATTGTCCTTAAAATGAGAGAGTGCAAGAACATTATCTTATTTTTTATGTTTTACAGCTCATATAAACCCAGCCGAATAGAGGTCATGTCAGGCATTGGATATCATACAATTTAAAAAGAATAATTGAGCTATTTATAACACATGTTATATTAGCTGACTGGCGTGTTTTGCATGGTTCACTTTTATTAATTAATACCCCATAACCAATTAGCATAAGCCATGTTTTCTAAAAGCAGTTAGCATAAGCGATTTTGACCTCCAAAGCATTCATTCAATTAGTTAAAGATCCAAAAAAATGAAGCAGAATACTAATCTTAAGATTTGGATCGAGAATCCCATTAAAAATTAAATTTCAACTCAACATATAGGCCATTTATAATTTATTTCGTGATCACACTGCATTCCAATCTTCACGCGAGTTTTCCTCTGACGGCTAGTTAATTGCCTTGATCTTAATCTTTTTGATTGTAAATTATTCCTTATTCTTTGTACGATAGTTTCCTTATGAATACCTTGTAGAGCTGTATATATATGTATCTATTCTCTCCATATTACACAATAACATAAAAAATAGGAAAAATGTCAATTCAGGGCCTGAAAGATGAAAAAACTATCAATTTAAGGCCTTAAAGATTTTTTTCTCTCGATTCAAGGCCTTGAAGATAGAAAACTATCGATCCAGGGCCTGAAAGATAAAAACTATCAATTTTAGGCTCACACATTTTAAGGTCATGTTTGACACTTATATTTCATATTCTTATTTCATGTTCTTATTTTTTTTATTTTTAGGGTTTACGGATCAATGTTTACGGTTTAGGGGGTTTAGGATTCATGGTTCAAGGTTTCGGTTCATCGTTTAGGGTTTACGGTTTAGTGTTCAGGGTTCAGGGTTTTAGTGCCAAACATGGCCTTAAAATTTATAAGCCTCGAATTGATAGTTTCTATCTTTCAGGCCCTGAATTGATAGTTTTCTATCTTTCAGGCCTTGAATCGATAGAAAAAATCTTTCAGGCCTTAAAGTGATAGCTTTACCATCTTTCAGGCCCTGAATTGATAAAACTCCTAGAAAATATTCTCCAAACATTCATTGCATTCACCATTTTTATCATGGTACCGGAGCCAAACCTGGTATTCCAAGCTTCTCAATAATTTCATTAACCCTTGTTTGTTCCTCACCTTTCTGATTAAATGGCCGGTGGAGATGATATAAAGGGGTCTGGTGGCGGTTCTAACATCGACATTGCGTCACCATATTACCTCCATGCCTCCGATAATCCGGGACAAATCTACTTCTCAACGACGGGAATTACGGTGACTGGGTAAACGACATGGGAAATGCACTATTTGCCAAAAACAAAATTGCTTTTGTTGATGGAACAATCGAAATGCCCAAAGACGGTTCACCAGATTTAATGAACTGGAGACGGTGTAATGCCATGGTCAGAGAATGGCTGACGAGTTCGATGGAAAAGGAGATACGGAATAGCTTTAAATACGCCAAAATAGCACGAGAGATTTGGCTTGACCTCGAGGAGCGATTCAGCAAGGAAAGAGCTCCTCGTGCATACGAATTGCGTAGGGAGCTGACCTTGATGCGTCAAGATGAAATGACCGTCTCCACATACTACACTAAGTTGCGTGGAATATGGGATGAAATTCAGTCCACTACACCAGTACCAAAATGCACGTGTGGTGGTTGCAAGTACGAGTTGGGGAAACAAATCACTCTTATGCGTGAGAAGGAGAGGTTATACGAATTTCTTATGGGCTTAAATGATGAATACCCAGTTGTTAAAACCCAAATTTTGAGCACAAAATCCACGCCTACTTTGGGAAATGCCTACCATCTTGTGGCAGAATATGAGCGACAACGACAGATTTCGACTTCTCGTCAAGTTGTGTCCGATGTTGCCGCCTTTCAAGTGCAAGGAAGGCGAGAAACTACTGACCGAAGAAATGAAAAGAAAGAAGGAAAGCGGTTTTGCACTCATTACCACAAAAATAATCATACGGTGGAGACTTGCTACAAACTTATTGGATACCCTCCTAAAAAGGAAAAAGAAGGTGGTTGAAAAACCTATCAACCACGAGCAGCAGCTGTCAATACTGAACATAATCCAATTCCTGGCTTATCGAGGGACCAATTCGCACGTCTAGTTCAATTGTTGGAAACCACTGGTGAAGGTAGCAAATCGGAACAAGTGACAAATTCTCCAATAGCGAACATGACTGGTAAGGCCGATACCACTAACTCTTGGGTAATTGACTCAGGAGCCACGAAGCACATAACTTGTAATGAAAGTACTTATATAATTTGGTTGAAAATGGGTTAAGTTTGCCGGTGAAAATTCCAAATGGTGAATCTATACCAGTGAAAAATATTGGGAATGCACGCTTGCCAAATGGGCTTGATATTAAGCGTGTGCTAAATGTTCCTAATTTCAAATGCAATTTACTTTTCGTAAGTCGTTTAACACGAGATTTAAATTGCTTATTGACATTTTTTCCGGAATTCTGTGTAATACAGGACTTACACTCGAGGAACCCGATTGGACTGGGTAAGGCTCGCAATGGTCTATATTTCTTGGAACCGGTTGGACGAGGAGGTGTGGCTTTCTCAGTCTCTCTTGATTCCAAGACTTGGCATAGACGATTGGGGCACATTTCCGCTGCGGTTTTACAAAGAATTTGTCGTTTGAAGAATTCTGGTAGTCATGATTTTTTTTGTGATTCTTGCATTAGAGCCAAACAAACTCGTCTATCATTTCCTGTTAGTTCCATAAAGATAAATGATTGTTTTGAACTCATTCATTGTGATATTTGGGGTCGTTATAAGGTTGCGTCGTTTTCAGGGGCACACTATTTTTTATCAATTGTGGATGATTTCAGTAGTGGGGTTTGGGTGTATCTCATGAAAGATAAGTCTGAAGTTGGTAAGTATTTAACTACCTTTTGCAATATGGTCAAAACACAATTTGGTAAACAAGTTAAAGGAGTAAGAACCGACAATGGGGCCGAATTTCAATCTCATTATATGCTTAATTTTTATAAAGATAATGGGTTAATGCTAGAAACCTCGTGCCCATACACGTGTTGTTGAAAGAAAACATAGGCACATTCTTGAGATAGCGAGAGCTTTACGTTTTGAAGCTAATTTACCACTTGATTTTTGGGGGGAGTGTGTATTAACCGCAACTTACATTATAAACAAGTTGCCTTCCAAAGTTATTAATTTCAAAACACCCCATGAAATTTTATTAGGCAAACCACCTTCTTATGATCATTTTCGAATATTTGGGTGTCTTGTGTATGCGCACGACAATCAACGGAAAGGTGACAAATTTAGTGAGAGGGGGAGACCTTGTATATTCATAGGGTACCCCATGGGGCAAAAGGGATACAAAGTTTATGATTTACAGAATCAAAATATCTATACTACTCGTGATGTCACTTTTCTTGAAGAAATATTTCCATTTGCAAATGGATTTCGTGGACTTACTCTTAATGGGGAGATGGACCTAGCACAAGCAGTTGGCAATGCTCAAAGGTCCATTAGCAAAAATACAATCCAAGAACAATTGATTAGAGAAACACAAGAAGTTGTGCCACTCACGGAGTCGACAGATGTTGAGCTTGAGTCTCACGCACAACTCACAAATGAAAGTCCAGGTCCCTCCATGCAAGTTACTGAGGACAATCACATTGATCCTCCAATATTGAGCCCCGATCCAGCCGATCCAGCTATTCGAAGGAGTCAAAGGACTAGAGTGCAACCTAAACATTTACAGGCTTTTGAGACTGAGTTGCCACCATCAATTGACCATTCGCAGCACAGCTCCATTTCGGGGACCTCGACGGTATATCCTTTATCCAACTTTGTTTCTTATAATAAATTTTCGGAGTCTCACCGGGCTTTCTTAGCGTCCATCACTTGTCGTGATGAGCCTAAGTATTTTTCTCAGGCTGTTAAAGATCCAAAGTGGCGAGAAGCAATGAAAAAAGAAATTCAGGCATTGGAGAAAAATGGAACCTGGTCTTTAGTCACCTTACCGCCTGGTAAGCGGGTCGTTGATTCTAAATGGGTTTATAAAATTAAGTACAAACCCAATGGAGAGATTGAACGATACACAGCTCGATTAGTTGCTAAAGGGTACACTCAAGTAGAGGGCATCGACTTCCATGAGACATTTGCCCCTGTCGTAAAATTGGTGACGGTACGTTGTATGTTGACTGTTGCTGCGCAGAAAAATTGGGAAGTACATCAATTAGATGTAAATAATGTTTTTCTCCATGGGGATCTTGTGGAGAATGTTTACATGCGAATTCCACAAGGCTTTGCAAAGAATGGAGACAAACGTGTTTGCAAGCTACAAAAGTCCTTGTATGGGTTACGTCAGGCATCACGTAATTGGTACCATAAATTCACTGAGGCACTTCTCAAACTTGGTTTTCACCAATCTAGAGTTGACCACTCATTGTTTGTCTTTAGGCAAGGCCCAACTTATGTTTCTGCATTGATCTATGTTGATGATGTGTTACTTGCAGGCAATGACGGAGCCCGAATTCAAGTCGTAAAAGAATATCTTGATGGAAAATTTAGCATTAAGGACTTAGGACCCGTGAAATATTTTTTGGGCATTAAAGTTGCTCGTTCATCGGAGGGTTTTGTTCTTAGCCAACGAAAATACACTTTAAACATTTTGGAAGAAAGTGGTCTCCAAGCTGCACGGCCCAGTTCTTTTCCTATGGAGCAAAACTTAAAGTTCAAAAAGGATGATACGAGTTCGGCGGTGGACCCGGCTCAATATAGAAGATTGGTAGGGCGTCTTCTTTACTTAACAGTCACACGCCCATATATTGTATATTCGGTGAATCAATTGAGTCAATTTATGTGTAATCCTCGTCAAACGCACATGGATGCCACAGTGCGTGTTCTTCGGTATCTTAAAATGACCCCAGTCAAGGATTGTTCATACCAGCAAATACCGACCTCACTTTGGAGGCTTATAGCGATGCCGATTGGGGAGGATGTGTTTTCACACGACGTTCCAACACCGGCTATTTCATAAAACTTGGAGGGTCTCCTATTTCGTGGCGTACAAAGAAACAAGTTGTTGTTTCACGCTCTTCTGCTGAAGCAGAATATCGAGCGATGGCTACTACTGTCAGCCAAGTATTGTGGCTTCGTTGGTTGCTCAAGGATTTGGAAGCACCTCAATCTGGGCATACATCCTTATTTTGTGACAATCAGGCTGCTCGACACATTGTTGTCAATCCCGTATTTCATGAACGCACCAAACACGTTGAGATGGATTGTTATTTTGTTCGTGAACGCGTAGAAAGTGAAGACATCAAGCCTTGTCAAATATCCTCCGACTTCCAGATTGCGGATATATTCACAAAGGCTCTTGGGACGGAAAGGTTTCAGTTTCTTCGAGGCAAGTTGGGCGTTCGTGATCTTCACGCTCCAACTTGAGGGGAGTATTGACTATTGATTAGAGAATAACAGCTCATCACACTGCATTCCAATCTTCACACAAGTTTTCCTCTAACGGCTAGTTAATTGCCTTGACCATAATCTTTTTTATTGTAAATTATTCCTTATTCTTTGTACGATAGTTTCCTTATGAATAACTTGTAGAGCTGTATATATATATTTATGTATCTATTCTCTCCATATCACACAATAACATAGAAAATATTTTCCAAACATTCATTGCATTCACCATTTTTATCATGATCTTGAGTTCCAAGGCAGATCTCTTCGACCTATCCTACTCTTAACAATTTGTTGTGTAAATCAATAAGTGGTAGCATATACTTTTTTTAGAGACGGGATATAATTTATGGGTTTTGACACTTTGAATGGTATGAATGTTAATTTGTGCTAGTTTGTATATCGTAACATTGTTAAGATTATCTCATACAATTTTTTTTAAGACACAAACTTATACGAGACGATCTCATACATACATGTAGGGACGGATCTAGAAACTTTTTGCAGCGGGGGGCACAAATTAAAATATAAAATATACTAAGAGTATAATTAAGAATGGAGACGACTAATAAATTGAGTTGTGATTGTGAGGAATGGGTATATGTTGGATTTTAAAAAAATACACAAATAAAGACATAATTACAAATTAAAACATAAAATAATTTATTTTATTTTTTTCAGAATATAAATTATGAAAAAGAAAATTGACAAAAATTTGTGTAGCAAAGGTTTGAACCACAATCATCACCAACATTAAAACTACTCCTCGATCAATTAATTTGACCACAAGTTTTGCACTACATGTGTTATACTCCCTCCGTCCTATTTTTTATTATCCATTTACTGTAGACACGGATATTAAGAAAATATAGGAGATAATAATATTAAATGGTGTAAAGTGAGTTTGGTGGAGGGAAATAATAGTATTAAATAGTGTAAAGTGGGTTTGGTGGAGATAAATAATAGTATTAAATAATATTAAATGTTATTTCATTGCTTTATTTGTCAATGGTTGGGCAAGCCTATTGTTATGACAAACTCAATCAATGAGCACTTCCTTGAGTTTGTTGATCATAGGAGCAAAGGCCCAAGAAAAAGGATCTGGAGTTTAATCTGGCAATGCACGATTTGGAGACTATGGAAGTCAAGAAACAACATTATCTTTAAAGAGAGTGGTTATACGTTGGAGGAATTGATTGACGGGATAAAATTTAGCTCTTGGAAATGGATCTGATCACACTACCCATTGTCTTTCATTGCTACGGAAACATTCTGGGAATCGTTTCCGCTTGATTGTATACCCGAAAAATTGATATCCTAATGGTGCTTAGTTGAGAGATTGTTGTTATGGGATTAGAGTACCCCTTGTACTCTATGAATGAATTTCATTTTTACCTTTAAAAAAAAAATAAAAAATTAGGACGACTATTTATGGAAATCGGATAATCAAAATTAGGACGGAGGGAGTAATATATAAAAATATTAGTTAAAAAAAATATTTTTACGGGGGCACGTGCCCCCTCACCAGGCAACGTGGATCCGTCATTTTTTTTTTGAGGAAGAGACGAGAAACTCCCCCCACCCGTGCCGTTGGCCCCTCAGTCAGGCGGGTTGTAAATCGAAGGATGTGCCCAAGTGGCAGACACTTGTGGGGGAGAGCCAACAAGATTCAATCCCCAGGACAAACTCACATAATAACGTGGATCCGTCATTGCATGCATGAGACGAGGTACAAAGTTACAAACTAGCCCAAATTAACACTCATCCATTTTAAAGCGTTAAAACGTTAATGTTCAAATTATAATCGTTTTACTGTGAGACTGTCTCACGCAAGTGTTCCTATTTTTTAATATAAATATCTTAACTAAACGATAAGTGCATTAGATAGTTTATAAGAGAAAATTATCATAGGAGGACCAAAAAAGTAATTAGGGTCGTAAAGTAACATCTCCAAATTTATGAATGCGACTTAAATTTAGATCCCAAATCAATTGGACAATATGAAGAGACGTCGAGGTTGCATCAACTGCTTATTTCACAGGTCATCGAGTAAATTGACAAATTCTTTTGCAGTTTTGCACACCCTAAAAATGTCCACGTATAAATTCAATCATACCAAATTTTTTTATAAATAACAATGGATAAAATTGTCCCTCATAAAATAACCTAATAAAACAAGATTTAAAAAAAATTGCGTGCACATTTCATGGTGCAAATAATAGTGAAACGGAGGGAGTTTACATATAAATGTTGACTAAATTTCGTTTATATTAATAAATTATAGGATAAAAAATAATGAAAAGTATTAATTTATTGTTATACTGTTCGCTCAAATAAATAAAAATATTTATATATAAACTGAGAAAATCAATACTTTTAATTTGCAAATTACTTTTGCAGAAAATAAAATAATTGAATTAAGAGTGAACCATTCATAAGTTACCATTTGATGCCATAAAATTTTAATATACTTTTTTATTTATTTAGTGTGTGAAATAGTGTCATTTCCAATATTTCGGCTATCATATGGCTAGGCTTTACCTGTTAATTAAATAGTGTTTTCTCTTTGGACCGCACAAAGTTTACACCATCATCCTGTCGTTCTCAATATTTTTCTTGTTTTATTTTATTTTGTCTGCCTTTTGTTTGTGATATTTCAACTTCTTATTGGGTGCTTTTTTTCTTGTGATAATAATTATCTCCACACTTGCATAGACATTTATATCAGTAGAAATTGGATATTTAATCTTCGCTTCAAATTAATGACTAATGAGTTTAATTTTTGACAAAACGAAAGTTGGTATTGCGTAAAACGGATTTTGTGGGGCTGATAAGTTTCGCAAGATAATGCCCCACTTAATTTGGATATTTAACTATTTCGATCAAGTGAACCTCAGTATTTTTTTTTTTATTTTTTGAAAGGTAATAATTACAATAACTCTCTAACATGTCAATTCTGATAATTACTTTTATCATGGGACGTGTAAGAACATCGTTTCTTACCGTTGTATAGTAAGCAAGAACCACCATGATAGGGGATCACCCAAACCATGATTCAAAACCGCAACCACCAACAAGGGGAACACCACAAGAAGAAATCAATTTTCCCTCTCCGTGTCTCGAACTCTAGACCTCAGGTCTCAGGTGGTGGAGATCTAACCACTTGAGCTATCCACGCTTGACAAGTAAATATCAGTATTAAAATCAATTAAAATTGTACTTTAAGCATATAGGAGTATTAAGGGAAATTCAAAATTATTGAAAATTAAATACACACCTATATTTATGTACAATAAGCCAATAACTCGTGAATCATGCAAATTACACGCTAATACAATTTAGTAATACTCCTATGAACTAAATTTATGAACCAAATTTATGTGTTGTTATGTATAAAAAAATATTAATATTATGGACAAAAATTATTATTGTTTTAAAAATATTTAATATTTTTTAAAAGGTGATAATTTTTATATATAACAACAATATTTTTTATGCATAAAAATAATAATTTTTATATATAACAGTGACACTAAAAAATTTGAGTGCACGGTGAACTTGAGTCACCCAAATTTTTGTCAATCCAATGTAGAGCAGCGACTCATGAAACCAAAAACAAGTTAAAGAAATTTAAAATTATATAAATTTAAATCGTTCTATAAAAAGACGACACGGTTTAGATATAATACTATCATTAATAGGCCAATTTGCTGCACTTTATTGATATTTAATTTTACTATTACTTTTTAAAATTGTGACTGTGTATTAATTTTTAATAATGACCTCTCAGCCCTCAGGAATCCTGTCAAGTAAGAAAAAAAAAATCTCAAAGGAATCATAACAAAATTTTCTTCTCTTTGGTCTTACCTATCTCGATTTAGTAAATAAATAATCTCAAATACAAGAATTCATCCATACGCGTAAAAAATTATATCAATATATATATTTTTTGGCTTACATATGAAACATGACTCGATATCGCAATTATTTGAGGATATATTATCATAATCGACGCAAAAAGCATGTTACTTATAAAGTTAATTGGTAATACAATAATTATTTTTGTATAAATTAAATATTAAGATATATAGTAATAGTATGTGTGTGATTAGCGTCGTTTTTGGTAAAAGCCCAAAAGAGAAATCTTGTGTCATTGTCTTTGCAATTGCATCATATTCATAAATCATAGCCACCTATACATGTCTTCTCCATCACGACGACGACTTGTGTTTTTTAATATCAGTCGTGGCTAAATTTGAGTGCAAATATATACTTACTATAATATTCCAAATAATCTTCCACACTAATCCAAATGGCTTGCTTTCACACCAAACACAAATGTTAGTATTTTATTTCTTCTTTTCTTAATGTGTATTTTTTTTTTTGAGAGGCTTTTCTTATTGTTTTGTTTAGTTCGGATGCCTTTCTTATTGCTTCAAAATAACTTCAATGGAGTAACGCATAATATTCAAATTTGTCATTTTTCAACTTAACAATTCTCTTTTATACCCTTATTGACTTCTCAACTTTTAAATATGTCATTTTTTTTAACAAACTTACCTCTTTTTCTTAATCACTTCCCATTCCAATTTCATCACATTCCAACTTTCAAACCCATCCCGACCTTACCCTGCCAGAAACAAGCTCGAACCTGGCCCGGCCCGGCCCAAACTTGGCAAGTCCGAGACCAACTGCGACCTCTCCGCGACTAGGGTCCGGGTCGTGTTTGAAAGTTAAAATATGCGGTGAGATTGGAATGTGATTAAGAGAAAGGGGTAGAATTGTTAAAAAATAACATTTTGAAAGTTGAAAAATCAATGGGGGTATAAAAAATAATTGCAAGTTGAAAAAGGGGAAAAAAAAGAAAAAATGTTTATCCCGTAAAATAATGTCGAATTATCACTGCATATATAATGCTTAAAAATTAAAACATATATATACTTACAAAAAGTTGTAGTATTTCTTTCTTTTTTATTTTATTTCTTTTGAATAGTTGTGATGATTCATAATATATAATTATTCGATTTTCAACTCAAATTGATAATATGATCAATAAGATTGTCATTAAATAATACCTCAGAGTTACTTAATGATGATTGAGTCATGATTAAATACTACAACTCGACACATTTTGTGCCAGAATATGTCTTTGGTGTATTTTACATTAAAGCAAAGACTCGAGAATCAAACCTTACCTTCTTCAAAAGTCAAAAGGAAAAAAGTGGTTAAGAAATACTAGTATAGAATCATCAATTATGATGCAAGTTAAAGCAATCGATGAAGACAATGAAAATGTTATGAAAATGTAGAAAATAAAGGTGTCATTGAAACTTAATTTCGAGTAACACTTGGACGTAATAATTACAATTTTAATCCAATTTTACGTTTTAACTCACAAATTTTCAATTAATTTTTTATTTTTTTATTTTTTATTTTGCGGAAGCATTTTGTATAATGTAATGTACTAATATTGTTTTGCGCATATAAAATTTTATTCATATAATGTATTATTCTCTATTCCCTGTTTTTTTTGTAGTTTCTATAACCCATTAAAATCTTACATGAATCTCCTAAATTAACTTTTGTGTTTCATCCCGTATTTTACTAATATCAATACATGGCAAGTGCAATAAATGACATCATGGATCATCATTAGTGACATATGCTATGTATTAAAGGTAATAAAAATTAAGATGAAATCATGAAACATCAAAGTGAAATAGGCGATCTAAAATGATTATAATGAATTAAAATTGAGTCAAAATTACACCAATACATGCAACCGGTGAGCAGAAATATGTCCTTTTAATTTCATGTTTGTATCTTGTTCTTCTAAATATTAGTAATATTTTTGGAATGTTCCAAACCAAATACAAGTTTGCACATAATTAATTGGTGCAGCTGCATATGTTTATGAGATGAATAGAAATAAATTAGGTATTAACAAGTATTTCCTACTCCTAATCAATGCAAATGCCGGTTTTTTTCTAAATTTATAATGAGTCATCTGTAGAATTCATGAAATTTCTCAGACCTAATTCAAATACTAATTTATGACTGTTTAGAATAGCCATATTACTTTCTACCCACTTGTATATAATTAAAATTTGAAATTCCCACCTTTCACCTAAAAATGATTAAATAGAAAAAAAAAAAACCAACCACCTGAAGTAGAAGATCGCCAGCTTGGCACAGAAGGGCATTATATAATTCTTATTATAGGTTTTCAATTGCTAGTTGTCACAAAATTCAATTTTTACTCCTAATTTATTTGTTTAAAGTAAGGCTAAACAATGTAAAGAAGATCTAGATGTCATATGTAAACAACATCTGGATGCTGGTGGTGCGTGTGGATTTGGAAAACTATTGAAATTAAATAGTAAGTATTAATTAACTAGTTGAGGCTGATTTTGAACATCAAAAGTCGACACGACAAATTAGCAATCTAATTATTTATTGATAGTGCAATAATTTAATTATAAATAAAATGAAAATCTCATAGTATAAAGTTTTCAAAATTGAATCGAGTCTAGCGCAAGTGTACCTCATATCGACTGCAGCTCAAGTTTGGAAAAATAAGTATAAAGTTCAATGTGAATTTTGAGTTTCGAGTAAAATGGTCGAGTCTACTTTTGAGTTTAACACTCTCGATTCAATTCAAATCATTTACACTTCTACACTAATATGATAATTTTATTGTGTATATCATTCTTCTCTATAAAAATGACTTATAACGAGAATTGAGTCCGAGTTCAATTTATTTTCAAAAGAGGGAGATTATTTCTAATTAAGTGTTATTTTAAAAAGGGGAGTTATTTCTAATTAAGTGTTGTTTTTCAACTTTTTTTTTTCAATTGTTTCCCTCCTTTACCCCAACCACAATCCCATCAATCTTTCATATAGCTAAAATTTATAACTGTGAATTTTATAAAAAAAAAATACTCCTATAAAATTATATTTATCATTCTATAGTCTTTCTCAAATTTTAAAACGGTAATTGTTTAGGATAAAAAGAAATAGTACATAGTATATAAGTATAGTATACTCATTGTGAGATGTATATTTCTAACATTTTCAAAAGACAAAATACAGCATCTTTATTGACCCATAATTTGGACACATGAAATGACATATGCTAAATAAATAAAGGTAACCATCAACGTTTTTAAAATGGTGTTAATTATTTTATTTAAAAATAATAATTAGTTTTGTTATATAACATTAATTATTTATCAATTGCATTGCGTAATTAGTGTACCTAAATAATATTCATAACTAAGTGTATATATTTATATAATTATTTTTAATGTTGAGATTGTTTATCGATCGACTCTTGGTGTATTCATACCACATAAGTGGAGTGAGTTTAACTTATGCATTACTTTTTATTGATTTTAATTATTTTAAATAAAAATATTTTGAAGTGTTTAATTTGTATTGATTAATTAATTATACATGTCATTTAATTAATTTATTTTTTAAAAGACTTTGATGAAATAAGATATGGTTAATTTATGTATTCTATAATTATTTATACAATTAAATTGTTTGATTGACACTTATATATGAAAAAGTTTAGATTTTAATTAAAAAAAAATGTATAATGTATCGACTGACACAATTTTTTTACATATATATCTTTTTTAATTGGGCAGCTAAAATGGGATTCCCATTAATTCCTAATTTTTCAAAAAATTAAGGAGATATTTTAGGGAATACAAAATTAAGAAGATATTGGGAAAAATGTAGAAAAAGGACAAAACGATAAAATTTACGAAATGGAGGAAGTATCTTCTAGTCTAAAATACCGTATTTTGGAGTTTTTGTACGAGATACGCCTCTTAACAAAATAAAGGAAATACGGGAAATTTCTCACGGTTAGAGGCATGTTTTTCACAAGGTCTGAAATAAAAAATGTGTAATCACAATTCACACACAGATGCGCAACATTAATTAATTAAATAAATAATAAAACCAGTACTACAACAGAAGTAGTTCCCTTCTCTTTCTCTCTCATTTCACAGAAACAACATATTCTCAGAATCCTCTCTCCCAATCCACTACTACTTGCTCTGTTTTTTCCCTGATATTCTCAACCAAAGTCTGGGAAAAACCCTTTTTTCTGCTTGACCATAACAACAAGAAAAGATGTGCGTTCAAGATGCAGAGCAAGTGAATGAAGGAATGGAGAATATGGGCCTTAATGGAAATCATGATACTGATAATGATAGTGAGGGAAGCGTCAAGGTTCCGCCTTCGCATTCTCAAGTCGATAATTGTAATTCATCAGCTGAATTTGATTCTGTTTCTGCTGGGAGAAATTCCTTTCCGGTCGGTACAAATCTAATTTTTGCTAATTCCTTCGTTTATTTGTATCTTTAATCTGTTTCCCCTGTTTTGCGCTTAGGGTTTTTTTTTGTAATTGATTTCTGATTACTGTTTACTGCAAAGACGTTAATGGTTTTTTTTTTTTTTTTTAACAAAACCCCAATTTTCTTTTCCTGTTCAGTTTAAAGGGTTTAGATTTGATTTTGTATACAGATGCATACTTCCTTATGTAGGAAGTTTTGTGCTGGTGTATGTTATCTGGTTATGCAATCTGGGCCTTGATTTCAATTTCAGGTTTAATTAGGGAAATGAAAAGGAAATAAAGGAAGACTGAATTCTGTTTTGGATTGTGATGTTCTCGGTAACGGTTTAAAAAATTTGAATCCGAATTTGCTGTTTCCTTTACTGTAGGGAAGTCTCTGGGATTTTGTATTTTGTAAATTATTATGTCGGTTTCTTTGAATCTTTTGCTCTAAAAAAATCTTGCTGTACTTTGTTGTATGTGGATTTTTTTCAAGGTGGGGGGGGAGGTGGATTGAATTTGAACAGTTATTGCTCTTTTCATTCTAGAGGTATAAGTATAATTTCTTCCTGGATATATCTTCTTTTGGCACAAAATTAATTAAAATCAACAATTTTTTTCAGGCTTTATACTATGGTTTGTTTGACTCTTTTTACAAAAAAATTGAATCCCTGTAGTCCGTTGCCTTATGAACAATTCTGTCTTTAGAGTTAAGCCTTGTTGAAGCGTTTGTAATTTCCCTAGGTTGAGAGATGAAGTAGGATTTGTGTGATCTTTCCTTTCCCGGTTGTTTCTTGAAAGGAAATTTTTTAGATCTTGCAGTAAATGCATTTATAGCTTCATAATTGCAATATGCACCATCACAACTGTTCTCTAATCATCTAAAAAAGTTAGTTAACCGTTCGATTATGGACAATTATCTTCTGTGTCCCTTTTCTTTTCGTGAGAGCTTCAGTTTAGGGCTGTTATACCTGTGGATGAAGGCACTCTAAATTATGCCTGAGCTTATTGCAAATTAAGACTTTTTTTGAGCAATCTTTCTTTCTCCGGAAGAATGTTTGATATCATCCATCCTCTTTACCTGTTAAAGAGCTAATATTTCTTATGTGTGTGTGTGTGTGTCTGTTTCGTATGTCTGGCCTTTTATATTTCTGAACTATTGTTAGAAGCTAAAGTGCCTGTTTTTGTTGTAATAATGCTAACCATAGTGTGTAAGTGCACTTCAGTTTTTTTTCATTTTGTATCTCATCTTTAGTAGTTTCTCACGTTTTCCCACTTATTTACCTTCTCAGCTTGAGAGCATTTCTGAAAACTCAACCATTAGAGACCAAACGCAGATATCCAATAATTTCATCCCTACACTTCGGTCTGGAGAGTGGTCAGACATTGGAGGCAGGGCGGCTATGGAGGACACCCATATTTGTATTCGAACTTGGCTTTGAATTTTGGTTTTGCTGCACGTGGTCAGGAAGCCATATCCTTCTATGGTGTAAGTTCTTTGAGATTATTACTCTTGTCTTTAATAAGCTTTCATAGTGTCTGTGTTTCTTACATGTGATTTGTGTTTGTGGTTGTGGCAGGTGTTTGATGGACATGGTGGGAAGGGTGCAGCTCAATTTATGCGTGACCGCTTACGAGGATTATAGTTGAGGATGCTGATTTTCCATTCCAACTTGAGAAAGTGGTAACCAGATCTTTCATGGAGGCCGATGCTGAATTTGCAAGATCTTGCTGTGTCGAGTCTATGTTGTCGTCTGGCACGACTGCACTCACAGCTATGATATTTGGAAGGTAAAAGTTGCAGCATCTTACGTGTTAAACCCTGGAGTTTCTAGATTCTCTATGCTTATGAGTTCGCTTGTTTATGTTCGTAATCTAATTACATCATGAGTAACACTTGATGCACCGGTTGCACAATTAATACTGAAAACAACTAATATTGTTCAGTGAAAATAGCTAATACTGTAATACCTTTTAATAAAACAACTAATACTATTTGAGTTGCACGGTGCAACTGGTGTATAGAATCATTTGCCTTACATCATAGTCTTTTACCAGATCATTGTTCGTAGCCAATGCCGGAGATTGTCGTGCCGTGTTATCTCGATCTGGAGTAGCCATAGAGATGTCTGAAGATCACCGGGCTTGTTGTGCAACCGAAAAGACAAGGGTCGAGTCACTAGGTGGATACCTCGATCATGAAGGCTATTTAAACGGGCAGTTGGGCGTGACTCGGGCTTTGGGCAATTGGCACATTAAAGGACTCAAGGAGGGGGAACGTGGCGGGCCCTTGAGCGCCGAGCCAGAAGTGAAGTCAATGACACTCACAAACGAAGACGAGTTCTTGATAATTGGTAGTGATGGCGTATGGGATACGTTCCTAAGCCAGAGCGCAGTAGACTTTGCTTTCTAAAAGACTCCAAAAACACAACGACGTGAAATTGTGCTGTGAAGATATGGTAAATGAAGCCAAAGCGGCGAGGGGCTACTGACAATTTGACTGTCGTGATGGTCTGTTTTCACTCCGAACCTCCGCCTTCTATCATGATTCAAAGGCCGAGAGTGAGGAGGTGCATTTCTGCAGAAGGGCTTGCGAACCTGAGATTTCTGCTTCAAGAGTAGAGGTGTTGCTAAATTGGCAAAATTGGGGCTGGGATACATCATTTGATTACACGGTGTGACTTATTGATTATAATTGTTATGATTTATCAACAACTTGTAAATATGCCTATTTGTACACCACTTTTCCTTCTTTGTAAAGCTTCCATTTTCATTGTTGAGTGGAATGCCTATAAAGGGGAAAACATGAGGATTTTTCTGAGATACTGATACTGATTCATATGTATTACTATTATTTAGTGTTGCTATAATTATTTGAGTTGCAACACACAAAACCAGTTTTATGTCAGACTTTTCTTCTTCCTTTTGGTTCAAATTTTATGTTACGTGTGTGTTTGTAAACTCAAAAACAAAGTGTATAAGCACTTATTTTCAATGCGTTATACACAGCTTTTCAACTTTTCAACTTTTCTTTTGGGTTTGCAAATAGACCTTACAAGTTACAGGTTCTAGAATTGCATAATTTCAAAGCTATGATAAGAAGCTTTTGAAAATAAATGATTCTTACCCCTTTTCAATTTAGTTTGCAAATCAAACGTAGGGGGTATTTACTAATTTCACTAATTCACAACATCGATATAACAAAACAAAATATATTAAACCCATATAAGAAGGGGAAAATCACACACAGATTTTTGGTCAATATACCCAACAACATTTTTATCACAATGTACTGTTACATTCAACTGTAAAGTGGGTGTATTGAGCAAATATTTGAGTGTCAAATGTCAATAGCTGCTCCCGAATAAGAATGCTGTAAAATAAAGTGATCCTGAAACAAAATATGTATCATCGTTGAGGTGAGAAAAAGATAATACTCCTATATTACAGATTTTACAAGGACCTAAATCAGATCTTTCTAACTAATGAGAATTACAGAGTAAGATACAAGATAGGAATTCCCAAATCAAATCTCCATATGCTTGTATAAAGAATACTATGTCTAGGAGCACAAAGAAAATGCATACTCGTAATTCACAAACCAGCTACACTAGGTTCCGTACATACACGATGCTTAATAAAAACGCACCCGAGACGAGCATGCCTTCTGCCCCTCGATCAAGAATATCATCGTCCAACAATTTTGGTTAATGAGAGCCATTTACCCTCATTCATCTTCCCTTTAATTTCATTCTTAACAACATGAATCAACAAACCTCCAGCAAATGAAATCGAAACAATGAGCATAAAAAACACACTGTTCCATCCTCTAGTTGAGATATATCCAGCTAGAAGTGGGCCCAGCGCAGCCCCTACAGAGCCCGTACCATCTATGATTGCTGTAACAGTAGCTAAGGCCCGAGAACTGCCTCTAATCGGGCCTTGGGTTCCAAGATCAGCAGCAACAGCTGTAGTTATTAGGGAGTAGGGCCCGTTTACAAGAAAACCAGATGCAAACATCAGCAGTATGTTTAAGAGTCTCGATATGCTTCCATAAAGGCGGTAGAGAATAAGGGTTGGAATTGATAGGGATAGAAATGTAATTGAAGTAACACCACGCGCCTCGATTACATCGGATATTACACCTGCTGAAATTCCACCAAACACTCCTCCAATGTCGAAGATTGTTGATAGAATCCCAGCTGTTTTATGGGATAAATGCACTCCAGCAACAGCTGTAATTTACACGAGAGTTATGATAAGTTTACACAATTTTCTTGCACATTGCATGCTTAAGAGCAATTTTCACATGTACACATAAGAATCAAACACCGATAATCATTGGAAAATGTTATTCTTACGAGAAATGATCCATCATACTAGTCACTTCGGTAATTTGAGAGGTCAAGATTACATTTAAACTGATGGATTTGGTTTTCTAATTATATATCGATAACTCAAGATTATATTTGAACTGATGGCTTCGGTTTTCTAATTATCCATCACTAGTCCTCAAATAAAAAATGGATTCAGCTACAGTTTGGAATTGATGTTCAGGAAATACCAGAGTAGCTAGTTGAGAAAGAAAAAGATGATTTAAGACCGTTTTAAAGATAATCATAGAAAGTGCTCAAGGATTTAAATTACAACATCACTTCAACTTATAAGTTTATATTCTACAAAGAATGGGCTGGGACTTTCTATTAGCTTCTCAAAAGGAAATTAGAAGCCAACTTTTCATACATGTCATAAACAAAAAGCACAACCTTCTTATTGCATCATATATCCAAATGTAGAAAAATGGTTATTCACATTGTTTCAGTATGCTTCTTAACAAACACAATGAAAGTGAACATCAACAAATCATCAGGTATAAGAAAGGAACAAGACTAACTGATAATTAAATTACCTGTGTGCCTAATGTAGAAGGGCAACCAATACAAAAATGTGTAAGCCACAAGCTTAGAGAAGAACAAGCAAAACGCGTACGAAGCCACATTTGGCAACCTCCACGCATCTAAGAAACCTATTGCATTCAGACCCTCTCCCTCGTCTGGTTCCATCATTCCCCCATCAACCGTCTCACTCGTCTCAGAACTAACCAATGCTACTCCTTCAACACTCGTCTCACTCTCACCATCATTTTCAGACAACTTAAAACCAATATTTTCTGGATGCACAACAAGAAACAAGTACAGAGAAACCGCGATCATTATGATCAGTAAACCAGGTAGAACAAAAGACCAACCCCAACCGAATCCCAGAACAGAGGAAGCTATTATAGACCCCATAATGTTACCCACTGAGGTATGAGAACTCCATGCCCCCATGATCAACCCTCTCTTTTCCTTCCCAAACCAGTTCCCAACAACTGCAACTACACAAGGCCACCCTATAGACTGAAACAACCCACACAAAATCTGAATCAAGACATAAACACCAAAAGAATGGAGATCAAGAAAGTACCCTAAACCAAATAGTGTCACAAAAATGCCACTTCCCATCATCCCTATCGTCAAGAAAACTCTTAAATCAACTGTATCACCTATATGCCCTGCAAAATACATGCCAATTGCGTAAGACAACAGAAACGAGAGATCCAGCTCGCCCAGACGGTGCGGGCCGCGGGGGCCGTCGAATGGGGCCCACCCGGTTGCATTTTCGGGTAATTGAGGCGGGTTGGGGCCGGAATTGATGGGTAGGGTTTGGTTAGTTGGGGTTGTGAGGATCGATTTGACTATGCTGGGGGGTTTACGGGAGGCATGGAAAGCGGCGTAGGCGATGAATGTGAGGAAGAGAACCAGGAATTGGTGGAATTTTAGGGTTCTTTCCGGCGAGGCGAGGGCGGGGAACCACCGCAGCCCCGGCGGCGGTTTTGGTGGTGGAGCGAGGTTTATATTCTTGAGCTGCATCGTGAGAGCACCACGATTTGCGATGAACCAGGGTGATCGGAAATCAGAATGTGGGGATAATTTCTTGATTTGAAATTACCCCGTTTGCCCCAAATTCATTTAATGTGAGGCCGGGGACTGCATTCATATTCCATTTCATCCCTGTTATTGAAGCTTTGAATAGGGCGATGGCGTCGTGGTGGTTAAGGCATGGTCGTTGATTAGTCAACTTTCGGATTTACCTAATTGCCTATTGGCTATTCACACCCCAATCCAATGCTAACGAGTTGCTAAAGTTGACTCTTATTTTTTGAACATCAAGATTTAAATCTCTTAATAATAGTAAATATAGCTATATCTCATCTTATAAATCAGAATCTCATTTGCAAATTGTGATAAATTGACAAAGAAACCTTTTTAAAAAAGGCAAAATCTTATATACATTCGATGATAAATGCGATTAAAGTGTATTTTTTAAATTATACAAATTAAACGCTTATGTTTTTATTGAAAAAGTTGAACTTCAATGTACTAAGTTAAATGATTTAGAAAAATAAATTGCATATTTTAAAAATGCACTTGAATTGCATGATAAATCGATGTACATGACATCTACTCTTTGAAAAAGTGCTATAACATTGATATTTGTTAAAATTTATGGACTAGGCATAATAAAAATGTTAATCGGATAATATATATTTAATAATATTATTTTACATAATTTTTTTATTTTCTATCTGTATTAAAATTTATAATTCGTTTCAATTATTCAATTTTCGGTTCGATTACAGTTCCTATTTCACATAAATTGATTTTTCAGTTCGGTTTAGTTATTTTTCGGATAAAATCGAAAAAATAACCGAACACCGAATACATTATATTTAATATATATAATTATATAAATAATATAATACTCAATTATGAGTGGGTCTCATGTGCATTCAGGTGCATCGTGCATTCTAGAAACATGCATTTAGTTTACACTGAACCGTGCAACTATTTTTTCATATTAATAGTTGCATGATTCAGTGTAAACAAATTGCATCTAACAAATTGAATGTTTTTAAAATGCAATATGAGTGCACGATGTACCTGGATGCATACAAGAGTTAATCATATAATTATTATGTTAATTTTTTCAGGCTCAATATGTATTGAAAAGCCCAAAAACGAAAAAAATTTGAAATTTCGGTTATTCGATTAATAAGCTTATCCTAACCGAACCGAAAATTTTGGTTCGATTATATAATATTTTTTATATTATTTCGATCGGTTCGATTATTAATTATGGAATTTCGGTTCGATTTGATTATTATTAATCGATTCGGTTCGGATCATCGAACCGACCGATGCTCGACCGATGCTCACTCTTACATTAGGCATGAATTTATAAATAAACTGTCTGGTAGATTTTGTTTTTTTCTTTTTTTGTCAAGAGTTTGAAATCATTTTTTCAGACAAGGAGTATTTTTGGACCATTCCTGTAACTTATTACTCCCTCCGTCCCGGGATAAAGTGCACCCCTATTCGGGCAAAAAAATGAATATTATTTAAATTTTAAATCAATTATAATGATATTGTGAGGGTGTAAGTTTTGAATGTTTTGTCATTTTAGAAAATGTACACGTTATTGTGGGATGGATAAAAAAAAAATTATGCACGTTATTGCGGGACGAAGGGAGTACTATTTTTTTTTTTTTTAGGGTTAAAGGAAGAGGTTTTGTTTTTTAACATAATATATATGTATGCGGTAAAATTTTTGACTGAGGAAGGAGCTCTTCTCAACTGGATTTAAGGGGGTGTATTCAGTTGGGATTCTATTGAATTTTTTTGGACTTTAAAATGTCTGTGGATTTAGAAAATCCATAGGCTCCATGCAGAGTTTGACTGACTTTTTTTAATGATTTACATGAATTTTCATAGATTTGACAGAATTGTGGAATACACTTTTTCTATTGATTTACATGGATTTCCATAGACTCCGATGCTGAAACTAGTGATGCAAATGTATATGGAACACACTTGTTGTTGGGGTTATTGTTGGGGAATAAGTTGCACAGATCTATTTGGGGTGAATATTTAAATACAAATTTAATTCTTATAATTATTACTAGCATGAATTAATCCTATATTAATTCAAATAATAATTCAACAACATATCATGCATATAATAATTCACGTAAAACCTACGCATGCGCAATTCTACGAGTTTACGTGAACGTACCTCTTGGGATGACAGTGATCTGACTGATTAGACTAACCATAAGAACTTTCCAAGTATTCCCTTAATCCTTGTTCGACTATCCGGTGGTAGGACACTTGTGAACAATTAACAAAAGGAAAATAAATTATGTTGCACCACCTTTGTGAATTTACTAATTTTTCCAGCACATGGAATTATACACTACTCACAATTGAAGTTTTTCGAAAAAATACAATCTGTCGACGTTTCAAAATATTTGATATTTTATCGACGCTGATATTTTTCCGAAAAACCAATTTTCGTGTGTTACTGGAAATGAAACATTCATCCCCTATTTATAGAGGGTGGTGAACGAAATTTTGGGTAAAAAAATAATGTGGAAAAATCTTTTCTTGATCTACAAGAAATGTTGAATATATCTCCTATATTCTTTTTCCCATAATTAGAATATTCTACAAAATCCCACCTACTCTTTGTTATGAGATATTTTCGAAATTATAGGCAAGAATCCAAAATTTGTATCTTCTTGAATTTATGAGATATTCTTGTATTTCAAGAAATACATATCTTCCATAATATCTTTTCAAGAAAATCAAGAAAATCTTTCTTGCCCTTTATATTTCAAAAATTTCGAAATTTTCTTCATGAATAACCAAGTGGGAGATTTCTTGAATTTAATGAGATAATCTTGTATTCCAAGAATACATATCTTCATTCCATAACAAAATTCAAAGAAAATCTTTCTCCCCCTTTTATCCATAAATTTCAAAAATAATGGAAAAATTAAGCAACAATATTTATTTTATTTTAAACACATTTTTCAGTTATTGGACTATATGTTGGGCTACTCAGGGGGCCTTTAGGAGAATTACGATTGAATCTTCTAATGGACTTTGAATATCTAATATTGACCCACAATATTATTCAAGCCCATAAATATTAATTAATCACTACATAATTAATATTGCACTATCTATCTTAACTTTCATATTACGATCAATATGGCTCCGGTTATTATTTCCTATGTTTAAGATTATCTAGCCCATTAATTAATTCAAGCCCTTTGAAATAGATTTCCATTAATTAATATCTTTTGTCCTGGTTAGTCGAGCAGTTCAACATTATTATCCCATCTAGGAAACTAATTCCACTTGCAAGATTTGGTATGATAAAACTTATGAACCTCCCAAAGGGCAAATCAAACAAAAGCGTACGCACACCCATTCTTCGTATTAAATCTTAGCAATCACATGTGACTAATAATATTGTCCAAGATAAAAAGTATTGAATCTCGTTGATTCTCACCCATGATAAGTCAAAGCAATAGTTACCAATCATATGTGATCTATTTAAGGAGCGAAGATTAAGAAATAACGAACTGGCGAGGTTTAATTCTTCCTTATTAGGTTATGAAGAATTTGTCCTCCACAGCAGGTCCTATTCGGTCATCGATCATACCTTAGTGTAAGCTTCTTGGTCAAAACAAAGCAATCGAGCCTTACACTTCAACCTTTCACGATGGGTTGTTCATTTCCATCTAGGTCGTGAATGGCGTATTTTTTTAATTACAAAGGACTGTTAATTTAATCTTCTGTGATCTGGTATCACTAAATTAACTACAATGTAACACGTACGACTTATTGAACAATTATGCAGTAAATATATGTAACATTCGATAATATTTAAAGCATCAGTGATAAATAATTTATTTCAGTAAATAAGTCCGAAATTCAGTTTTGATTATACAAAGTAAAAAACATACTTTCTAGTATAATCCCAACAGTTATACGTGAAAGTATGCTTTTACTTTGTATAACCTATGTATTAAACACTTATTTACTGAAATAAATTATTTATCATTGTTGCTTTAAATATGATTGAATGTTATATATATTTTTTGCAAACCGTTCATATAATAACACATGTTACATTATAGTTAACGGGGTGATACCAGATCACTAAAGATCACGTTAACAGTCCCTTGTAAACTAGTGCGTGTTTCACAACTTAGATATACTCGAACAATCTATTGGTAGAAGTTGATGTGTAAGGCTCAGATTGACTTGTCTTGACCAAGAGATTACACTAGTGCATTCGATGCGCTGAAGCGGACCTACAAAGATGATAAACTCATTCGCACTGACTTAAGGGATGAAGAGTTATACCTCAGTGGTTGTTGATTTCTTAATCTTTGTCACTTAATAAGGACCATGTGCGATTAGTAATTATTGCTTTGACTTATAAATGGGAAGAGAATCATTGCGACTTCGATACCCTATATCTTGGGCAATAATATTAATTGTACGACAGTTGCTAAATTAATACAGAGAATCGTGTGCTTGCAAAGTCTTGCGTGATTGGTCCCCTTGGTGGGCTCGGAACCTTTATCATACCAAATCTTGCAAGTGGAATTAATTTTCCGGTATGGATAATAAAGTTGAGATGTCCTTACTCTAAGGATAAAGATATTAATTAATATAAAGCTTTTCAGTGACTTAATTAATTAGTGGACTAAATAATCTTAAACACGGGAAATAATGATCGGGAGCCATATTACCGTAATATGGGTTAAGATTGGATAGTGCAATATTAATTATATAGTGGTATTAATTAATATTAATGAGCTGAATTATATTGTGGCTCAATATTGGAATTCAGAAGTCCATTGGAAGGTCCATCTTAATCCTCCTAAAGGCCTCTCAAGTAGCCCAATTACAGTCTAATAAATAAAAGGTGCTTAAAATAAAATAAATAATTGTTGCCTAATATTTTTTTTTTCGAAAATATTAAAGAAAAGAGGGAGAAGAAATTTTCTTGAAAAGATTTTATGGAAAGGATATAAGTATTCTTGGAATACAAGATTATCTCATAAATTCAATAAATCTCCCACTTGGTTTCTTTAATAAGGGATTTTCGAAAATTTTGAATAAGAAAGGGAAGAAAGATTTTCTTGATTTTCTTGGAAATATTTTATGGAGAAATATATGTATTCTTGGAATACAAGAATATCTCATAAATTCAAGAAAGATCCAATCTTGCAAATCTTCATGAAATTTTCGAAAATTAGGAGTAAATAAGGGTGTGAGATTTTTGTAGAAAAATACACATGGAAAGAAGAATATATGAGATATATTCAAGATTTCTTGGAGATCAAGAAAAGATATTTCCTAACCCTAATTGGACTCCAAAATTTCGACCACCCCCTTCTTATAAATAGGGGATGAATTTTTTATCCTCAGTGCAATTCCATGTGCTGAAAATATTAGAAATCCACAAAGTGGTGCAACAATTTTATTTTTTCCTTTGTTTTATAAATCGTTCATCGGAGAATCTCCCACCGGTTATTGAGCGAGGACTTGGGAATACTTGAGAATGACTTTTGGTTGGTAGCTAGATACTTGATCTTGTCCATCTCAGACTGTCTCTCCAACGGGTACGTTTACGTAAACTCCTAAAAATTCCGCATGCTAGGATCTTTTACGTGAATTTTATTTGCATGTCGTTGTTGGAGTAATTATTATTTGAATTCACTTAGGTAAATTCATGCTAGTAATAATTATTAATTTAAATTTGTGTTTATGAGGTCATCCCGATAGATCCTGGCATATGTTATCCCAACACTTGTATATAAAAAAATTTATCCAAATTATTTTGAAAAATACAAAAAAATATATAAGTGTTAAAAAAATACATTATTAATCTCATCTTCATTCACATCGTCTTCATTTCTATCACCGTTATACCTCGGCCTCATTTCCCTCATAGCATTAGCAATACTCGTTCTCCATGCATTAACTTCCGTTCTTTGTTGTAGTTGACTTTGAGAAAGCAATTCCGTTCTTTATTGTAGTTAGCTTCCGTACTTGTTTAAATGAAAAGCATTACTTGTTTAAATAGAAACATATTACTTGTTTAAAAGGAAAGTATTACTTGTTTAAAAAAAAGTATAACTTGTTTAGATGAAAATTATAACTTATTTAAAAAGAAAAGTATTACTTGTTTAGATGAAAAGTATAACTTGTTTAAATAGAAAAATATTATTTGTTTAAATAGAAAAGTATTACTTGTTTAAAAGAAAAGTATAACTTGTTTAGATGATAAGTATAACTTGTTTAAATAGAAAAATATTACTTATTTTAATAAAAAGTATTACTTGTTTAAATAGAAAAATATTACTTTTTTAAATAGAAAAGTATTATTTATTTAAATAGAAAAATATTACTTGTTTAAAAGAAGAGTATTACTTGTTTAAAAGAAAAATATAACTTGTTTAGATGAAAAGTATAACTTGTTTAAATAGAAAAATATTACTTGTTTAAATGAAAAATATTACTTTTTTAAATAGAAAAATATTACTTGTTTAGATAGAAAAATATTACTTGTTTAAATAGAAAAGTATTACTTATTTAAAATAAAAATATAACTTGTTTATATGAAAAATATAAATTGTTTAAATAGAAAAATATTACTTGTTTAAAAAAAAGTACAACTTGTTTAGATAAAAAGTATAAATAGAAAAGAATTACTTGTTTAAATAAAAAGTATTACGAATGTTTTTTTCTTCTGATCTTTTGTCTTTAGAGTCATTTGAGAGAATACGTTGAAATCTCTGGTTGTTAGAAGAGATTTTAGAGGTGAATCTATTCATATTTTTGGAATCTCTGGTTGTTAGAAGAGATTTTAGAGGTGAAATCTATTCATATTTTTGGAAGAGAATCAAAGAAAATCCATAGAGTATTAAATTCATAGATTGTTGAATACCTAAAGATTTTTTAAGACTTTTTAAAATTCGTATTGAATACCTCAAAATTTTTAAAGAATTTTAAAAATTCGAATTGAATACCTCCAAACTTTAAAAGTCCAAAAAAATCATACGACTCCATAATCAATACACCCCCTAAATTTATAACACAAAGAAATTAGCAGCGTGAGACGTGGTAAAAAATCAAATTCAAGGGTATACTCGTCAAATTGGAATATTGGGTGGTATATTGAAATTGTTAATAGTGTCAAATAATAGGAGAGAATTTAGCAATTACGAAAAAGTTTGCAGTGACCTCCCACCTGTCGGGCGTCTTCTCTCTCACATCCATAATTAACACCAACACCACCTTTTTCTTCAGCTTCATTCTTCTAATAATCTCTACACATACATGATTCCATGAATGTATATATATTAACATAACTCCATTTTTTCTTCTCTTTTAATCTCTTCCCTTGAGGAGGAGAGATCCAAACAACAATAGGGGGATGGGATTAGGCTCCAGCCGTATGGGATCCGCCCCTTCTCGTCGGGCCGCCCCGCCGCAACGCCGTCGCCCCGCCGCCAAACGGAGCATATCCTCACTTCTAGGCGCCTCCTCTTCTCGCGAGGTATTTGCCATGTATACATTTTTAATTGTAAATTAAGTTATGATTCCGTTTGAATTTGTTCGTTCTGTGCTTTGATCCCATTTTCCGTTTTCTAAATTGTTTGGATGATTCTGTTTATGAATTTTGGCCTTTTTACTTGATCAATTTAGATTTCATGGGGTTGATTTCGTTTCCGAAGCTTGTTGTATAGATGATTTTTATGATTTCCCCCTTTTGGAGGTTTTCATGGCTTAACATGTGAATTTTGGATAATGGGCTTTTCTAACAAATGAATTGCGGATAGTCTGAATTGTGTTATGTTTCCATGGGGCTTTTCGTGTTACCCTGATGGTCTATTATCGGATTGATTATGATTTCAGTGATCATGTCAGCCCCATTTATGGCCGGAGATATTTTCTTCCTCAGTGCCCCCAGATGCTTTATCAACTCTGGTCTTAGTAAAAGGCCTTATGGAGATAGTTGATTGATTGCTTCGGGTTTTTCACTTTTTCTATATATTCAATCCCAACTTGTGGACATATTATTATGAAGAAAGAGGCAAGATGAGGAAAAAAAAGGAGTTCATTTGTTTCAAATGTTTGAAATGTCTATCTAGTGGATTATACATGCATAATATGGACTTAGTTGATGGTCAAATGTGTAATTTGAAGGTTTTTTATTGCATGCTTGTTGAATTTTGATGATAAGTTGTTCTGTGAAGACGTTTTGGTGATCATATGAGTTAAGTTTACCTTTGCAATGCTCCATTAAAGTTGGAAGTAATGGTCATGATGACGAAAGTATTACTTCGGGGCACTAATGATCGGGCAAAAAGGGTAGTTGCAGGTATTTGTAGTTCACTGAAGATATTAAGTGACATAGGCATTAATATCATAAAATGGGGTTAGGGCTATCTACCTTTGTGGATGTCTAGCCAAGTGAGTGGCTGACCACAATTTCTTGACTTGAAAAAAGGGGGAATAATTGAATAGGAATAATATGGTTGATAAAAGAGAATAATGTTAAATGGCAGGTTGGTCCTCTTTTCAATAATTTGGAGTTCTTGTACACATTTTCTTTCTTCAGTAGCATGTTAAGGACTTCAACTTCTGATTAGATTTCCCATGGTTTTTAATTGCTAATTTGCTACTTGCGACTTCATCTCTTACACACACACATGAATACGCTCACTTAGTTCTGGTTATTATTCACTTATGATTTGTTCTTCTGATACTATTCTCTTATGTTTTGTTCTTCCCATGGGACACCTAATTTTTGGTGTTAAAGCTAATTGCGTAAATTGTGCGTTTTGTTTTCTTGTAGATGGAGGATTGTCCAACTGAATTACTGGTGAATTCTGCAGAACTTCATGATGGTAATAAATCAAAAAAATACAGAGGAAATGATTTTGATCTGTCCCAGGGTAGTAGAGTTGCTTTGGATGACATTCGAACTGAAAATCGGGCTCCATCTGGAAGATATCCTGCTAATGAGATCCCAGCTCCTGAACCCGGTTCAAGCAATATTGCACCTGGAGACGAAGGGAAAAGCTTGTCTGATACTAGGGAGTTGGTTATTCCAAGCATGAATGATACTGCTAGTACTTCCTACGGGCCCACCATTACCAAACTGTACTGAAATAGTTGATCTTGATACTGTGAAGGACATAAACAGCACCACAAATGAAGATTCCTCTGAGACTATTGAAGTATCGAGTAATTCAAATAGTGTTCATTTTAATGGTACTAGAGAGTATTACTTCGATGAAATTTCGGTGGAAAACAATATTGCTGAAGCACCTGATTTCTCTGATGATTCTGGATTTAGTTCCTTTTCTATGGTTTCTGATTCACCCATAGAATTTCGTTTGGTGAGAGACGATAGTCTCCAGGATGTGATATCTCCAGCTGTAGGTTTTCTAGTCTCAGAAAGAGAACAAAACAGTGGTCTAATTCAGAGAGATGTAATGGAAGTATCCTCGAGTAGTTCTGCTGAAGGAAGCAGTTATGACGTAAGAAGGAACAGTCGAAGATTATTTTGGGATGCCTTCTCGAGACGCACTCCTGGGATAGATTCTTTTTCAAGAGGTCTCCTTTTTTCGTCCAATGAAAATTTAAGATATCAAGATAGATTGCTCCTTGATTTTGATGGTGATTTTTTAAGCAATGAGCGTGAAGTAGATATTGGCTCTCGTGGAAGCAGAACCCAAGGCAGTAGAGAGCAGCGTCGAAATTCAAGAACTGAGGTACACCATTAGAACTCTTTTCTCATAATCTTTTCAACATTGATCATTCCCACTCCTTAAGAAAGTAAAAAGTATGCACAAAACCTCCTCATGTATCACTAAATGCATATAATCCCTCTGTGTTTGATAAAAGTATGCACAAAACTCCCATATGTTTTATTAAATGCATAAACCCCCTATATTATTATAATTTCATCAAACACGGGGGTGTGGGGGTCTATCGTTCATGCTTCTGTTTCATCTTACGTTTTAATCTTTTGAATTTGAGATTTGTGTTATGGGATATATTTTCTGCTGTGTTCAGATGTGGGAAAAGATTACGTGAGGGTCTTGGTTACGACTGTTGTCTGCCCGCGAAGGATACATGCTGATGGATCATGCTCGTGCCAACCAACTGATGAGTCTGGCTCACGTGCAATTTCACGAATAGTTTTGCTTGCTCAAGCTTTACCTGAGGTATTCTTCTCCATCAAATACTTAAATCCTTTTCTTTTTCTACTATAAGCTTGTAACTTGTAAACACACAACATATTCTGCACCTAAATGTTTCCCTGTTCCTTAGTAAGAACAATTAATTAAAACCATCAAGGTTAAGCTTGTATGAATTAATGTCATGAGATTTCCTTGTCTCAACGAGTTATTATTCTTGAGAGATCCTTGGGATGTTATTTTTTTAGGTTTCCCATTTTTACCTAATATATCTGTAGTTTATGTCCTGTATAGTTACCGTCTGTTATGTACAATATGCAGGTGCTTGACCACATGCATCGACCACCATCATCACTTTCCACGTCTACAGCATCACTTACAGCTCCAGAATCAGTTTTGGACTCTTTCCCCTGTGAAGACTCACAAAAACGAAACTATATTGGAATCTGCAGAAGATGTTTCACAGTATGTTTTCTTGCATTTAGTGTGCATAACTGGAAAATTCTGTCATCACCTTTTGGCAAATACTCCTATGCAATAATTGCACCGTGAAACTCTAGTGCATTTTTAAATGGTATTAGTTGTTTTACTAGAAGACAATAGTTGATCAGTATTAGTTGTTTTCCTTGAACAGTACTAGTTGTGCACCAGTTGCATGGTGCAATTGGTTCACCCAAGTGTTACTCTTATCTTTTAAATGGATGACCAAGTAAGAAATACTATTGAAGAAGACGATCTGAGGATAGGAAAAGAATTGTGATCATTCTTTTTAACCGTTGAAGGGGTTCAACAATGTGGCTGGCTAACCCCATCCCCACCCACTTCTGTTTGTTTTCTTTTCCTTTAAATGAATTACCTCAGAGCTGGTCTACTTATTTGAATAATGGCGAAGGAGACGATAATCCTAAATAAGTAAATGAATATAGAGCTAAAATTCTTGCAGGTGTTACATTTGCCTGGCTGAATATGATGAGGGAGACAAGATACGAGTTCTTCCTTGCCATCACGAGTATCACATGTCATGTGTAGATAAATGGCTTAAAGAGGTTCATGGGTATGTCATCATTGGCTACAATACATACATTTTTTGCGTATATTTTGTGCGTGTATATGTTTAAGTGTATGTTCCAAGTCTAAACAGACTATGTTGTGGTGATTCAGTGTTTGCCCACTCTGCCGAAGAGACGTTCAGGACGGATTCACAGAGGCCTCTGTTTCAGACCAAGAGATGAACTCATTAGCTCATCTTGTATGTGGTTATGTGAATAAAATATGCCTTTAAGAGTCGAAAATTTCAGGGAATGATATATGTGCTGCATATCGTGGGGCTCAATTGCAGAATCCTGATTCCGTTGCCAACTCAGGAGGTTGAATTTGCAGTGCATTGGATCTATGGCCTCGTTTCTTTAAATCTTTTGTACTTGACATGTACATAGATTATATGCAAATTCAATTTGTCAATACATGAAGCAGGGAATATTGTAACAGTTCATTTTGACCAAATGTTGACAAAATAATATTCAATCCTTTTTTTTTTTTTTTTTTTTTTGTGAATCATAGAAAAAAGGGTGAAAAGGTATTATTCCATGTGGTGATGAGCATTAGTTGTATATTGAAAAAGTGTCGATACTTCTCACTGTATATTTCAGTCAGTTTTTTTTTTTTTTGCGAAAAAATAGTTCCATATTCTGTACAAAATTGCTATGATTAATGAGGGGTACGAAGTACGATTATGGATGATTAATTGAACAATGAATTGTTCTACCATTAATTTGGTGCATAAAATTAAACATAGGCACATACATGATACTTTCCTTTCTTCAAATATCTCAGACATGAAAAAACATGGAAGCAGGCCAAAAGTATGTGATTAATCACATACTTTAGAGTGTCTTGAAAGTTAAAATTAGCCATAAACTACAACGTTAGACTAGCATATACAAGTTTTCCAATAAATAGTTGCACAATTTTGAAAATAGGTGTTAAATATCACTCAAAGCAGAGAAATCATCATATTTCACATATTCAGTTGTTGTGTGATTTAGTTCTCAGAATTCTTTTCATGGCGTAAGCAAGAGACATAGCAGGGTTAACTCTGACGGTACTATTGAACGCCCGACACACCTTCATGTGCGCGTGCAGAGCTTCTTCGCGTACAATACTACGCACGCCTCCAAGCTTGTTCGACTCTTCATCCACCGCTTCAGAGCACAGCCCACAGACCCATTTTCCGTAGAAACGGGCCCTTGTCCTGAGAATGTAGGCCCGGCTGCAGTCCTCAGAGAGCCCACAGCACTCGCATTCAACCTCGTTTATGTCGTTTGAGGCGGAAATTTGAGTCGGAAACCTTAAGTCCATGTACTTGAAAATGCCCCTCTCAGAGACCCTGTCCTTTTGGAGCATGTCTAAGGATAGTCTCCTAGTGTTTCTGTTTGGGACCATCATTTTGTTCTTCCTATAAGGCTATAAGTGTTTTTATTGTTTGTGTGTATTTATAGAAACTGTGCAATTGCATGATAGTGAAGTGTAATAAAGAAATGCATGGTGATATGAGATTTTGAGGGTTCATAACTTGCATATGATAGGTTGAAATATCTTGTGGTTATCACATGTTGTGGGAAAGCTGTGGTCATTGTTGAAGATGGAGATGGAAATGTTGGTTGGTAATACAACTTGTCTACTGATCAATTATGTTCGAACTTTTTTCGATTTAGCCTCAATATTTAAAATGCCGGAATATTAAAGGTCCAATTTTAGGCCCAAATTACGTGACATAAAATGATCACATTTTCAAATTTCTGATAATTTTGGGGCCAAAATCGAACTATTTTTTAATACTGGGCTCGATAGAAAAGATTGACTTATGTATAAGTGGCTTTCATTGCAAGTATTATTGGTGCATGAAAGGTACTCTACACCCAAAAAAGAAACAGTAAAGCTTGGAGTGAACAAAAGATAAGGGCAGTGTCTTTGTCATTCATCTGGCCTATCATCTTCCCATCTTCCCCATAATGCATTCAATTCAGTCCTCAGAAAGGGTTGTACTTGAAGCCCTTATCAATGCTACTGCTATTAAAAGACGTGCGTGCAGTCCTTGAGTAGGAGAACCGCGCTTGCTTCATGGAGTCTTGGGGAGCAAACAGATTTGGATGTGAATTTTCTTCATCATCAAAAGTGGTCCATCTTTTCGAGTTTTGTTTCTCCAATCTGGCTCCACTTCGACAGTTTTCTCTCTCCCCGATATGGTCTTTGGATTCTTCTCTAACCACATTTAACACAGCATCGCCATTTCGATCACACCACGATCTAGATTATACACGAAAGATGAATTTAGCAACTCTGTTAGGTACTTTAGGACATGATAGTTTAATGTCTTCCTGGGATTTTGTGGATTAATAAAAGATGAATTTAGTGCATTTGACGTTAACCTTTGGGCATATACTTCTTCTATGCACCAGTTGCACCGAGCAACTCAAGTGCATTTTGATATGGTAATAGCAGTTATACTAAAATGTATTAGCTCTCTCACTGAACAGTATTAGCTGTTTCATTGAACATATGGTAATAGCTGTTATACTAAAATGTATTAGCTCTCTCACTGAACAGTATTAGCTGTTTCATTGAACAGTATTAGTTGTGCATCAGTGGTGCATCCAAGTGTTACTCTAGCCTTTGTATTTAACAGTAAAGAAAAGAGTTGATTAAATTAAGATTTCCTTACTTTGGGAAGAACTTTTTGAGCTCAGCATTGTCAACTGGAGACTGGGTCGAGATTTCCACGATTTGATCGTCTCTGAAACATCAAATTATAATCATTATAAGTAATAATTTGATTGATATAAGTCACAAAACTCTGTAATGAAGTCCCAAACGAATGCTTACGACAAATTGACACGTGAACTTCGTGCTTCCAGTTCTGTCTGGATTCTGCACAGTTCCTTCTTCACATTCTCTCCAAAAGCCTGCAAAGAATTAGTTAGGTTTATGCAAAACAAGAACATTGCACCATATAAACAAAATGTTGTACCTCATCTACAAGCAAATCAGCTGGTGAAACATTAGATTGCAATTTCTTCTTAATTTTGTTGGTGTCTGTTTGCTCACCACCATAACTAGAATCATCCGATTTTTCAGTAAGCGAAAACGGGGCTGTCTCATCCTCGGTCTTACTTTTCTTCCATTTCTTAAATCCATCAAAACCCCAAGTCTTTTTCATTGATTTCCCTTTTTCTTTATTGTCGAGAGGTGGATCATTATGACCATCCTGCCCCTCTTTCTGAAACAACGCTCCGAAGGGCTTCCTTTCGCCTTTCTTACTACCACTTTGCTTCTCAGCCACTTCAGGTAAACTCTCCATCATCAGAATAGATTTGGACTCACTTTCTTTCTCATTTAAATTTCCAACCCAAAAAGGATTTTCAGTAGAACTCAAAAGCATATTGCTCGCGTTTCGATCTTTAGGCCTTGTGTTTTCATTGACTGAATCACTTGTATCCTTATCCTCCTTCAACTTTCCATACTTATCAGGTGATACAAAAGAGAAAACAGATGAAGCTCCCTTTATTTTCTTTGGCATTGAGCCCTCTTTCGTTTTAATATTCGACATTACGCTTTCTGAGTTAACCAAGCATTTCTCTTCATTTGAAATCTTCTTGATTATCACATCTGTTTCCCCAATCTCTGCTCCCTGAACTGCTAGCCGTTGTAACAACGGCCTCTTTGATGAATGGTATTCATCTTCTGATATGCATTTTGAATACAACAACTCCTATAAAACGAAAATAATCAATAAAGACTACATCTTGAAGTTACTAATTTATTATATAGCTTCATATATAATCTAATAGTTATAAGGGTTTTTTTTTTCATGCTAAAAATTGAAAATGTAGGTTATCTAATGAATCTATATGTACAAAAGATCAGAGCTTTCAACAGCTTAAGATAACATGAAAGTCTTGAAGGTTCAAACATTTGGTCATTTAAAGACATGAATGCAACAAAAAATTAATTAATTTGCAAAAACAACAAAAAATGAATGTTCGATATAAAACAGAGGATTAATCCAAACTGAGATATGTGATGAAACATCAAACACAGAAAGTTAGACAAAATCAGTAAACTGCATCAATTTATGCATTAACCCACAAAATTAATATGTATAGGCATAATCTACTAATCAAGACCAATTCTTGAACAATATCAAAACCACCAAAGCTAGAATCTTGAAAATCATAATACTACCAAATTAAAAACCCAAAAACAAAAAATGAAATTAGCTCACCTGCAAGAAGATCAGCTTATCCCTCAGAATCACAGGCGGCTCGTAATCGACGGGCGAAGCAATGAGGGTTTCGAGAAGATGTGATCTAAAAGCAGAGACCTCATCTTCATGAAGAATTCCCTCTTTACAAAGGCCCATCAAATTAAGTATCTGGTGGAACGATTCCTGCTGCCATTTCAGATTATCGGATTGCTGCTTCGACCGGAGTTTCTCCGCCGCAGCTATGGCCGGAAGCCGCCGCTTCTTGAAGGAAAAAGGGAGGATGTTCTTGCAGATTGAGGTGATGGAGTCGTGCAGCGATGAGTAGTATGTGGGAGTGTATGTGTACGCCATTTTTTTCTGAATTATAAATTCTATGTATTGAATTTGATTGAGCTGTTTGTGAATTTGAATTTATCTTGATTTTGGGATTTATATGGCTGAATTCTTCTTCTTACAGAGTATGGTGAAGGAAGGGTCGTTGTGGGAGCTTTTGTTTGAATTATGGGTGGTGTTAAACGGTAAGTTAGAAACTAGCCGTTGGGTTTTAAACGTTGGAGAGGCGTGAAACGACGACGTGTTGTACTCTCTTTCTTTAGTAGGCTCGAGGAATGGGCCGTCTGAGGGCTACTTGAACTTTGGGCTGTATATTGTGGGCCCAAAAAACATGTTATGCTGGGCCGAGCGCTCAAACCTTCACACAAGATTTCACACAATATTAAATAATTTAATCGATCAATCAAATTAAGTTGACTAGTTCTTAAAAAAGGTAAAGATGAGTAGGTAAGTGAATAAGTTGTTAAAAATACACTTAGAGCTCGTTTGGTAGCATATATGTGATAAGATGAGATACTTTAAACAGTGATATACTAGATAAGTTATATGTGTACATCTTTCGTTTGGTACAAAACTGATATACTTAATTATTTGCAATATTTTGTTTGCTAGACACTTTTTATTTGTTGATAAATTTACTATTGTCATTATTGCCCTCCAAAATATGTCACATTTACATATTACCACCTACAATGAGCTGGAATTTAGAACCATTCAAACTTGAGAATGATCGAATATTGATTGCCAAATTTGTTCCATGATTATCTCGCCTGCCATCATTCCTATTAATTTCATAATGATCCTTAAAATATATTTAAGCCACGTAATATCAGAACCCAGTAAATACGCATCATGTGAGATCTAGAGCCAGAATTCGATCCAAAATATTAGAAGATGGTAATCGATGAAGCAACCCAGCATCAATATTCCAGTCAATTGCGTTTAGAACATTAATTATTGTTGTAACCTCATAAATTGGAAATGCAGGTGGTGAATTGAGGTAATTTTTTGTATTTCGCTCAGTCCAAGTTTTGAACACGATTGTGAAAGACAGGGACACATTACCCGAATACAAAAGAAGGGAAAACTCCAGAGGCCAATTCATTACAATTGATTTACAAATCTCGATCTCTTTTCAAGATGGAATTTTTTAATTTATAGATTTGTTCAATTTTGGAGAACCGACTTCGATGAATTTCTTCAAAGATGAGATTTTCATATAACTTTTCCTGATTTTATGAGAGGTAAACGGTCAATTACATGATTAGTACGTGGATGAGTGAGGGTCAAATTTGGGAAAAAAAATTATAAACGTGGATGATTTTATGAATACCACCTCAAGAGGTCGGATCCATTATCATATGAATTCAGTTCTATGAATTCAGTTCTATGGAGACCGGACCTTCATTTTTTAGAGGGCCCATCTGTTAATACATAAATCCTACCAAACATCATATTAGAGGTGTTAGTGTATCTATCACCCACTAATAATTCTTACCAAATGAGCTCTTAATATTTAGGAAAAATATATACTGATTTTGATATATTTTTTTAGCTATCTCCATTAAAATAAAAAAGATTTTATATCCATTTGTAGTGAACTGACCAATGTACTCTTGTTAGAAAAAAATCTTTTACCCACATAATTCATGTCTCATTTTTTTTTGTGCGGGTTCCACTATCCACTTTTGAAGGTGTATTTGTCTTAAAAAGTGTGTGAAAATGGATAAAATATATTTTTTGTTATGAAATAGATTTTTAACCTTCTTCACTAATATTTTAAGTATGCGATTCACAGTACCATTTTACGATCCGCACAGGAAAACGTAATATTCATTAAGTAGTATATTATATACATATGCTATTATGAATCATATTAACACTAGCCACAAAGTATTAGTAGGTGACACGTTAAAGTAATTTAGTTATTAGTGAGTCTCAATGAAACTTACTCATTGAATGGAACTTAATTCATTCATTAATACTATTATATTTATCTATAAATTAATTGTATATATATAAATATTATAATATTAATTTATAAAAATAATGATATTGTTAAATGAATGTAATAATGTTATTGAATGAATTAAGTTTCATACGAAACTTATTCGTAGGAGAGGAGAGTTTGCTCTCAAAAAAAATTCTCTCACCCAATAAAACTAGTTGGTGTCTTTTTGAAAATTTATATGTTCAAATCTTAGAAATAAATTATACTTAATTCCCACGCTTTTAATTTTGTTTTTCTATATATTATTTAATCCATTAAAATAAGTTTAAAAAAAAAATAGTTTTGGCTGTATATACTTAGACATATAAAAGAATCTAAAATATTTCACATCTTTGTTCCACGTGCAGTGCAAAGGAGAAAGCTGTCAGAAATCTAGAGTGTTTGATCAACCTGAATTCATCGAATGTACAGTATATGGTCGCTGGAAATATATGTGAAATCTTTATAAAAAAAGCCAAGTATGAGCAACAGTGTCGCATAAAAGATGGCCTCACAAGAGAGAAAAGACACAGCTAGCTGGCTTTGGAAATTAGTTCAGATTTCGTTTCATTGTGGAAACGTTCATTATTGATGAAAGTGAAATTTCAAGAAATCAAAACCACTTGTATCGTAAAGCAAAGGACGACTATGCCCCATTTAAATGGCAACGTTTGATAAAAACAAATAATTAATTATTTATGCTATTTGACCGGTCTTAAAAATCAGTGTAGCAAGGGCATCGATATGACTCCTTCGGACCCATGCTGATTATTAATATTCGACTTATGAATTTTTAGGACCATAGGAAATGGGTATTTATCTTTTCTGGAAAAGGAGATAATTAGTGTTGATGTTAATAGAAAAAAGATGTAAATTCAACTCAGCTCCTTAAAATATGATTGCACACCTTCAAGTTGGAAAACAATCTATCAATACTCGTTGATCATTCAATATAAGCTCGTTTAAATTGAATTTATTTTTTTAAATAATTAAGGGCCCACTTGATAATTCAATGTAAGTTTGTTTTAGTTCAATCATATCTATGTCCGACACGATGATCAGTCGTATCCGACATGATATCTAATATTTTTAATTTGACAGGTCACATGACCTATCGGGTGCGTATCCCACCCGTATCTGTGTACTCAAGTACACATGGAATATTCGACATTGTATTATTTAAATTTTAAAGTACCCACGCATTCTAGCTTTATAATGATTTTCTCTTTAATAATACTCATTAACATTCTAATTTCCAAATTCATACCAAATAAACCCTAAATATGTTTGAAAGTATGATAACCATCGATCCACCAACCGAACCATGATCATTTTAGTGGATATAAAATATTGAATTTAATTAATTATATTAGAACAACTTATGAAAATGTTATAATTACAGAGTACGTCTCTCTGAATTTGAGTACAAGTGAACTCTTTTTTTAGTATCACATACTATCACGCTGTATGTATAAATTATCATTGTTAAAAGAATGTTTTACTGTTAAACAGTGATACTTAGTATGCACAACGTGATAATATATAGTAACACCTTCACATTTATAACAATATATACTTGAAGAAAAAGAATCAAGTTTTAGCATGTTATACGATTGTATCACATGTTTAATGTGTTGTACAATATAATACACTCATATAGGTGTTACAATTAATGTACTATGGAAAGTTTAATGTCTTCCCTTTCTTTGTGTAGCGTCATTTGACTTAAAATAGTTAATTAAGTGAATATAAATGGTAATTTAACTATTAAAATAAAGTTAAAAGGATAATGCAAGAAAAAGATTGTTAGAAGGAAATTGATAAGTAATAAGAGATTATCAACACCACAATCTTGTCATAAGTGCAGCAAGTAATTAATCTCATCATGATGTGTCCAAATCATGTTTATTTATTTATCTAATACAATGTTACAAAGTTGAAGAAGGAATTTGCATTCTGCAACAAGGGCAATGGGCATTGGCCTCCAACCATGGCAACAAACAGTTAGTGTGGAACCTATGGGAACAGGGCAACTGCATTAGGTTTAGCGGCGGCGCCACCTTGAGCTGCTCCAGGCACACCGCGCACTCATCTTGCTCCGACGACTTCCACCTCATCTTCAACCATCTCAGCCTTTTCGTGCCGCCTTTCTTCACTGAAGCGGCTTGCAAACCAGCTGCTTCAGTAGTAGGCTGCCTTGCTTCACCATTCGAATGTTTGGTGGTTAACAATTTTTAAATTAAAAGGTTCATCTTATGTAAGTATCACTTTATTATAAAATAATTAATATTTTTTTAAATTTGTGCTATTATAAATAATTAATATTGGTTAAAGATATACAGATTTTCAAACCAATTAAGGTTTGGACAATACTTCAAGTCGATGTTGTTGCTAGTCATTCAAATAGTTGAACTACTAATTGAATTGACATTTAGTGCTTAGTAACTATTGCACGAGTATAGCACTATTTGATAAAAAGTAATGAATGCACTATTTGATCAAAAGTAATGAATATATATATATATGTTGCTTTTTTCTGTTTAAGTGTATATGCTAGCGAGTTGGTTTAATGTAAAATATTTTAATGAAATAATTTGTGCGGACAACTAAACACATTTTATTAAAAGAATTAGTATTGTTTAAAATTAAATACAAAATAAATTAATTATACTTAAAATTAGTTTACATAAATTTTCATCGTATAAAAGCACAATAGTAGTCTTCTGAAAAATAGAAAGCAATCAACCAATATTACATTAGATGTTTCACAAATTATCAGGTGCAACTTACTCATAATTTAAAATTGATATCACCGTACTTATAAATTGATATCAGTACTTAAATTATAAACTAATATTTATATCATTTAATGTAATAATATATATCCGCTTATAATTAGTGGTATATGATATTATTTTAAAGTGTATTATTATAAAAATTGACAAAGTCTAGTATGAAAATTTTCATACATGAAATAACTTTAATTTACAATCAAATTCTGTAATTGGTGAATGTAAGACAAAATTGAGTGGTTCATGGTTCACTCGCCCCAAGTTGTTCATGGTTCACTCGCCCCAAGTGGTTCATGGTTCGCCCAACCCGAATATGTCATAATTTAGGATTCATTATTTAGTGTTTAGAGTGTAGATAGTTGATTCAGGACAATTTTATAGATTTTCATATATGAAAATTTTCACACTAGACCTACTCTATAAAATTTCACAACCGGAGACTTTACGATCTTTAATTGGGCATCCATATTGTATATATGAAAATTATAAATTTATTAAACTCAAAATACGAATTTATTGTGATTTAAATTATTTTTATTGAATTTATATAAATTTATATATCTTTCAAATATATCTCATACTATATTACTCACACAAAATAATTATAATTAATATACAATGTACAAGAGAATTTCTTGTAAAATATCACAACATCAAGACAATCAACACAAAATACTATATCAGTGACTTAGTGTGCGAGAAATTCTAAAGTGTTGGAAAGTGAGGGGAAGGTTGAACATCAATAAAATTTAGTAAATTTCAGAACGAGTAGGAAGAAATTACTCAAGTTTATAAAACGGAAGGCACAAAATTATCAATAATTACATTATGTTCCCCTAAAAAATAATACTAAAATACAATTAAATGCATTATTAATTATTTAAAAAAGATATATATATATATATACCTTGTGGTTTGGGAGGTGGTTCTGCAGGGCGGTTGGAGCCTTTCATCCAACCTCTTTTTAGCTTCTCTCGCCTCTACACCAAGCCCACTTTCATCACACAATGTGTTCCTCTGCTTTTTTCCAAATATGTACTTTCAGAAATAATTAATTAATCCTTTTTTATGGATATTTGATTTTGCATTTATTGAATATATATTTACCGTGAAGGAATTAGAGGTGGTGATATTAAAGTCATGGCTGCTTGCATATAAACAGAAGGAAGACCTCCTGCTTGAAATGGATGGACTAGGTTGAGACGAGGCTTGACTATTCTGGTGAAATCTTCTTCTTCTTGCTGCTTCAACACCTGGAAGCATGCCTGCCATTTTTATTAATTAATCATGGATGGATGGGAATTGGGAATTGGGAATTGGTAACAAATTTAATAATTGGATTATTTCTAGGCTGAGAAAGCTGCTGTCTTCTTTATTTATTGTATTTGTTCCTAGTCTTTGGTTATTTAATGAACGGACGGATGATTTTTGTTTTTTTCTTGATGGGAGAGGTTGGGCTCTAACTTACTTTCTACTTCTATTTTGTATTTCATTCTCTATTTTTATTTTATTTTTATTTTTGGTATGGGAGAGATAAGAATTTACTCCACCTGCACTGTTGTGTCCTCAATCGAAGGGGTTCGAACATATATTATCAGAATATTTCTCTTCAAATCACCACAAATCTTAAATTTCAGCTACTCCAAATAACATCATTGATTAATACTCTCTCTATTCCACAAAAAAATTTACATTGCACACGAATTAAGAAGTTTAAATTATTAATTAATTTAATTATTATATTAAATTTTTGCTTTATTTTTCTATTTTGCTATTATGATTATTAGTTTCCCAAAAGACAATTATTAGTAATAAATTAATTGTGAAAAAATAATAAAAAAGTAGAAAATCTATCTTTATATGAAACCAAAAAAGTAAGTATATGATATCGATATATACAAAATAACAGGTTAACTCTAGACAAAAATGTGTATGGGATTAATAATGGGATAGATTTCATTTACTATGATATAAGGTTACGAAACTTCAACCCAATTATATATATTTTAAATAACAATAGATATTAAGTGAAATTTGTTCATATATAGTATAAAATTTATATTATTAATTTTATAAATTAATATTATTTAATAAAATTGTGGTATCATTTTATTATAAGTATAATAAAATTAATTAATAAGTGTCATATATAAGAGTTTGTGTTTAAATAAAAAATAAATTTTCATAAGTGAAGCACTGAAACTATAATCCTTTTAAATTGTCAGTTGAAATTAAGAGCAAAAAATCGTCGGTTAAATAATTGGGAGACAATGGTCGGGCCTACCATGATTGATATTTTTCATTATTGTAGTTTTCTTCTTTACACATGCAACTATATTTTGATTCGGGACGGATTCATTTTAGGGGCGGCAGTCGTCCAAATTTTTATATCAGCATGATGCAAAAGTCGATCTAGGCTATCGTCGGTGAACCCAATTTTCATTAGGCGCCATTTAAGCAGTCGAATTGGGGGCTAGGCCGTTAAGTCTAGAGGTACACAGGCCGCGCGCCAAGTCGTTTTTAGTCCGGTCAGATTTTCAATACTAAAATATTATTTGATATTGAGAGATTTTATTTTTAAAATAATTAAGTTATGATAATACAAAGATTGATAATTTTCACTACATTAAAATATACTAAAATACATATTTGTTTAGTTTTTTTATGTTGAATTAATTTTTTTTTTACTCTATAATAGATAATGGATACTCCCTCCGTCCCCCACCATTTTGCACATTTTCTATTTTGGTCTATCCCCCACCATTTTGTCCACCTCAAATATGAAAAAAGAATCTCACAATCTCCATCCCACAATTTCCACCTTCCATCCTCTTTGAAAAGTCAACAAAACACACAAAAAATATTTTTTCTTAAAATGTGTGCCTAAGGAAAGATTCAAAATGGTGAGGGATGGAAGGAGTATAAGAAAATGTGTTTGAATTATAATTTTTTTTAGGTTGTTTTATAATGAATCTGTTAATTAATTTTGAAGTGTATTGTGATTATAAAATATCGATAAGTAATAAATATAACTTATTTAGATGAAAAAAAAATCTTACCAACTAGTTCTCGCTTAGATGGCTTAGGTGCTAGGCTGTTCAAATCCATTCGATTACCGATTTCCGACTTTTGAACCCTTAACTATATTTATATTCAAATATATGTACTACCATACAATCAAATGATCGATTGCATGTATATAAGGCTCAACCCTCGAATTGCCAGTAGTTGACCGAAAAATTCGGGATTTAAATCAAAATCGTCTCATAACTTTGCACCTTTATTAAAATGGTTACATAATTATCAACTTTTTCAATTTAGTCTCATATGTATTCAATTTAATCTAATTTAGTCCCACACCGCCGGAGGTCTCTCAAAATTGTCTAAAACGACGTCGTTTTGGGCGCGTGTCCTACATGCGCCCCCAATTTTGATCGGAATATGTAAAATACGTGTCCAAAATGACGTCGTTTTGGACAATTTTGAGCGACCTCGGCGGTTTGAGACTAAATTAGATTAAATTGAATACATATAAGACTAAATTGAAAAATTTGATAATTATAGGATCATTTTAATAAATGTGCACAGTTATGAGACGATTTTGGTTTAATTCTCGAAAAATTCTGATTTTCAAAATCTTGCGATTTTCATACTACGAGTGATCAGCCTGATTTCGTTATTTTGATACCCCATATATTATTAATTTTGTTTATCATGCGTTCTTTAAATTTGAGTTTGAATATCACGAGCACCGTACGTGCATATCTACCACGCATATTTTCGCTTGTTTGGAGTTGTCAACCCATGTGAAGAATAACTAAAGTATCATCATCAATACTTACTTAACCAAATATGATTAGACATGCTTTTATTTCTTCGAAAGTTCGTAATAATCAATAAAGTATAAAGCTAACTGTTTTCGTTGCAAGAGAAAAGCCCCACGTTACTTAATAAAGACTTGATAATTTCCTTATAATTAATGACGCGAAAACTGCTACATCCTGCGTATCGTTAATAATATTTTGTATTTTCTCTTGTTTTGAATTTTGACATATATATCTATATAAAAAAGTGGCAAAAACTCGTATTCGACAGTCTCATATGTGAGACGGGGTACAACTTAGCACAAATCAACACTCATTCCTTCCAAAATATTAAATCGTCAATGTTTAAATTATATTCTATCTCACCGTAAGACGGTTTCACGCATATCTATCTCTATAAAATTATATGTATAGGAGTATTAGTTATATCTGGAGATCTATTCTTTGGAGCAGACCAGTCCTAAAAGATGTCCTCTGTTGGAAAATCGTCAATGGGAAAGACGTCCATATACGGAGGGATAGATGGATTCCCAACCTAACTTCCGGGAAGATCCTGCACGACCTACGACAATAATATGTACGTTGACAAGCTGATCTATGAAACAAAGTGCTGGGACTCGACAAAAATCAACAACTTGTTCTTAAGCTACGAAGTTGAAGCTATCTACACAGTCCCAATTGATCATTATGGAACTCGAGACACGAGATTCTGGCGACTCACTAAAAAAGGGCTTTATTCGGTCAAATCAGCATACTAGAATGCACTTGGTGATGATATAAAATCAAACACGAGGGATTCCTTATCGACCAGCTCCATCCCAAATCATTGGAAGAAAATCTGGAACCTAAATATCCCTCCCAAAGTCAAAATCTTCTTATGGAAGGCCGCTAATGAAGCAATTGCCTCTGAAGCAAATCTGGCCGCCCACCATGTTCCCTGCCTATCCAGGTGCGTTCTTTGTGGTTCATGCATTTCAGATACTAACCATGCCCTTTTCTATTGTCAGATATCAAAAACAGCATGGAAAAACTCCGACTGGTGGCCAACTATTAACAAGACAAGAGGGAAATCAAATGAAAGCCTTACAATTTTCTTTCTACAAACCCTACCAGGTGAAGAGCTCGAAAGACTGGTAACTAAAATGTGGGGAATCTGGAAAGAAAGATGTGATCTCATCCATAAAAGATCTGCTAGCTCCCACGTGGCCATAACCATGACTCAGATAAAAGCCGAATGGACCGACGTCTTCCTGGATAACTTCCATAAAGAAAGAAGCAAACTGTTGCGCAGGGATATGTTAGGAATTAAACAAGCAATTATGGAGAAAATAATGGAAACAACGAATTAAAGAACAAACAATTTGGTTACCCAGTTCGTCAGGAATGACTACGTCTGGGGGCATTACCAAGCCAGGAGAGATCTACTATATCGTATAAGATAGTGCAAGTAGTGCAAGATACAATGGGGGAGTCAGGGGGGTATTTATACAAAACACCGAAACCCTCTAATCCGCATCTCGGCCTTCGGAACCACTCGACCAGGGCATTTGGTCGAGCGGTTCTGCTCGATCACATACATTGCTCGAGCGCCCTCATGGTATTTGGATAGGGCGCTCGACCGAGCACACCTTTCGACCTCGAGAAAGACCGGTCGAAGCGCCTCCTGCGCCCTGCATCCCGTTTCACTCAGGCTCCATAACCCAACAATCTCCCACCTGGAGACTGACACTGGAGCGGAAGTGCACGACCTCAACTAGGTCGAACGTCTTGTCCTCCCTGGACTCATTCCGCAACTCAGACTCCAACAATCCCAACAATCTCCCACCTGGAGACTGACTCCAAGACGTAACTCGTCTTCCCCATCTCTCATTGGCAGTAACTCTCGATCCGAGCAATGTCCCTCAACGTTCGGCTTCGATCCACACTTGATCCAAGCAACGTCCCACAACATCCTTCTCGAACCTGCATTACTTCGGCCCACACATATCAATTTGATCCAAGCTCCGCTCCTCAACGTCCATCTCCGATCCCACATGATCGAGCAACGTTCCACAGCTCCCATCTTAGATCCTCATTGATTTCCGACCACGATCCTGGATACACCCCTCAATGATCCTCTCGGATTCACACTAGAATCGAGCACCATCCCGCAATGTCCTTCCAGATCAAGATCGATCCGACTAAAGCATAACCCAGGCACGTCCCATCCCGCACCCAGATTCAATGCTCTTCGTCCACCAATTCCCGCACGATCTCAGGCACGTGTCAACGTCCTTCTTGATCTTGCAAGAACCAACCACCTACTCCAAGCAACGTCCCATACTCCGCGAATAGCCTACGGAACCCGCTCGACCTGGGGCTTTGGTCGAGCGGTTACGCTTTCAACCAACGGCTTGTTCGAACGCTTTGTGCGCTCTCGGATGTTCGATGGTTGTGCGATCAAGATAACCGAACGATAAATCCGAAATCCGTTCCATCAAGCTTCTCAACAGGCGATTTCCCTTTAGCCACCATAATTGCTCCCACCAGATCCATTTAACCCGATGCTCTGATACCAGTTGTTAGGAATTAAACAAGCAATTATGGAGAAAATAATGGAAACAACGAATTAAGGAACAAAAAATTTGGTTACCCAGTTCGTCAGGAATGACTACGTCTGGGGGCACTACCAAGACAGGAGAGATTTACTATATCGTATAAGATAGTGCAAGTAGTGCAAGATATAATGGGGGATTCAGGGGGGTATTTATACAAAACATTGAAACCCTAAAAGATGAAACTGGGCCGAAGCCCTAATCCGCGTCTCGGCCTCCAGAACCGTTCGACCAGGACATTTGGTCGAGCGGTTCTACTCGATCACATACATTGCTCGAGCGCCCTCATGGCGCTGGATAGGGGGGGGCTCGACCGAGCACACTGCCTTTCGAAGGCCGGGTGGTCGGCGCCTCGCGCCCTGCATCCCGTTTCACTCAGGCTCCATAACCCAACAGGATATTGACAGATCGCCATCACAGCAACCAACGCCCAACGATGACATAAAGGGCACATATAAGTTAAAAGTAGATGCGGCCTATAATGAAACAAACAGAGCCTTTGCCATCGGCTTCTGCATCTTTAAACCGAACGACAAACTAGGGGCGGCAGGATTTCACAAAATCAATCCCCAGTCCGTGATGGCGCAGGAGTTAGTTGCTATCATCGATGGTATTTCCATACGGAGCCAAAATATACAAGGTAATCGTCTCTATATTTTCTCGACTCTAACGATGCGATTTAAATTTGTTAAGAGCGAAGCTACCTTTAAAGGCTATGAGGAAAACCTGATTGAAAGGGCTCGAGATCTTATTAATAACGCCTCAGTGAAATGTGTATGGTATTATTGCCCACGAGCTATGAACACAGCTGCTCACAAGCTGGCACAGTTAGCTATTAAGTCTCCCCTCCCTCAAGCTTGGGTGGGAGATAATATTCCCAGACACATCACGTCTATTACTCAGGATCATATTAAGTCTTAGCTGGAGCATTTGTGAGAAAAAAATAAAAATATTATGCTCTTCAGGAAATGTCTCTGGCCTTATTATTTGTTGACGTGGCAACAACTTTCTAACATGGTAGGAATCATAATTAAGCGAATCCCAAAGATTTTATGAGATGTCATTTCTCCGGTCATGAATATGGAGTAATATATGTTAAATTATTAATCGGTTAACTAACAACTATTTTATATTAATAATACATAAGGGCAATAGTTAAATTTAATTTCTTTAACTTACAAATTGTTCCAATTTGAGACATTTTTCATCTAAAAATTAAAACCGACATCACATAGGGCATGTTTTCAATTCATTGTTAAACAGTGAAAAATATTTATTTTTAAGTAGACTCAATCAGTTTTTTTTTTTTAAAATAAGTACTTCTATCTCTCTAATAAGAGTTTGCAACTAGGGTCATAGTCTCACGCGCTTAGCATTTGAAGAGAACCGCGATTTGAGAGCAGATAAATTCGTAGCCCTAGCGCAGACTAGCAGAAGAACGAATATAAAACACGATAAAATCGATGCCCTGACTCAGGTCAGCAGGAGAACGATTGGTTTTAGCAAGAATTTGCTAAGAAAAATTAATATTGTTCATTGATTGAAATCTGAAAAAAAAACGTACAGGATGTTTAAATAGAAAAAAATGACTAAACCTAATCTGAAAATGACTAAATCTCGCAAAGTTTTCTAACGAATCTAAATCTAGAAAACAAAAGGAAAAATACGAAATCTAATCTAATGAGCAAAATAAGACTGTAATTCCATAGTAATCTTGATCTCCTTGCCAATCTTGAAGATCTTGTCAAATCTTGTAAAATATGGGACACTATCTTTGATAAATATGGGACAATTTCGCAAGTAATAATTTTGGTACAATTTGGCGAATAATCTTACACGTATTCTTGGGCTAAAAACCCTTGTTCACATCAGCATCACATGACATCTTGATTTTCCGACATGACCGTATGACGTCAATTTGATTTCCAGCGAGAATAGGATAAAGATCTGACAAATGTAAAATTTAAGGGACTAATTAAATTGAAATTTTTAAAAAAAATTGGGACATTTTGCCCAAATGGCCAAAGTTGTTGGACGGAAATTGAATTTTAGTGCGCGTGTATATGTGCGTGTGCTTGTGTGTGTAAAGAAATATTATGTCAAATGTTCTCATATATGAGACAAAGTTCCTCTTTGATATTTTTTTTATTTAATTATGATACTGACAACATTATTTAAAATTGAATAAAACAAGTAAAAAAAAAACTAATTAAAAATGTCAGTCATCGTTCATAGCTTTACCAAAATCACACAAGTTCAACATAGTTCAATAAAAGTTATAGAAGGATCTTCAACAACTTTGGTTTTTTCTTGGCTGTCCTTCTGGATAGTGCACAATATTGCAGTGGGGTGTTGTACCATCTGCTGCAGTGTGTTGTACTTACAGCACCACCAACCTTGTTCATCTCCTATTACTCATCTTCCTAGAGAACCATGCCTTCTCTGTTTTTGATCTTCAAATTAAATGGACTTAAAATGAATTGGGCCGAGCTGACTCTTAATTCCCAGATTGGACTGACTCGGGGTCATCTAGTGTGGATTATTGTACGTACAAAACTGACCCAAATCTAATGGAGACCTATTTAGGCTTCTTGTTTCCATTTTCTTTATCCAAAAATTATTGAAATGTATAAAGAAAGACGTTTACTGAAACACTTTCAATAACAGGTTCCATCAGAAGATCAAATTATTTCTTCTATTTTAGGCACGGCCTAGTTTAATATCTTCTTTCATAATATCTTAGCATCTCGTAATTAGTAGTTCAATATATAGAAGTAGGGGACTCAAAATGGATGTTATAATTACTAGTAGGTACAAGTCAAAACCTTTATTAGTCTTAGATACAAAATGGCAAGCAAAAAACCTATATTAACCTTACTTATTTTCCTCCCTCCTCCGGCTGCATTACTATTTGTTGATAAGACGTTTTGGTCTTCCCAAAGCAAAGCCTTCAGACACGTCATCTATCATCTTCCCAAAGCAAAACGTTCATTCATTTCAACCCAATAATTCATTCAAACCATTTCGAAACCTTCAGCAAACTATCAAAAAATCTCTCGAAAATTCTCTCATTTAAATTTTGAAGCAAAACTTGTCATAAATTTACAGATCTAAGTTCAAACTTTAGAGCTCAAAGTTTAAATAAAAATTGCGAACTTTTTTATTTCTTTACTTCTGTACAAATGCAAAAAATATAAAAATATTTTGAACAAGTGCAAAATAAATAAATAAATTTGCAAAACATCTTCCTTCATCTGATCTTCTACCCTTTCTTCTTCTCGTTTCACGGGTTTGAATTCTAACAGTCCACCTACCATCATTCTGAGCTGAATATTTGCACAAGTGCGATAATTTTCTGCACGTATACAAAAAAAATTCTACACGAGTGCAAAAATAATCCTCTGGTTCCACAAAGAATATACACAATGCAAGAGAATGTGGGTTTTAGAGAAACAATTGTCTTCTAGTTCTTTAGAATAATTCTCCAAACATGTTTCTAATCTTGTATCCAATCATTCGTCATCTTCTTCCTCCATTTCACAAACTCAGTTTTCCCAAAAATAGAATCACTCATTTTGATTTTGCTAGCCTCCGCCAAATGTGTTAAAACTGCTTATGCAAACCTGCAACAAACATGCATATTATCAGTTTGATTTATGAGTTCCAACATAAAACATTATTGACCAAAAATTAACATACATTACTTAAAGATTCAGAGAATCAACCGATACACTACTAATTTCATGATCCTATGAACCCTTTTCACAAGCAAAAATACACGGAAATCAAAAAAAATCTCAAATTAAGCAGAAATTTTTAAAAATTACGCTAATCAAGAAATTAAAACCAATTTTTTTAATAGAGTTCATCAGATATTTTAGAAGACGTGCAAAACAATATGCACAACTGTAAAAAGAAATTGCACCATAAGCGATGACATGCACCCCTCTGCAGCATTTGATGTAACCTTGTAAACCATTTTCAAATGCTCTATTTTTTCACCATTTTTCCGCAATTTGTTCATCCTCACCTTTTTCAGAAAATTAAGAAGCCCACAAACAGATCTGCAAGGAGCAGATCTACAATCTTATAAAAAATTAAAGGTCTTCTGCAAATAGAGAAATCGAGTAGCCCCACAACAAGAACATACCGCGATTTGAGTACCCAAGACGGCGGAAAAACACATAAAAATAGAGCAGGGATCGCGCGAATAAGCAGATCGCAAACCGTCGCCGTTGCCCTATCAACACCGTCGTCGTTTCCGTCTACCAAAATCTGAAATCCGGCGAACACCTCTGTCTACCTTCGTCGCGAGCAGTTGCAGATGGGGTGGAGGATGAACTTTTAGAGAGAGATTAGGTAGGTTTTTAGAGAGAGAGAGGGGGGATGAGAGAAGAGATTTTGAACGGCTGATTAATATTATTTATTATAAATTAAAATTATAAATCAAAAAAGGGTTGGTTATAGAACTGAGGGTATTGAGGGGATTTTATGTGTCACTTTGTACCTATGATTAATAGAAAAATTTGGTTGCACTTTTGAGTAATAAAACTGGGTACTTTTTACCTAAGGGTAATTTTCTCATACAAGTATAGTGTTGGCTGATAGTATAAAAATCACAAAATTTTCCATACTATTCACAAGTAATTATCTTATCTATTTTGTTTCTCGATAACACTGGTAAAATTTATATGAGCCGGCAAATTGACTCAGTGTTCAATTTCAACATTTTGTTGAAAACATGAACAATATTAAGGATAATTAATTTATATATTAAGAATAATTAATATGTAATTAATAGATTAGATCTTGGTCATTCCGAAGAGAAAACAACTCCTCACGTAGCTGATGAGTGTGATCTCTCGGTGGACGACTATGGCCGAAAATTTAAGAACTTATGTGATCAACTTTCGGCAATTGGTCGCCCTATTGATGAAACTGATAAAAGTCATTGGTTCTTACGAGGGTTAGGCATTCAATTTGCCTCGTTTGCTGACACTCGAATGGCGCTAACCACATTGCCTGTGTTTCGTACCTTGCTTCATCAAACTCGTCAATTTGAGATGATGTTGCGTGCTATGGAAGGTGGTTCTCCATCTTCGGCGGCGTTCACGGCTTCAAACCCGGGCAATGGTCGTGCAGGCGGTGGCCGTTCCTCAGGTGGACAAGGTCAGCCTAAGGGAGACTCCGGTTTCTCTTCGGGCAATCAGGGGTTCAACAACAGAGGCCGAAATTTTCAAAGCCTCAACAATCGTCCCACTTGATCTCTGTGGTTTCGTGGTAATTCGGGTAGCAAACCGGTATGTCAGGGTGGAAGCGGGTCGTCGTACCTATCTTTCCTCGATGACAGAATGTCGGCGGTGAACATTATGCGAATAAATGCCCTCAATTTATTGATGCTCGGAATGTTGCTTCTTCTGCCAATCTTGCTCAGGCCTTTAATCACTCATGTCAGATTTTTGATTCCACTCCTGATTGGTATTTGGACTCTCGGTGTACAGATATGACGAATCGGACATCGCTCTTGAATCTTAGACGCCTTAATCGCAAGCAGTTACATTATTGTTGGTAATGGTTACGCTTTAAATATTTCGCATATTGACACTTCTAAATTATCTGGGGATGTTAAATTGTTGAATGTATTGGTTGTGCCACATATTACTAAGAACTTATTGTCTATTTCTAAGTTGACTGTTGATTACCCTGTTGACGTTGTGTTATCGATAAGTTCTTTGTCATTCGAGTAAGGGTGACAAAGAAAATTATGGCTCGAGGAAGGGTTGATAAAGGTTTATATTTGCTTGATCGGGGGTGTCGGCTCTAGTTGCGAGGAATTAGGAATAAAGACTTGAAGGCGATTTTGATTTATGGCATCTTCGTTTTGGGGCATGTCCCGTTTACTATTATTTCTTTATTGCAAAAGATAGGTCAATTATCTATTCTTTTTATTCTGAAGCTCCTACACTTTGTTCTCTTTGTCGGTTGGCTAAGAAAGCAAACGTGTACCTTTTTCATTGTTAAAAAACGTCTTGACGATCAGATCTTGACTTAGTCCATTGTGATCTGTGGGGGCCCGGACCGAGTTATTTCGTCGATGGGTTTAAATATTATGTACTTTTTGTGGATGATCATTTCGTTTCTCTTGGAATGTTGAGGAAATTAATAAATAGATTATTCGGCCCCTCTCTACATGTTTCGGTTTTTTAGGCGAGGCATTTTAATTTTTCTCATCTTAATAAACAGTTTATGAGTCGGCAGGGCTGGCAAATTGATGTTGAGCTTCTACCATATGTTGGATATATAGATATTCTTGACTCAAAAAAATCTCACATGTAAATATTATTATTTTTTCTTCCGATAATTATATGATTAATTAATAGGACAGTACCCCACCCAAACCAGTTACTTAAATACACGTTTGCTCCCTTCTGTTTTTCTCTAATTCCTTTTCCAAAGAAAGACCCAAAATATAAAATATAAATAAATAAGTCTTGTACGTAGGTAGATATTTATTCCCTAATTTGTCTTTAATAAGATGTAGTGTATGTTACAGTACTTCTCCGATATTTCTTGTCACTCTCCTCGCAACTCGAAGGTTCTTTGACTTTTCTACCCTCATTAATTGCAAAACACACGCAACACGGCTACACACCCACACACACATATATATACATGCATTCACATGTTCAATTTCAGTTATAACTTATTTCCAAACTTAATTATTTCCATCAAATATATATATTTCACATGGCCACACACAATGATGACTACCACGAGACGGCACACGCCACCGGGTGCGGCTGTTTCCGGCGGTTCTGCTTCGGGCTGGACGACGAAGAGGGGCAAAGCTATCTTCTCCGGGACAAAGAGGCCTCATGGTTCGACACAAAATTGAAGAAACTGCGGGAGTTTTCGGAGATGGTGGCGGGGCCTAAGTGGAAGAACTTGATCAGAAAAATCGGCAAGGTTTTCAATCCCAAAAAACATCAACATCATTATAACACGGCGCCGCAATACGATCCCGAGAGCTACGCCCTCAACTTCGCCGCCGATGACGCCGGAGATTTGTCGCACAGTTTTTCGACCAGATTTGCTCCAGGTCATTTCGTCAGCGATCACCAAAGGACTAAGCCTGAATTGTGATTACAAGGCTTCAAGATTCTTTGATTACATATTTTTATTATTTTATTTATTGATTGTGGATGAAATGAACTACAACATTTTGTATATTTGGCCGGTCGATTTTTTTTTAAAGATTTGATTTTATATTTCGGGTTATTAGCATTAATGTTACTTGTTTCATTCAATAGTAAAGATGGTGCAGGGGTGGACAAAATACATATGATTCTTAATTAATTTATAATACACTAAATAGGTTTTATACAGAAAATAAGATGCACTTTATTAATGTTACTTTACAATCAATAGTAAAGACGGTGCGCGGGTGGACAAAATACATATGATTCTTAATTAATTCATAATACACTAAATAGGTTTTATTCAGAAAATAAGATGCACTTTGTCACCTTCGTCCAGATAGATAATGTAGCGTGATATTTGGAAATTGTTTACGATTAAAAATCCCATCGATGTGGTATTATTAAAAAAATAATACAAACGAATTAATTTCATACTTTTTTTTTATAAATTTAGGCTTTTAGATTTTTTCCGTATCTCAAAGTTCAGAAATTATGCACGATCTTCTTAGGTCACACAATAAACTAACATTGTTCATTTGTTTGAATAAGAAGAGTGATTCTTAAGTACCTAGAAGAAAAAACTACAATTAGATACAAGATTGAGTAAACCATTACATTCAGATACAAAGTGCAGAAATTTTCTGCACTTTGTATTTGGTTATAAGTTTTTGGGTGACTTTGTAGTGGAATGTTTTTCTCCCATTTGAGACAGAGTAATACTATTACATCTAGAAACTTCATGAAAGTATATATTTCGGATATTATTAGAAAACTTTAGGAGCTCTTATTTGAAATGAAGTTCAATTTAAACTTGATGAGCATTAATGGTCAAAGTTACGAAGATATTAAATTGCTCTGAAGATGACTCTAGATTTCAGAATTCATAATCCCAAAAGATATTGGATACTACAGAACTGTTAAGCTAATATATTTTTTTGATGAAAGGTTTGAAAATAAAGTGTATCTTAAATTTAATACAGAAAACATTATTAAATCCTATTCTAAATCAAGTACATGATACATCCATTACTTCCTTCCTTTAGGAAAACGTTTCAAAAGACATCTAAAATTCCATAAATGAACGCGTGAAAATTAACGCTGCAAAAATAATTCAAAAGAGAGAAATATAAGTATACAACCTTACAAGTGAAGTATATCATTTGAAGACATGCATGAAAAATGAGGAATTGGGGACCAATTTGAGTAATGGGTATAGCAAAATAGGCCGGCGTAGAAATGTTGACCAAGGAATAAAATACAAAACGGATAAGCCCAACCCAACCCAATAGAGTGCCAGCTGGCCAGCCGCCTTCTCCACTGTTGACTTGAATGCTTCTAGAACATTATTACACCTCACCACTTTTACTAACACGTTCTATACTTGATTGTATACACGACACATACACATATGTTTTTTCTATATGCACCTGAGGCTGATGGAAGGTAGATTAGATATTCAAATAAGTACTTATTCGTTATCATTACATTCCGGCGACAATTCAAATTCGACTACATATATCCTTCTTTTGTAACAAGAAATGAATCCAATTAGCCTTGCCTATGATATAAGACGGAATTTCGCACGAGACAGTTTCATATATGAAATGAGGTACAAATAAATATAAATTAACATTCATCACTTACCAAGTGTTAAATGTTATGCCCAAATTATGCCGAGTAGGTATCCGGTGAAACTTGTTCATGTGTATGAAATTTATACCATTACATTTATAAACTAATACAATAATATTTATCAACTTATATCATTACACTTATAAATTAATATTGTAGCATTAAAAATTATAAGTATTAATTTATAATTAAGAGTAATGATATCAATTTTATATTTTTATAGTAGGAACAAATTTCATATAAGAGTGTATATTTAAGAGTAGAATCTCTAGTTTGCCGTTCACTTTTTGTTATTAAATCTAAAAATAATTTCAATCAATATTTTTACCGTAGAATTTTCTATTTTATAATTGTTTTTATGCATCTATTTATTTTATTTGAAGGTGAGAAAATATTGTGTGTGTTTATATTTAATCACTAATATACATGCAATATGTATAAAATGAAACATCATATGCAATATTTGAAGTTAGAGAAAAAATATAAGTATATGGTATTCATCAAATCCGCGTATTGAAAACCAACTGATATGGCAAAATTTATAAAATCTTGGTTCGCAATCCGTAAACGTTCATTGATACTTCCCCACAAACCCTCTTATACAAGACTTTGTTACACCAATATTGTAAATGGGTCAAAATTATATCTTTATTTTTTTTTATCGGACAAAGTTAGTTGTTAGATGTTAGTAGTTAGTACACCAAGCACCCAAACACTCCACAAATTCACCAAGCCGCCTTATAACTCCCATACTCTAATTCGTTCCCAAAGGAAATCGAACCTGGGTCTCCCACTCTCGTTCCCAAAGGGAATCGAACCTGAGACTCCCACTCAATTGAGGAGCCCAGTGGCCATGTGGGCTAAGCCACCTTGTTAAAATTATATCTTTATACTATGTAGTAGTAGTAAATATTAGAACAAGATCTCAAATACGAAACATCATAAAACTGATTGAAGCACAAATTATACTTTTAGGGCTTGTGTTTTCGATCCTTCGTTAATTTGAATAAGCAAATTTGACATTTCTTATTTTATCATATGTAGTAAGAGAAGGTCTTGTGTGAAATATTGCACACTAGTGGTATGTGCAATACAACATAAATAAGGCAAAAATGGTCAAAATTCGCGGGTCAACAGGGACGGGCCTGGTCGGGCGAGGGCGGGCAGTGCGCGGGCATTAAGCTTCAGGTTGGCGAAATCGAATATGTATATATAGAAGGATATCTTTATCAAATATGTGTTGTAGCTTAGTGGTTCAGGTTCATTGTTGATGAATTTGATCGCGGGTTCGATTCCTACTGAATACATAATAATTATTATTATATTTTTTTGTCAAATTTTTGTGTGTTACTACATTGTTATATTGAAAAAACTGCATATCTTACGTAACACGTAATAAACCATATTGTAACACATAAATATTTATAAGATAACATGGGTCACAAGATAACACATTATTGTTCATATGGTAACACATGAGCATTCACATAGTATTACAACGATTTATGAACAGTGTTACATATTACTAAAAAACACATGTATTACTACATGAACAAAAAGTGTTACCCTATGAAGAAAAACGTGTTACCACATGAACAAAACTAGTACAAGCGCGAAAAGAAATCCCCAGTCCAAAATTACAGATTTAAAGAACAACTTGATGTGTTACTATATGAACAAAATGAGTGTTACCATATGAGCAAAAGAGTGTTACCACATGAAGAAAACAAGTACAAGCGCGAAAAGAAATCTCCAGTCCAAAATTACAGATTTAAAGAACAACTTGATGTGTTACTACATGAACAAAAGGAGTGTTACCATATGAGCAAAAGAGTGGTACTACATGAACAAAAACCAGTAAAAACGCGAAAAAATCATCAGTCTAAAATTATAGATTTACAGAACAACGTGAAAATAGTGCAGAAGGATCTGAATTTCAGCACACACTTTGTGTTGAGGGGTAATTCAAACACCACACACATATTCTCCTTTCTTCTTGCAGAATCCACATCAAAAACTAAATTGAACAACCTGATTTTATTCAGTGATGGAGCGAATTGAAGAAAATTAAATTGGACAAGAAATTAGGGCACGAACGAAGAAGAAGAACCCGTGAGATCCGCCAACAATCAAGAAGAAAGAGGAAGAAGAAAAAAAACTAACGATTGCGCGTCTTTGCTTGACGCGAAGAAGATGAAGAAAGCCCATTAGCCCACCAGCAAACTGCTCTAACCAGTCCTCTTGACCCGCGAAAAAAATAAAAAAAAAAAAAGGCTCAATTGCACATATCACTTGTATGCAATATTGCATACAAGTTTTTGTCATGTAGTAATGCACAACATCAAACACGGGATAACAAATAACTCAAAATATCACTTGCAGTTCATTTCTTGTAGCAAATAGGTGAATAAATCTATCACGTGTCAAACACATCCCTTTTTCAAATCACTAAATCTCCATTGAAATTTGTTCATAGTATGAAATTGATATCATTTATAAATTGATATAATTACTCTTATAAACTAATACCAATAGCTTTTATTACTATAATCTTAATTTATAAGTGTAATGGTATTAGTTGATAAGTGTATGTCGCGAGTCGTTTGATTTGGGGAATATGATGTGGCTAATTCGGAAACGACTCACAAACAAAACATGCATGTGTAAAATAAATTGTAAATAAGATGAATTTGTTGACCCAGTTCGTCAGGAAATGACAACTCTGGGGCATACCAAGCCAGGATGTGGTATTGCGAGCTTTACACGTACAATATTTGATACACCTTATGAAGATGAATCAATACAGATGAAGATAATTTGGAGAGTTTGCATATGAGTGCTAGGGTTTCTGTATGTGTGGATAATCACTCGAATTTTTCTATACCTCGCCTCTCTGGGGAATTTCTTGTGTGGGTGTAACTTTTTCTGGGAAATTTTTATGAACCTTTCTCTTGCTGTTTTTTCTTCTATTTATAGCACTCAAGCAAGCATGAAATTTGGGTTGCAAGCGTATTTGGAGACTCCGAGCCATGCATGAACTCTTGTGATGCTGCCACCTTTACAACTCCGTCTTCTAGATTGATCTGTTGGGGATTATACTGAAAAGTATGCTTTTTACTTTGTATAATCAAACCGAATTTCGGACTTATTTCTTTGAAATAAATTGTTTATCATCGATGCTTTAAATATGATTGAATGTTATATATATTTCTTGCATAACTGTTCAATAATTAAATGACGTGTTGTTTGTAGTTAATTTAGTGATACCCGATCACGAAGATTAAATTAACGATCCCCTTGTAACTATAAGTACGCCATTCACGACCTAGATGGAAATGAACAACCATCGCGAAAAGGTTGAGGTGTAAGGCTCAGATTGGTTTGTCTTGACCAAGAGATTACACTAGTGCATGGTGATCTTGTTGAATAGGACCCTCTGGGAGGATAAATTCTTGAGCCCGAACAAGGAAGGATTAGACCTCGGTGGATCGTTGTTTCTTAACCTTCGTCCCTTAAATAGGATCACGTGGGATCGGTAACTATTGCTTTGACTTATCATGGGTAGCGAATCGGAGAGAGATTCAATCGCACTTTATCTTGGGCAATATTATTGGTCACATGTGATTGCTAAGATTTAATACGAAGAATCGTGTGCAAAAGCACGCTTGCTTGATTTGCCCTTGGGAGGTTCATAAGCTTTATCATACTAAATCTTGCAAGTGGAATTTGTTTTAGGTATGGATAATAATGTTGAACCGTTCCTTGACCAAGGACAAAAGATATTAATTAACGGAAAGCTATTTGGTGGCTTGAATTAATTAATGGGCTAGATAATCTTAAACACGGAAATAATGACCGGGGAGCCATATTGATTATAATATGGGTTAAGATGGATAGTCAATATTAATTATGTAGTGGGATTAATTAATATTTATGGGCTTGAATTATATTGTGGCTCAATATTAGATATTCAAGATCCATTAGAAGGTCCAATCTTAATTCTCCTAAAGGCCCCCTGAGTAGCCCAACATATAGTCCAATAACTGAAAAAGTGATTAAAATAAAATAAATATTGTTGCTTATATTTCCCCATTATTTTCGAAAATTATGAATAAAAGAGGGAGAAAGATTTTCTTTGAATTTTGTTATGGAATGAAGATATGTATTCTTGGAATACTAGATTATCTCATTAAATTCAAGAAATCTCCCACTTGGTTATTCATTAAGAGATTTTCGAAATTTTTGGAAATTAGTGGGCAAGAAAGATTTTCTTGATTTTCTTGAAAGATATTATGGAAGATATGTATTTCTTGAAATACAAGAATATCTCATAAATTCAAGAAGATCCAAATCTTGGATTCTTGCTTAGTTATTTTCGAAAATTCTCCATAATAGAGGAGGTGGATTTTTGTGGAATATTTTAATTATGGGAAAGAGAATATATGGGATATATTCAAGATTTCTTGGTGACCAAGAAAAGTCTTATCCCACATTGAAAAATTCACAAAATTTTGTGCTCCTCCTATCCTATAAATAGGGGATGATTAGTTCATTCCCAAGTACAATTCCATGTGCTGGAAATATTAGCAAATCCACATAAGTGGTGCAACAAAGTTTATTTTTTCCTTTGGTTAATTGTTCGCGAGTATCCTTCCACCGGATTGTCGAGCAAGGGCTAAGGGAATACTTGGGAAGTCCTTTTGGTTAGTCCGTCCGACCGAAGCCACTGCCATCCCGAGAGGTACGTTCACGTAAACCCGTAGATTCCGCATGCGTAGGTTTTACGTGGCTTTTTATATGCATGATTTGTTGTTGCAATTATTATTTGAATTAATATAGGATTAATTCATGCTAGTAATAATTGATGAATTAAATTTGTATTTAAATATTCACCCCGAATAGATCTGTGCGAATCATTCCCCAACATGATCTTTGTTTTTGCTTGTCTATATGACACTCTTTTGGTCGTTCAAATCAATCTTTTGCTCGGCTGCATGCTTTGTTCGCCCCTTTAACCATGTCAGTTTTATGCTGGAATACTGGTCCTTCTCGAGCATACTGAGCCCTCAGGATGTTCGGGTCTTCGGGATGTTTGGGTCTTCAGGATATCTGAGTGTCGAGCACTCTGACCCTTTAGGTGATCTGAGTCTTCAGGATGTTCTGAACCCTCAGGATGTCTGAGCATCGAAGCATACCGACCCTCAGATTATCCGAGTCTTCAGGATATCTGAGTTGCGAGCATACTGACCCTCAGATTATCTGAGTCTTCAGGATATCTGAGTTGCAAGCATACTGACCCTCAGAATATGCGAGCATACTGACCCCTCAGGATAGTCTGAGCATTTTGGCTGTCTGAGTCCTCAGATTTGTTCGTGGGTCTGAGCCCTCAGGTTGGTCTGAGTCCTTTTGACTTAGCTCATTTGATTCCTTCTTTCCTGATCTGAGTGGCGAGTATGTCTGTTTCGGGCGACAAGTGGCGAGCTGGTCGAACAAACTTGTTTGGTCGACGGACGGCGAGCACACTTGTCCATTGGGCATGACTATTTTAATAAATATTACACGTGTCGCTCTTACGTGTTCGATTAATGCTGAATTATTATATCGAACACAACAATAGCCCCTAGCCGGGTCGCTTTGTATTCAACATGGGGCCCGGCTGTTATAATCTTATTGGGTCATAGTTGATGTCGTTTCGTATTCCGTGCCAGATTTTCAAAATTGAATCTGGTGTCTATATATACCTCATTTCACCGCGTTAAACCCTTTTCTCTTTCCTTCTTCTTTTTGCCTCTATCTTTCAATCTTTTCCGTGTCTGAAAATTTCCGGCTAAGAATCTTACTCAGGTAACCGCTGCATTCTTTCTCTTATTGCGATTATGGCTTCTTGCTCAAACTCTTCTGTTCCCCTAGAATCGGACCACCATAGTTCTTCTTCCCCCTCTGTCAGTAGAATCCCCCGTAGCGACGCTAATGCGCCGGAGACGAATGTCTCGGATTCAGGATTTCGTTGGCAAGTTCGGCAACCGTTTGCAGTTCTTTCCTCCGATTCCGACGAAGCCCTAAATGAATTAGATAGGGACTTGGTCCGTAGTGATTTCTCGGATGATTCAAATGACGATTCTTTGCCCCAAACTCAAATTAGGTCTAGGGCTGTTGATAATGTTGATGTAGATAGGAATGATAATATTATGGGGGGGAAATTTTGATGGTCATGAATGTAACCAAGAGTCGAACATAGGGGTAGGCGGTGAGCAAAATTTACTTCGATATACTGTTGGTGTCCCTCATAGTCCAACATATAACGAGTATATTGCTCGTTATAGTTTCGATTGGCCCGAGCAACCTCATAGGACTAGGGTGGAAAATGAGTACCCAGCGAGCAAGATAGCGAGCATAATTGATGTAGATATGCTCGCTCAGCTGCATAGAAATTATGAAACCCCTAAAGATGTCTTTTTCGGGCACTGGGTGGTCATGATGCGAGCGAGCAGACCCGGCCCGAGGGTTGTGTCATTTGTGAATTTGGACACAATGGAACAAGCCTTCAATTCCCCTCCATCCCGGCCATCACCCGCTTTGCTCGTGGAATGGAACATCACCATCACGCAAACTTGTTTAATGGGTGGCATATGATCATGAGCTTCCTGACTTTGTTCGGCAAAATGAAGCCAAGATACTATCCCTCCGCAGCTGAACTTGCTCGATTGATACATTTGACCCGTCCGAAGGGTGAACATGGATGGCTATTCATGCAGGCAAATGCCAAATGCAAGATCATTGAGGACGTGCCGAACAAAATCAGTGATTGGAAGGAGAAATTTTGATTCGTTGGGGGCGATTGGAAAAGCTCGGCTTCTGGAAGCGAACCAGATGCTCGATTGGACATTCCTACTGACTTCGGGGTGTACAGAAGTAAGTAATTTTGTGTCTTTTGTTCTTTGAACTGATTTTAACTTACTCTTTATTTCAGGAATCCCAGCTGCGACGGACAAGGAGACAAACGACGACTATTTTAGCAGCGTTTGGCAAATTGACCTCGAGTCTCGCTCGGAACGATCTGTGAGGACCCTGAATACCACCGAACAGAGGAAAAAAGGAGGCTTGTTCGTGCCCCCTTACCATCTTGTTGCTGTTAATCCTGCTGGTAAGGATTACTTTTTTGCATTTGCATATATTTTGTACCATTTTGCTCGCTGTTATCCTTTCTTACATAATAAATTGTTTTACTGATAGCTTTTCCCGCCGCGGACTATCGGTTGTGGAGTACATCCGATCATCTTGAGATGGCTCGGAAAAGACCAAGAGTGAGAACTCTTTAGATTTAAGTTAAGCGAAGCTCAAATAGCAAACAGAGGAGAAGTTGTTAGGTGGCAGTGGCGAGCCGAGCATCTGCGTCCGACCACTGGGAATCGAATAGCCCTTAAAGGAGTACTCGTTAAATAGAGGGAGGACGAACAAGCTCCATCGCCCGAAGAGACCGAGGGGCGGAAATCGGCGAAAGGGGCAGCGAACAAACTCGGACGAATTTAGCGCCCCATCGAATAGGCTCGGGCGAAGCACCGATGCCGTTAGGGTGACTTCGCACTTTCCTGGAAGGTCGATCGGAATGGCACCTCCATGGTCGGTCGATCTCGCCGTCGTTCGTTGAAATGGAGGTTGGCACATCTTCCTCCCTCTCCTTTGGACCCCGATCATGGACTCGGGTTGAACCAAAGCCGGTCCCCCGAGGATAAATCATTCTTGGGATGAGATCCGGCTCGTCTTAACAGTACATTTTGTTTGCTTTATTCCCTTTTGGATTGATTCATTTCACCTTAACATGTTTATTTGCTCGGGTGTATGTGTAGGTTGAAGCGGGTTGGCGCTTTGATGCCCAATTTGAAAAACTATTATTGCTCGCCAAGTGCTCGTAAAGTTCGACATCCCCGAGCATGTCGGAAAGCGTGTCGGACCCTGTTCGAGCATGGACTCTTGATTTGGAAGAGTCTACTACGGGTACCACTCCTCTGGAAAACATGCGTCTTGGTGCGGTACCGGGGCCAATCTATGGTTGTTCTTGAGAAAGCCTATCTTTGAGTCCCGCCAACCTTCATGCCAACTACTTGACTTTGATCGGAATTTCAAGAAGAAAAGGTGGGCGAAATGAACAGGACTCGGGATGAACCGAGGTTGGCTCGGTCTGTGCATCCTCGACCTGTTGATGCTCGCCAGCTCGGGAAAATGCCCTTTAGCTTCGGAAAAATGCTCGCCAGGGCTCGGGAGGATGCCCGCCAGCAAAGCGAGGAGGAATCGAATCACTCTCGGGGAGGAGGTGGTCAAAGATCTGAAGAGCTCGAGGAGGAGATGAATGTTGAGCCGTAGAACTCCGAAATGGGCGTCGAGGCCATGGAAAGTGAGAGGGCGTGATCGCCAATGACTCATCATTCTTTGAGAGACCAACACTCGTTTGGGTCTCGAAAATTCAAAGGTTGCGCACAATGATGAGTATGTCGATTCCATGTCCAACTTCTCCTATATTTGTGCCTTCGCCGATCTTTATCCGGGTCCGCTTTCGCCATGCACTCCTTTGGCGAACAAATTACCCTCTCATATCAATTTCCAAAGATGCACGATCGACAACCCACCGGATCGCAGAACCTTCCAATGTCAGATTTGAACGATCTGTGTGATTTCTCCATTCTTCCTGAAGGGATCGAAGTTGATGATCCTATGCGGATGAGGAAAATGGTTTCGGACGTGAATCTATTTGGTGTTCTTTGGGCATAATCTCGGAATCGAAGCAGGTCCCGTCGGGTGCGGCCGAGCAAAAGGGACCCCTGTGGCGAAAGCAAAATGTACCTCCTGGGGAGCATATTGTACCTGACCATACTGAAGGAGTTGTTGCTGAGAGGGCTGAGCATGATTTGTTCGACATTTCTCTCCCGTCCACTCCCAATTATGAATTTGCTCCTTAGTATGGTTTTTGTTTTGCCGAACATATGTTGTGTAATTTTTTGTCTTCTTAATTTTTTGTTCGAACAATGTTTTCCATACTTGTAATTTTTTGCTGACTTCTTCTCTTTTGTTCGAACACTTTTGAAACTGAATGGTTGAATTACATATTGAACTGTTTCCTCTAACCTGATTGTTGAGGATGAATGTTGATACTTGTGTTGCTTGATGTTTGCTTTGTTGCTTTGTGTTCGCTTTGTTGCTTTCTAGTTTTTGCCCATTTTCTTCTGAATGAATTCGAACATTGGGTTTGCCTATGCCCGCTCCTGACTTTTTTCGGTTTTGATTGTCTTATTGACGTTTCTGTCGGTTGATCGTCTTATTTAGGTGCGACCGGATGGGTTACTTTATGAACCCCCTTTCTTGGTTCGCGATCGTCTTTTTTTAGGTGCGATCACTTCGTCTTATGGCCGTCTTATTTATTTGCGACCTTTTCATCACCCATTACGCTTCTGGTATCTGTAAATCTGAGTCATCTTTTTGTTGTGTACCCATTACTCGCTTTTCTTTGCGGGGAATCGAGTCTGAACTCGTTCGTCGGTGAACATAGACTTGGGCTCGTTCGTCTTTTTGTTCGGGCCGTCCGGCTTAGGTGCGACCTCAAATAGGCTCCAACTAGAAAATCTTAGCGAACAAAAATGTATATATATATTTTTTCCTTTTTGCAACACTTTGCATTCTATTACAACCTTTACATTTGAAGAAGACTATATATTACACAACTATCAGACTAGAGTTTTGAATTTAAACCTTGTCTTGAGTAGAACCTAACTTGCCTCACCTTGTCGGGCGAAATTGATGTTGACAAGTATGTGGCACATCATCTTTGTCTACCTTCTTTTAGTAACATGCTCAAGCAAAGCAAGAAGATAAGCTTTTGTCCTGGGACAAGTTGTGATTATCGCGGTATTTGTGGACATGGAAAGCATGTGGCGCAAGATACCTTTCGCTTATATCAGTCTTGAAACAAAATGTTCATTTCAAGACCATTCCGTCCCTTCAATAGATGCTCGAGCATCGGCGTCCACCTTTGTTTCCGGCGAACACCATGACATCCCTCGCCGGAGGAGATTTTGGGATGCATGGGGGACTAGTGACTTACCTCTTGCATAAGCAAATGAGTAACGTGGAGTGGCAACCATGACTCTGCTGAGCATCTTGAGTCATAGAACGAGCTTCAACTGTGGCTCGTAATGTCATATGGGGTAAAAAACTCGTATCAGGATAGATGCTCGATTCAGCTGAATGATTGTTGAATCGAGAGCCGGATTCTTCTACGTCTGGGGGCATACTAAACCAACTTCCTTATGAGAATTGTAATATTTTTCCTTTTTTCTTCTTCATCTGTTTTTTCTCTCTCTGCTTTCTTCAGCTATCAATATGCCTCTATTTATAGAACTATCCCAAGCTAGTCTTTGGCATAGCTATTTGGTCTTCAGCCCTCTTTCTTTTGCTCCCCCTTTTGACATCTGTTCGGCTTTTTGTTAGCTCTCGTTCAAAGATTGACTCGTCCCTGCTTGATTTCCACCACTTGTCAACTCGTTCTGACACGTATCTTCTATTGACAACTCGTTCTGGCACGTATCTTCTGTCTTTCGATAGTGCTGGCCAACATTTCTTTCCTGAAGATATGCGTCGAACATAATGTGTTCTTCTTTCAGGATTGTCCTACTCGTCTTAGCTGAATGGCTGGTTATGTTCGGTCATTTGTGTTCGTTTCAGCTATGTCGCCAATTATGGTCGGGCCGACTATGCTCGCTTCAGCTTGTGTGCTGACTTTGTTCGGCCGGCTATGCTCGCTTCAAAATTTATGTGGGTGACTTTTTGTTCTACGCATTATGCTCGCTTCAATTTTGTGTGGGTCGACTTTGTTCGGCCTGGCATTATGCTCGTCATTATTGATAATATTTTTTCAAATTTGACGCATTCCATGAGTAGGACAATGAGACTCCATTCAGGTCTTCCAAGTCATATGCCCCGTTTAACAAACGTTCTGTAACTCTGAATGGACCTTCCCATGCTCGGCCGAACACACCACTTGATACCCCCGTTGCTCGCCTTAAAACTAGCTCGCCCACATTGAACCTGCGTGTTCGGACTTTGGAGTTGTAGAACTTCTCTGATCTCTTTTTGTACATGACATTCTTGAAATCAGCCTCCGTCCTTCTTTCTTCTAATAGGTCTGCACTCAGGGCGAGTGCCTGGTCATTGATGTGCTCTCCAAAGTTATTGTTCGATGACTTGGAATCTTGATTTCTGTGGGTATAACAGCTTCCGCACCAAATGCCAAGGCAAACGGGGTCTCCGCCGTTGATGTTCTGAAAGTTGTTGGATAGGCCCATAATATTTCAGGCAACTCTTCAGCCCATCCTCCCCCCTTGGAATTATCAAGTCTGGCTGGCCTATTAACGGCTTCAACTTGTCTGTTTGACTGGGGATAATACGGAGTTGAGTAGTGCTTTTTTATGCCCCAGTGAGCACAATTACATCGAATTCACTTCCGTGAACCTGTTTGCCGTTTTTCGTTCTTAATGATTGGGGAAGTCCAAAACGACAAATGATATTTTTCCAAACAAAGTTCCACATTCTTTGTTCGGTGATTTTGACAATGGCCCGACCACGCCCATTTAGTATAGTAATCAAACGGTAACCACAACAAATTTTACTCCCGACGTGCGATGGGAAATGGGCCGATCAAATCGATCCCCATTTAGCAAATGACCATGGGCTATATGACCGACACTCAATTCTTGGTGGGCTATGAATAAGTGGGGCATGTACACTGCACTTCAGGGCACGTCTTGAGAATCTGCGAGTGAATCTTTTTTGAGGGTTGGCCAATAATAACCTTTATTCGATTATTTTGTGCGCCAAGACAAGCCCCACCGTATGATTTCGCATTCTCCATCATGGATTTGCTCGTAAGACACGACCCTCTTCAGAGTAATACATTTCAAGAGTGGAAGTGAGAAGCTTCTTTTGTACAAATGCTCGTCTAAGATAGTATAAGCGGCGATTGTGTCTGGAGGCGAAAGTAACTTGTGCCTTATTTTCGGGAGAAGTCCTTTTTGTAAGTAACCCGAGTTTGAGTCATCCGGGTTTCTTTTCTTACATTACTGAAAGCGAGCAAAAGTTTGGGGATCGATGGCAAACAAGTTGTGACGACCACAATGTCCGTTGTGTTCGTTCACTCCTTCTTTGTTGCCAGCGCGTTAAAGCATCAACGAACGAATTACCCAATCGTGGTAATTGTTCTATGAAAACTTGTTCGAAATGTTCGAGCAACTCTTTTGCTAGCTGCTGATATTGTGCCATATGTTCGCCTCGAGCCTCGCGACTACTCGCGCATTACATTTGATAACCGATTATCCGAGATTCGGCCAGAATCATCGACCTCTGAATTCATTGTCATCATAGCCATCAGTAGTCCAAATGATCAAAGCTTCAGACTCAACCTTCATTAATTGTATGGGAAATCAAACGGATGGTGTTGTGAATGTTTGTCTAGTTGGGCCGATGAGAACTACGCCGCTTCCCTCTTGAACTTGTTGATGAGCCATCAACATACATATGCCATGGTTGGTCGACAATTTTTCGGGCATTTGTGGATATGTCAACTCGACCATGAAATCGGCCATAGCTTTGCCCTTTCATTCTTTGTTCGCGGGCTTAACGTAATGCTAAATTGCTCTAACTCCACCGCCCACTTGAGTAATCCGCCCGCAATATCCGGTCGATTGGAGGACTCGGGCGAATGGGAATGTGGTCAAGACTTCAACCGAAAGTGATCGAAAAAAGTATGGTCGCAATTTTGAACACTCATTACGAGAGCATATGCTAATTTTTCCAGTGGAGGGTACCGGAGCTCGGCTTCTTTAAGTACTTGGCTTACATAGTAAACAGGCAAATGTGTTGTCCCTTCGTCAGACGAAAGCACTCTCTGAACAGCATGTTGGATGCAAAGAAGATCTGAAGATAGAGTTGTTCTTTGGGGATGCTTAGAGCGATGTCGAGTATCCGCGAAAGGTCGCTTCAATGATTCGAATGCATTTTGGCAATGCCCAGTCCACTGGAATTTTCCTTTCTTTAATGCATCAAAGAAAGGTTTGCATTCGTCCCCAGTTCGTGATATAAACCGGCTTACGGAAGCTAAACGTCCGGTTAACTTTTGGACCTCTTTCACACTCCTGGGGGCCTGCATATCGAGCATGGCTTGAATCTTTGATGGGTTCGCTTCGATCCCCCGTTGACTGACCATATGTCCAAGGAATTTTCCTGAGTGAACCCCAAAGCTCCATTTCTTCGGATTTAGCTTCATGTTGTACTCCCTGGGTATATCAAACGTTTGTGCGAGGTGGGTGATGTGGTCTTCATTATGTGCGCTCTTTACCACAATATCATCAATATATACCTCAATTGTTCGGCCGATGTGTTCGTCGAACATTTTGTTCACCAAACATGGATATATTGCTCCGGCATTCTTTAATCCGAATGGCATGCGTTGCCAACAATACATATTCTTTTCGCTGCAGAATGCCTTATTCTTTTGATCGTCAGAATGCATGGGTATTTGGTGATAGCCAGCAAAAGCATCCATGAAAGTCATGAGCTCGTGGCCTGCTGTATTATCGACCAAATAATCGATATGCGGCATCGGGAAGTTATCTTTCGGGCATGCCTTGTTTAAATCAGTGAAATCAATACACAGTCTCCAAGATCCATTCGACTTGCGGACTAGCACAGGGTTCGCAAGCCATCTTGGGCACTTCACTTCTCGAATCAGTTTGTTGTCGAGCAACTTTTTGATTTCACTATTCATTGCCGCATACTTTTCCGGACTAAACTTTATGCGACTTACGGATAAGCGGAGTTTGTATTGGATCAAGGTTGAGGGAATGACATGCATGTTTTGGATCAATTCCAACCATGTCCCCGTGCGACCATGCGAACACATCCAAGTTTGCTTGAAGATAAGCAATCATTTCTGTTCGAATTAGTTCAGGTAATTCTGAACCAATGAACACTTCTAACTCAGGTTTGTCCGGGTCGATGTTGATAGGCTCTAGTTGTTCGACAGGTGTTGCTCGCTTTCTTTTTTGCTTCCACCGAGGATCTTGAATGGACCCCCGGTGCTCGTCGTCAACCTCCATGGGTTCGAAACCTATGCGAGGTTCTAGGTCCATTGCTTCGTTTAAGCGGATCAATATCTATTAGATTTGGGAGATCCGGGACATGAGTTGCCTTCCGGATTTGTGTTCGCAAGATTCGTGTTCGGCGGAGTCAGGTTTCGTCAAACTTCGTTCGTTAAAGATATGTTCGAACATGTTGGCAAATATATTTTGCTGTTTGCTTGACTTCACCGATCTCCCACGTTTGGTCCATCATGTTAACAATATTTTCTTTTTCTGGTGCACATGATAGCAAACAATCTCGAGCTTTCTTCTGATCTCCTTTTACGCTACATGTTCCATCTTGTGTTCGGAATTTGACACAATAATAGTAAGTAGAAACGGTCGCTTTTAAATTCTGAATAAGCGGGCGACCTAGGAACCCGATTATAAGAGAGCCGGAGCATCTACGATTACAAAATCTAGCATTCTAGTTAATTGGGATCTCCGGATTTTGAGTTGATTCTAACTCGACTCCTAACCTAATCATACCATAGGGCGGGATTCTGATTCCCCAAAACCTATAATGGTATGATCACATGGTTCAATATAGCTGCTCAAGTCTCCAACTTGTTTTTCCATCTGGTGCAAAGTGTTGACGAACAAAATGTTCGCATAAGCTCCGGTATCGACCAGGAGGCGGTGCACTTTCAACCCGAGGAGATGAGCACTAATGGTTAAGGAGTCATTGTGGGGAGTGATTATTCCGCCGAGGTCGCCCTCCAAAAAACATGATTTGGTGAGAGGGTGGCGTCTATACCGATGTGTTCGCCACCTTCACCGATGAATGCATTGCATGGCACGATCTCCATCTTCTTACGTCTGTTTCGATAATGTTGGTGCTGGTAACATCCACCTTTGGACCATATTCGGGGACGTATCATGTGAATCTCTTGACTTTCTCGACCTCTTCCCACAAAGAGGAGGCCCTCTTTTGGGTAATTCGGACCCTTACGTGATTCTTCGGGATCTTTGCCGGATGTTTGTTCTGGGCTTTTTACGTTTACCCCCTTCGATCTTTGTTTTTTTACGTCGGGAGTCTCGCTCTTGGCTTTTTTAGGAATTGGGTAAGACGATTATCTTCGTATAGCATCCAAAGTTGTCGAAGTAGATCGCGATAATCTTCTGTATTGTGCCCGATGTACTCGTGATAGTTACAATATTTGGAAGCATTGAGCGATGCTTGTCCATTATGATTCTTCTCGCCTATCCAACATATCCCGATCTCGATTTGATTGAAAATTGTTTTATTTAAACGCCCAAAAAGACTTCGTAGAGGCGTTTATACCTCTCTTTTTTGAAAGGTTTGAAAGAGCCTGGGGGTTTGTACCCCCCTTCATTCATCACTTTCTTACCAAAAACTTTCTTAGTTGTAGGTTCCTGACCCAATCGTGACTGGGCGAGCAAATCTTGCATGACTATGATATTGGCCGCTCGCTTCCGAATCCCCGAATATGTGTTCGCCGGTCTTGGTGCATGGCTTTCCACATGTCAGTGTTTAGAGTCGCCCCGACCACCATGAGGATCTTGACATCCTCTTCAACTGGGGGCCCCATCATACAAACATTTATCAAATCTTTTCGATGTACGCCGATCGGACTCACCTCTTAGTTGGGAAAAATCATAACCTTTGTTTTGGCGAAAGCGAGCACAAATGGATGAGAAATGGGACAAGAATTGTTGTCCCAATTGAGCGAAAGATGTGATGGACGCAGCGGGCAAAGTAGAAAACCATCTATGTGCCCGATCACCCAAAGTCATGGGGAATGATCGGCACTGCGTTGCATCTGTGGCCCCCATCGCGATCATGAAGTCTGAGTATTTGCTGAGATGGACATGAGGGTCAGACTCAGCATCGAACATGGGAATTGGCGGTCGGGATTTTGCCAGTTTCTCTTGTATTTCGGCCGCCATGATCGCCGGTGACAATGGCAAGCAGGGTATTGTGCTCGCTCGAGGGTGGCCTTTGGTCGTGGCCAGGTCGGCCTGTAAACCCTCGATGGCCTTTTGCATTTCCGTAAATTTTGTGGAACTGACAGACTTAGATCGGGGCTATTTCCCGCCATGAGGACCCAGTGGGTCATGCTCGTGATGGGACAATCCCCCTTTCCAAGTCCGTGCTTGACTACCCAATCGATGATGGATAAACAATTTTGTTCCCGCCGATTTTTGTTCGGCATGCGGATGATCATGGGGATCTGAATGCGCGGGCATGTTTATCGACTGTTCCTTCCCTGGATCCTGTCGCCTATTATTGCCGATTCGGTCTTTGGCAGAGAGCCTCAAGCGTCCAAACGCTGAAGGTCTAGACCCCTGAGGTTGTTCGTCATCAGACGTATCATCGACTTTTTTATTCGCCCGCTTTGCAGTTTTCTTCTTAACTTGCTCGCTATCAGGTGTATGCGAGCGTCGTTCTTCATCATCTTGAGTTTTTAACTTGGCCAACTCTTTTTCAGTCCTTTCTTTCTGTGCTCGTAGCAAGAAAGTTATGGCCTTTGTCGTGGCCGCCGGATCATTGACAATATCCTCAAGATTGATAGTCTCCTATCGATCTTTGTGAAATTTGGCCGAGCCTCTTTTCCGGTCATCGTGTGGTCGGCTTTGTCCCGACCTCTCCGGTTTTGTGTGTTCTAGATTGAGGCATTATATTTCTTTTTTTACGCCTCGCTTACTAAGGGTTTGTGTATGGGTTGGTTTTTGGTCACCCTCCTTCGCATGGGTTAATGTGAGTCGTTTGATTTGGGGAATATGATGTGGCTAATTCGGAAACGACTCACAAACAAAATCATGCGTGTAAAATAAACAGTAAATAAGATGAATTTGTTGACCCGGGTTAAATCGGGAAATGACTACTCTGGGGGCATACCAAGCTAGGATGTGGTATTGCGAGCTTTACACGCATAATATTTGATACACCTTATGAAGATGAATCGACATCTGAGATGAAGATAATTTGGAGAGTTTGCATATGAGTGCTAGGTTTTTGTATGTGTGGATAATCACTTTCGAATTTTTTCTCGTACCTCGTCTCTCCGGGAATTTCTTGTGTGGGTGTAACTTTTTCGGGAAATTTTTATGAACCTTTCTCTTTTTTTTTTTTCTTATTTATAAGACTGACAAAGATGAAATTTTGGGTTGTAGCGGTGAATTTGGAGACTCGAGCCATCATGAACTCTTGAGATTTGCCACCTTTACAACTCCATCTTCTAGATTGATCTTTGTTTTTGCTTGTCTATATTATTCTTTTAATTCGTTCAAATCAATCTTTTTGCTCATTTGATGCTTTGTTAAGCCCTTTAACCATATCGGTTTTTATCTTTGGAATCTTTGGTCCTTCTCGAGCATCTTGAGCCCTCGGGATGTCCGGGTCTTCGGGATGTTTGGGTCTTTAGGATGTCGAGTGTCGAGCACTCGACCCTTGGTGATTCGAGTCTTGGGATGTTCGAACCCTCGGGATGTCGAGCACCGAGCATCAAGCCCTCGGATTATCTGAGTCTTCGGGATATCGAAGTTCTTGAGCATCTTGACCTCGGATTATCGAGTCCCGGGATATCGAGTAAGCTTATCTTGACCCTCGAGAATATCGAGCATCTTGACCCTCGGAGATAGTCTGAGCATTTTTTAATTTGTCTGAGTCCTCGAGTTGTTCGTGGGTCCGAGCCCTCGGTTGGGTCCGAGTCCTTTGACTTAAATTTCATTTGATTCCTTTTTTCCTGATCTGAGTGGCGAGTATGTCTGTTTCGGGCGACAAGTGGCGAGCTGGTCGAACAAACTTGTTTGGTCGACGGACGGCGAGCACACTTGTCCATTGGGCATGACTATTTTAATAAATATTACACGTGTCGCTCTTATGTGTTCGATTAATGCTGAATTATTATATCGAACACAACAGTGTAGTCGTATAAATTTGAAGTGATAGATATAAATTTCTTAATTTCATACTATGAACAAGTTTAACAGGAAACTTACTCCAACTTCATCAATATATAAACATCATTCTACAAGGATTGAGTCGAAATCATTTGCCATGCTTCGATGTATTTCAGAAAACAATGCTACAATGAGAGAACTCATAGATATAAACTGATCAATCATGATCATCTACAATATATAAGCCAAAAGGACAACATAAGTATTACATACACAATATTGGTATAAAAGCTAAGTTGCTTTCAATATTCAAATCATACATGAAACATTTACCTACCATATCTACCCTTAGTGGCATCAAATTGGTGTTCTAATCAACCACCTGTTAATAGCCTGACCAGTGTCAAGAAGTACCAGTAAGCATCTATAAGGATCTATCCATGATCTTTTGTTGCATCTACGAACGAAATTAAGAACAACAAAAATACATAACCGTATGTTGCTTCAACCGAAATTGTTCTTCCCTAGAAATGCTCACTGGTTGCTTTTATCACCTGCACCACTATTAATTCCAAAAATTAAGTTGATAAACATTATTAATATGCAAGTGTTTTTGGGTAAACGAAAGATGAAGTTAGGTACCTCTTTCGCTTGGTTTTGAGAGACGACGAAGATGAAGGTGTGGTGTGCCAATTCCTTTTACGTTGGTTGATGAACCAGTTGTTGATCTGTTTAAGCTGCAGTCCTGTTTCCTGCACCAGTCTTGCCTTATCTTCCTCCTAATTTACGCCATCATTAAAGGTAAGTCCGCTTCACATTGCATATATCATACACAATGGAACATAATTACTTACAGTTGGATAGGGCCACTTGGAATGTGACTGCCACCAAGCTTTCAACACAGATGTAGTGTCACCGGGCAGTTTTCCTGCCCTCCGTTTTCGTAGTATTTCTTCTCTGATGTCCACTATCTTCTCCTTATAACTCTACAAATTACAAGAAGCTATGTGTTTAGTAACACTAGACTCGAGAAACACCAAATTGAGTTGGGAGTTACACTTCGGTGCACTTCAACTGGTGCAATATTGATCCAATTTTGACTAAAAGCTGTTTTTTCTATATTTTTGTGAATCATAGGAAAAAAAAGCCGAAAAAATATTAGTTCATGTGAAGAGAAGTATCAGCTTATATGATGAAAAGTATTAGTTGTATATTGAAAAAAGTGCTAATACTGTTCAACCTACAAACTAATACCATTCTTTATATGGACTAATACTACATTGCATCAGTTGCACAAGTTTTTGCCTTGAATTGGACATATGCATGACTTGTTTACCTGTTTAAACTCGTGTTTGAGTTCTTGTTTCACACGTTCGATTAAAGATCTCTCACTTTCAGTAGGCACAAGTGGGCCAAATCCCATGTTGTCTGCTCCATCCAAACTCTGATCGAACAAATTAATTTCACCGTCATCATCATCATCATCAACATCCGACATGGTTGCTCCTGTACCTTCACCCGGTGCTACCCCTGTCAACCGAGCAAAAAATCAAGACAACAGATCAGATTGAGAAATTGGCAAATACAGCCACATTTTCATTTCTACATGAAAATGCAGGGCATTTCAGTCCATTTTGCAGCAGCAATAGTAGATTGATACCAAAAACTAGAGATGTAACCTGTCAAGGTTTGCAATGATTGCTCGAGCTCCCAACATGCCATCACAGCTTCCATTGCATGGACACGAACGTGCTGTTGCAATTGTTCTTTGAAAGACGACAGCAACAGAACATAATGCGTCTACACTAGAAGAAACAGCCGGAAGACAGGATTGAAGATTAATACGAAAAACAGGCCGGAGAACTTACTCACAAAGGACATGAATAGTGTTTCAAAACTACTTAAAATCCAAGACACATAATAGGTGGAGCTACATCAAGAAAGAGATTCTGCAAAGCACTAGAAAATAGAGTTTCGGTTTACCGGAGAAGTTAACACTAACCATATTCCTCCAAGAATCATGGCATAAACAAATGTCAACAAACAAAATGGTTGTAATTAAGTTCCAGACGCATTAATTTAATTACAGCCACCCGTACTACACTGATTTAACTTAGAGAATAATTTCACAGAATTAAGATCAAGAATAATAGCACACAAAATATCATTAAAGGCAGCTAATGGAGACCAAACACCGAGAATATGTTGGTTTTAAGTGTCCCAAAAGTTGTACTATCTCTCGTTAAATTTTCTCAAAAGACAAACTAAGAAAGCTGTTGGAGCGAAATTCAGTTGATCTTACAGATGTTCCTTTAGCTAATTACTTAATTGGAGTATTTTATATTTCTAATTCCCCAAAATTAGTAATCTAATCTAAAAATATGGAAGAAAACATTACAAAGCAAATTTAAAATGAAAATCACAATAATATTTCTTGAATTACAGAGGACGAAATACATAAGTATGAGAAAAGGGAAAATTCAAGTCTAGTAAATAACTCAAGTAACGACCCCATGTGCGCGACAATTGCACAAATTCAAAATCAGGACTATAAACAATAAAGATTCAAAGTGGGAGACACGGAAAAAAAAATCAATTTGTGAAACAGCATGACATAAATTCTGAATTTTGGAATCAAAAAATGAATAAATGAGGCTGAATTGCAGAAGAAGTAAATAAAGCGTACCATGAAATGGTCGAGGTCTTTATCATGGAGCGGGCGTTGACCCTGGCCCTGGCCCTGCCCCTGCCCCAGAAGAGAGTATTTGGCGACGACGTGATGCGACTGGGCCAGCTGGGCGTCGACCCTCTGCAGCTGGTCCACCGGCGTAGCGATACGGAGGCACGCCACGTGTGCCGACATCAGCTGCTCGTACAGCGGGTGGTTCACGATATCCGCCTTCCACTTTTCCTTCTCCCAGTTGTTGCCGTTGCTGTTCTCTCCGCCGCCGGTGTCTTGGTTGTCCGGGGGGCTGGGTTGACTTTGGGAGGGGAGCCAGTGGTGGTGGTGGTTGAGCCAGGAGGCGGCGGTGGTGGGGGGTTTGTCGTCGGGATCGGGGAGGAAGACGGAGGAGGAGGGGTGGTGGAGGGGGACCTGGTGGTGGTCCTGAAATGCCATGTTTGTGTAAATGTGTGATGAGTGTGTTTTCAAAGGTGCAGTGTTGATACATGGTATATATATAACTATTTTAACTCACAGATAGAGACACCAAAGCTACGGGGTCCGCTGGGGTGGGGTGGGGATTCAATGTGACTATGAGTGGTGGTGGGAAAAAAACCCAAAAATTTTGGTATATTGTATTTATCGTACTTAAAAATATCAAATTTATTGAATTTTTTATATTTTTGGTACGATTTGATCTTGTATCGAAAAATTTCGGTACTATAACGATATGATAAACAATAAATTTTTGTATATACTATACATTGATATATTGAATTTTTTTTTTGATATTTTTATGTATATTGATATACCGAAAAAAAATCAATATTTCGATATTACGGTATCAGTTTAAAGTAAATTGAAAGTTTCATGAAGTTGGTTTACACATTTAAAAAATGTACTTGAATTACACGGTGCAGAATAAGTTGAACGTTCCATAAAAATAACTTCTATGTTTCAAAAATACAGTTGAGTTGCACAATTCATAGAAGACTTTGCTCTAAAAAAATGTGATTTAGAATATTTTTTTTTTAACATTTAAAAACACATTCTAAATTTCTATTTTTGATTTTGATCTGCCGGAGTTTCATTTGGTATGTTGTTTCCATTTTGTTTTCCTTCACAAATACATAAAATAAAGAAAAACTATCATGATGAAGGATTGAACTGAGAACAAGTACATCATAAATGATTACTTATTAATTATCATTATGCTACATAAAACATTTATGGTTGAGGGACTCTTGTGTGAGACGGTCTGATGTATGAGATGGGTCTCATACTTAACCCATATTATATGAATTTGATCTGCCTGGCAAAAGAACCAATTATACCCTCACGCCACATCAAGGGGCCGGGAAGAATGTCAAAACACGCTCGACAAATAATATAGACAAAATGAAGGAGAAGACGTCTGATTTCAAGCTCGGATTTCAATTTCGATTTCAATTTCTATCGTCTGTTCAAACAAAATCAATAGAATCCATGGAGAAGACCTCCGATTTCCAATCTCAGTGCAAAAACTCTCTCTCTTACAGCTTATAGAAGATAATACATCCAGATATGTTTCTATGGGGGGAATTTGTTTCTACCTATATCGCATAAATTTGTTTTTAGTGAATCGGTTCAAAGATCTTCATCTTGAAGCGGAGATCCCGTCCAAATTTTGTTAGCAAAAAGAAGGTCCAATAGGTTTTATTGCTAAGCGATTTTGAATATCTAATTTTCAATCTTCGTAGATCCTAAAATCCTTGATTTGGGCTCAAATTCCCGCTGGCGTCATATAATACCCATTTGCTCCCAGTTTAGTTAAATCACTCATTTTCGATTTATACATCATCTCTCTCCAGTTTTGTTAACTTACACTATTTTACTGAAACTTTTATTTAGGACATTATTTAACTCTCAACAAATGGACGTGAAGAAGAGAAATGATGATACATCATATCAACATCAATTTCATCACATGCGTCTAGTACCAAACACTTCCAACAATATAATGTTTTATTAATGTTTTCTCATATTGTAATCTTAGAGTGTTTATCGATAATATTACAATTATTTGTTATTCTTCTTTTCATGTATTGTACGACAATACAATTAATTTTGTCAGGTGTATCATATTTTAGTTCAGGAGTATCACATTTCCATTCAGAAGTGCCACTTATTTTCGTATGGCGATTAAGAAGTATCATTACTTTCTCGAAGACAAACAATACTTAAAACTGATCATAATATAACTCATCGATGAAATATCAGTTTATTATTATAGAATATCATTATATGATTCAGAAGTATCACTTATGAATGCAGAACTATTATTATTTTCTATAAGAAAAATAAAAGATAAAGCCATAATAAAAACGATACTTGAAACTTGTCAAAGTATAACTCAAATGTGTACATGTTAGTATAAAACAAATATTGAAATATTTATACGCCGTAGTTCCAAAATACCAAGAGTATCAGTATATGGTTCGAGGGTGTCACACTTTGCTTCAGGAGTATCAATTGTTATACAGAAGTACCACTACTTTCTTGAAGGCACACGATACTTAAAACTGATCAAGTTATAACTCAAACACGAAGTACATGTTACCTTAAAATTGATAGTATAATAGCGTCACTTTATACTTTACAAATAATGGATGTATCAATTTATGGTTAGAGAGTACCACTTTTTACCTCAAGAATATCATTTTAAAATTCAGAAGTACCACTCTTTCTTAAGGCAAACAATACTGAAAACTAATCCTGGTATAACTCAAACATGAAGTACATGTTAACTTAAAATTGATATTGCAATAATGTAATTTTGAATTTCACATATAATGAGAAAATCAATTTATGGTTCGAGAGTATCACTTTTTGATTCAGGAGTATCACTTATGAATCCAGAAGTACCACTCTTTCTTGAAGGCAAACGATATTTAAAATTGGTCAAGGTAAAACTCAAACATGGAATACATATTAATTTATATACAATATTGGAATAATGTCACTCTTTAGTTCCAAAAAATCCCAGAATATCAGTTTGTTTTTTGAGAGTATGTTCTGTAGTAATTATGAATTTAGAAGAACTACTTTTTAGAAGACAAATCAGTAGCGATGCATGAATATTAGCGGTACTTGAAGTTGATTATAATTGATATTGAAAATGTTCCACTTTGTAGCTCCAAAAATTCTTGAGTATCAATTAATGGTTCAAAAGTATCATTTTTTATGTCAGAAGTGCCACTATTTATAAGAGTGATGTCAAGAGATTAAAAAACAGGCGATACTCAAAACTAATTTAAATACAACTCAAACGTTGAATAATTGAGTACATATTTATTTAAAACAAACTGTGTAACTCCATTCTTGCAATTTATCAAGAGTATCACTTTTTATTTCTAGAGTATCATTTGTTTGTTCAAGAGTATCACTTAAACCTGGAGGTCTATTTGAAACTAATCATACTAACCCCGTGTCGCTGTAAATTCAGAAATACATATAAACATAGATTGTACAATAATCGACTATTAAAATGGCTTTCATATTATATAAAAAATATTCATAAAGCTCTAAATAGGTTTAATGTATCATCTTCTTCTTCTTGTGCTCAACTTAATATTGTCGTGTTTTCTCTGTATCAATGTGTGTTGCGATTTAGTTCACGGTCTCCAAAAGAACTCCGCGAGGGCCTCAAATGTGGTGTATTTGTCTACAAGTTCCATCATCAATGGCCCTTCTCCTAAGCTGCTTGAGATTCTCAACATCGAAGCAGATTGGATTTGTAAGATCTCTTCTTTTTAAAGCTCAACAGCGTTGACACTCCTTAGATTAGTTCCAGCAAATTTGTGGTGGAGAAGTTTCCACTTTGGTGGGTCTCCAGCTTTGAGTATGCTTGTGCCATGAATGGAGGGACTTTGAATGATGACCTCTCATTTAATCCAAAGATTCACAAATTTCATTGTGACAATTCCATCGAACATGCAATGGTTCATGCATAGCCGAAATAAAAGGCCTCCACATTCGAACTTAGTCACCTTTAATAAAAAAGTATTAGTATTATAATTGAATCAGAATACATAAAAATGAGATAAGTAGAAATTAAACAAGGTTATTTAATTTAACTTTCTAATAATGACATAGTCAGGCTTTGTTATGTCGCTTAATTCCTCAAGTTAACAATTAGTTGTACTCTCAACAAACACAACATCTTCCCCAATGCAATCCACAATAAACTTTTTTTTACTTCCTAAACTAACACAGTATCATCTCAAAATCAAACAATTGAAAATGATTATCTTATTCAATTTCTACATAATATTGAAATGTATCACAATATTAAGATAGCAAACAATACTCTAATATCTAAAATCAGTACCAATTATTTACAAATGAACAAGGCAACTACTTACTAAAAAAGAGCACACTTACACTTTATGGCTTGTAGGAGCTTATGAAACAACAGACTAAAATCTAGTATACTAATTCAGAATATGATTGTGAGTTAATTATATTCAAACTAATTTGATAGTTGCAATTTATTATTTTTTTTATTCCTTCGCCTTTTGAAGTTGATAATAAACCTAGCCCTATTGTAGTCACAAGAACAATATTCAATCACATTATTAAAGATATGTACAAAGTAAAAAAAAAGCATAATAGTCTTCAATCACATTATCAAAGATATGTACAAAGCTAGAAAAGCATAATAGTCCTATTCATACACACTTGAAAATTCAATATTTGTTATTAAACAAACAACCGAAAAATCATTAATTTCTAAAAAATATATAAATCAAAAGTAGTAGTTCATTGTAGATTTTTAAGGACTTCGCTAATAAAAGTATTCATCATCATTCATCTAATGTGACGTACAAATTTTCTAGTAAAACCATCATCGACATTCATTCTAAAATCAAATAAAAAATGCGATTCCGAAATTCTAAAATCAAATAAGAAAAATATGTTTAACCTAAGTACCTCAACAAACAATAAGTGAGCGAACAATAAGTGATGGTGAATGACAAAAAAATGGAACTTCATGCGGCAGAGAACAAGAAGCGAAGAGGAAAGAGGCCAAGAACATGAATTGAATGCGGCCGAGAAAGAAAGGAAGGAACCAAAATAGCGAGAAAAATCTGAACGGGGCTTATTAGGTATTTGACATTTGGGTCAGGTTTTGCTTTACGGGTTTAATTAGGGATATACTCCAGCGGGTTTTGCTTAACGGGTTTAATTAGGGATCTAGTCCAGCGGGTTTTTGTTTTTATGGCTTAAGATGCACAGTAACATATTATTACATAGTTCCTCTTTAATTACATTGTTTGTGTATCATTCATTATATAATGTAAGTCTAAAAAAATTGCTTAATATAGCATCCCTTTTCATTATTACTCTAAAAAATTAATTCATATTAAAAAAAATATTTTAATAATTAACAATAATGTGTACAATTAATATTCAGCCTCTTAGCTAGAATTGAGAATCATATTGAAGAGAGATAGTATGGAATTATTATTGTGGTACTCTCACACTGCTCATTCATTATCTTTCGGAACATAACCTACGAAAAGTAATACTGATGGGAATAGGAAGACAGAAGAGAGTATAACATAACATCACTCTCGACGCTGACAATAGCTCCGTACAACCTCCACGCGTCACTCCCTCCTTTCATGGACCACAGCACAGACCCGGGCCGGGACCACATCAAAGCACGCCCCGCAACCCCCACATTAGCTATCATACGCTACACCACCAACTGCATCACTGTACGCTGCGTTCTGCAGGTGGCAGGCGCCAGTTCTCGGCGGCCAGGGGTGGACGCAGGATTGAGGTCCAGCCAGGAAAAAAAAAAAACCCAATAAAATGTATTTCTTCCGTCCACCCATTTGGTTGCGAAGTCGATTCTTCACGATATTTATAGTAGAGAATGTTCTTTCCACTGTAGCAGTTGCAACCAGCAAAATCAAGACTAATCTTATAAGCTTGTAGGTTAAAGGGTATGCTCCATTTCTTTTAGTTTCAACCATTTTTTGAGCTACCTCGCCAAGACCCTTTACGTTAAAAGTATCAATATTTGAACGTATATCTGAAATGAAATTCACAAGTTGGTCCGACAATGCTAATATATCGAGACCTTGAAAATCATTTGGATAAAATTCTGATTCAATAACAAATTTTCAACCCATATCATTACATAAACATCATGAAGTCTCCAATATAAATTATTACAAGGTCGGCAGGTCCATTGAGAAAAAAAGAAAAAACCTTAAATATTTACACATATTACTATATTAGCAGCAGGTAGCACTTAGCAGAACCCCATTATCCCAATAACCCAATTCCCAATCCCACCCACATTCTTACCTTGTAGAAACCACCAAGAACATTCATTAGTTATTATCTTGAATCTCTCCATAACTTCATTAAAAATTTAATAAATTGACTCGAATCACATAAATTAGTGAACCAATCGGTCCAATCGTGAAAGTGAAACAGGGTAGACAAAATCACGAGAATATCCAGTTTATTCACTCCATAAAATAAACAAACAAGGAGAGCCGAGGAACCTATTTAAAACCGTTCAATCTCTTACCTTTCTTTCTCTACTATCTTAATTCTGAAAATTTGATGTTCTACTTGCGAGTTGCGACGGACAGACGGAGCAAGATAGGGCAGGCGCTGCGAGGGTTTCGGAGCAGCGATGAAATCCTATGTTTGATTTGGGGAATTACCGTGTCTTATTTTAAAAAAATATTTTTGTTTTTTTTTTAAATTTAAAGGGTATATATGGTATTTCATAGAAGAAATTGAGGTGGGGCAATTGCCCCACCTTGCCTTTAAATGCCTCCGCCCCTGTCGGCGGCGGAGACACCTGCTACGGCGGCCACCCCGAGGCCACCACTTACCGTCGGGGCCACTACTCTACTTTTATGGTCCCTACCTATCTAGACTTAATTTTGGTTTGGTTTCTATGTGTCTCCACTTGAAATTAATCAAGGTTATGTCTCGTATACTCCAATTGCACCATGCATTCATAGTGTATTTTAAAATCGTACAATTTTTTTATACTAAAAAGTGTAATTTGTTTATGTTGTATCGTGCAACTATTAATATTAAAAAATTATTATATAATTTAATATAAATAAATTACATTTTTTAATATAACAAATTATACGATTCTAAAATGCATTATAGTTCCGTTTGTAAACTCTATGGCAAAAGCAAAAACACTTCTTTTTTTAAAATAAGCACTTAAAACTTGTTTATAACTACTTTTTAAAGTGTTTATTGGCTCTTTTGGCCAAGTATTAATTTCTTAATTTTTACTTCTATTTACGCACTTCTATACACCTCCGAAGAAAATAATATCATAATACCTTTATTAAAAACACTTCTTTTGCAAACACATTTCTATTTAATCACTTCTTAAACTCACCTTATTTTAAAACACTCATTTTTTATTTTACTATAAAAATTACTTAATATCATTTTTTTAGAGATACTAGTAGTTATAAATACACACTATGAGTGTGTGGTGGATGCACAAGATCAATTCATTAATTAAAAACAATCATCATCAATTAGTTTTAATTTTCCGTATTTTACTGTTTGTTTTACTTTCTAATTTTTTAAAATGTGTAGTGTGCATATTGTTAATTAATTTTAAATCGCAAATAGTACGTAGACTCTTAAGACTGTAGATATATATAGGTGTAGGTGGTGGTCCTGTCCTGGTGGAGCCACCTTATCATCCATACGACAACAAGTTTTTGTTTGGTTAACGACATAAATTATTATTATTATTATGTATACATTATGAGGAATGATCTAAGGCAGGTGACAAGAATATTTAAGTAATTTACTCTATTTTATATTGTTAAATATTTTTTTTACTCCTAATAAAAAAAAAAAACCTTCTCGCTCTAGCGGTAAGATTTGATTTGATAAAAGATTTTTTTTTTTGAGCGCATTTGATAAAAGATTTTTAGATTTCAGTTTTAAATTTCATCCTCCTAACATTTCTCTCTCTAATTTAAATTTAATAAATAAAAACAATTATTCATCTTCTTTCACAAGAATCTTCCTCTTAAATTTATTCCTACATTCATATGTGGTGATTTTAAAATTTATTCTCAAATTCAACCCCATATAAAATAAATAAATTACAATTTTAATTGAATAAATCTAAAAATAAATCCCAAATTCTAAAATTCTTCATGAACAGAGATGTAAAAGAAATGAAAAAATCGAGCTAATAATATACTAAATACCCGACGATTGAAGCTTGACTGTACAAAGAAGAGTGTAAATAGTAACGGGCGAGAAGAAATAAAGTTGGTGGACAGATTTTTTACATTAATTCGCATTTCCGTGAGGAAAGAGATTTTAAAGTGGAGGATTTTTAATTTTATTTTTTTATAATTGACTTGCAGAATGTTGGGAAGAAAAATGAACATGGGGAGTGGGAGAGCAGCTACGAGGGTTTTTTTTAAAACTCAATAGTATTATTTAAATTATTAATTCTCAAAACTAATTAAAGAAAAATAAAAGCACGTGCATTAATTTATATTTTTGTTTACGATTCTGAGTTTTTTTTTTTGTTTGTTGAAATCAAGAAAAAAGACGGTATTTTAAAATGAGGGAAATCTTTTTAAAATACTTCAAAAAATAATTGAGTTAAATTTCATTAACGGTTCAAATGATTTTTTACTGTGTAAGTTGATAAAATATTCTATCACTCTGGGATGAATCTTCCTATGTAACATCGCCCATATATTATTTCATCGTTAAATTTATTTTCGTTCATTCCTCCCCCAATCTCAAATTTAAGTTCCGCCTCAGTGTTACTACGTACACATGATAAATAATTATAATGGAAAAAATATACTATGAATATTTATAATCAGATAATGATAATTTCTATAAAACGACGCGACAATTAATAAAACGACAAGAAGAACGATGCAAGCAAAAACCACATTTTTTTTATTTCAAATCCTCTAATCTCATTTATTTTCGATCATTGTTTTTGATCTCAATCGTTGATTTTGTCTTCTATTTTTTATAAATTGTCACATCTCTAATTCATTTTTCTCCATTCATTCTCTTCCATTTTATTTTCTCTTGTTTGTTTTTTTATATTGTCTTTTCTAACAATATTCATTTTTTTTATATTGTCTTATCTAACAATTTTATTTTCTCCTGTTCTTTTTTTGTTCTTTTTTTTTTGCAGGTTCTTATTATCATATAATATTCCAAGAATCTTTTGTCTTTTTTCATTTTATTTCTCGATTTCTCATAATATTATGAGATTATGTTTTGCAGGTTTTTATAATTTTAGTCATTTTTTATGTAGATTCGCCACTTACAATCTCTTTGGTGGATTAAGGTAACAATTATATATTCTTCATGCTGAAATATTAGTTTTTTTAAAAAAAATTCTCCGATGTTTCTTCCAGTTTCCTCCATTCTTTTAAAAAAAAATTATTTGATCAACAGATTTACGGAATATGATCGAGGGTTTTCATTGCAAGTGCATTGTTTGGACAGTTGAAGACTTCATCTACAAAGACGATTTTATTGTTTAAGTTTCGAAAGAGTATAAATATCTTTATTATTTTTATAAATTTTGGAGACTTTTTCGCTTGATCTATGTGAGGTTTGGTGCTGTTAATATAAAAGATATAATTTTACAATCTCAATCATCTTGATTTGAATTCAAATTTAATCTTCCATCTTTAATCTCAATTTAATTAATTAATATACATAATCAATGGATATAATTAGATGAAAATATAAAATTGTTTGATTTTTAATGCTAAAATAATTTCTTGATATATAATTTCATATAAAGTTGTTGAATCAGCATATTAATTTGAATCAAATAAAATATTTTTGTGAATAAATAAAGTTTAAAGCAATATTTTTTAATTTCAAAATTGAAGTGACTACATGAAATGAATAGGAGAAAATCATGGAACATATATTGAGATTGGTGATCTAGTAATTATTAATTATTGTTTTATTTATGCTAAAATTTTTGTTTTATTTTATGCTAAATTAGTTCATCCACGTTACATTATTTTAATGTTTATATATCTGATAGATATAGAAATTCTTATACCCGAATAATAGACAAATATAAATAATGGTTATAAATTATACATTAAAAAATGTTTTAAAAAAAAGGTATACTCATTACCTAATTATGGTAACTATTTACACCAAAATATAAATCTGAAATTTATGGATCGATCACTTATCAAATTGAGTTAATTAATAATTAAGATAGATATAATTGATTCATGTGTGCGTATAATAGAAAAATATTATTATTATTATGGTCAACAATTTATTTTGTTAATTACTAAGGAAATTATCAATCAATTTAATGATAAAGAGATAATAATTTATAATATATTTAGTAATAATATGAAAATTCGACTTAGTTGACTTTCTTAGATGATACAATTTTTATTTGAAAAAATAAATAAAAACATAATTAATAACAAATCTATAAACCATTAATTATACAATTAACATGAAATCTCTATATGTACTTTTACAACTTCTCGGAAATTACTATCAACATCAATTGAATTTTGTGAAACATTATATATTATCAACTGAGGCCCTACGTACTTCATAATCAATAAAAATTTTCTTAATTTTAAATTAAATACTCAAATAATTATTTTACTCAATTAATTTAATTTAATTTAATTTTTATCATAGGTTTTTAAATAATTCTAAATTAATAGTCTAGCCTATCAATATATTTACAATATATGATTTTTTTTTCTCTTTTATACACCTTGAAAATTGATACGAATTAGTGAGTCAAATGTAAAATAATATAAATATGTGTAATTTGCGATATTTAGTAGATTTGATTATTACTTAATTAAAAAAAATTATAACTGTATATTAAGAGATCAGACTCCCTAAAATCACTCAACTTAATTAAGTGATGAAGATTGATTATAGTATTTTAATTAATGCCAATTAATAAAGATCTATTAAAAAAGGTAGTATGTTTTTTAGGAGAAAATTTGTTACTATTAATTTATGGTCAACTATTAAGAAAAATTATCATGCATTATATTTTTTTAATTAAAAAATATTATATTATATTAATTATTAATTAAATCACATATTTATCAGATTATTCATTTTTGGAGCAAATCTTGACAACACCACTATCAATCGCAATAAACGATAACGTTTTATATAATTTGAATTGCAATTGAATAATTTTATAGTTTTATAATTAAATCTCAATTTAATTATACCGTAAGTAATAGATTGATTAATTAATTGATTTAATTATTTATTTTTAAATGTTTATTTGTTGATTTATTGAATACAAATTATAATTTGGAAGAACATGGTCCTGGATCTACCAACACGCCAAGGAATGAAATACTCCAGAATAAACACATAAGGACCTCTACATGTATTTATAAAATTTTAAATTGTATATTACTAAAATAATTATTTGCTGTAAAATAAAATATAATTTATATATAATCATTTCATAGTTTTATATTTATAGTATTTTTTTTTGGCAGATGCTCAATCATCTCAAATAAATTTGTATGATTCATTCTTTTAATTTAACATATAGTGCGTATTGAAATTTTATGCAACAATCTTTTGTCGTATTAGTATATGTCAAAATTGTCTTATTTGTTTATTTTATGTAATTATGAACAGTAGGAATATCAAATCCACATTTCAATTTACGTGAAAACAATATATCGAATGCTTCATCGTCCAAACATAGCAAGATGAGTGCAAAAGGTCAGTTATTTATTTGTTTTTTCATTCAGTAGTTACATTTAAAATAAATTATATTAAAATATTTTTTGTATAAAAAAATTGAATACATATGATATTGGTAAGATTTGTATTTACAATTTGTTTTTTAATTATATATCATTTCTTATTTCTTATGAATGAATAGAATTAAGTTATTCAAAATTTTTAAAAAAAATTAAAATATATTTATTCTGAGGATACGAAAGCGAGGACGTCTTTCACGCGGGATAAGCAAAAACAACAATACAAAACGTCGTTACGGTAATGCTTACAAATTATTCTTAACTATAAGTTAAATTTTTAACGTTTTAATAATACTTTAATATATACAATTGTATTTACATTATAATTTTAATTTTTAATTTTTTTACAAAAGCTCATAAAATATATTACCGTTATCCGACTTAACTACTATAAAATAATTCAATGAATTATCAATAATTAAGCTAATCAACCTTTTAAAATTTTGTCTTATAAATAATAGCAATATTCAACGAGTATCGACATGTGCGTCCAAAAGTTACATCTACTTTTGTCATTATCCTGGAGCATGTCGATGAATTCAAATGGTTAGATTTATTTCCTTAATTATTAATAAAAAAAATTAATAATTATAACCTGCTTTTATTAAATTTATATTTCCATCATATTTTGTATGTAGGTGTGGATAAAGGAAAATATGTACTAAATGAAGTTAAAAAGAAAATCATCTTTTGAGTGAGAATAATATAAGTCCAAGAGAAATATCATCAGAACTCAAAGATTCTTTTGAAGAACATTCACGCTTAAATACTCAAGTGAATTAAGGAAATTCTTCAATCAATTTTGAATTTTTTAATATTTCAATTTATAATTTATTATTTATTATCAATTATGTTCATTACTCATGTATTTGCACAATTAATAATTTATTTTAAATTTTCTAAATGCATTAATTTTATTATAAACTTTTTTGTAGGATTGATAGATGTAATTTCGAGAATTTAAGTAATTATCGAAATCAATAAATAATATTTTCAATTATAAATTTGAGTTATTCACCAGAAAATAAAATTAAAATTTCATTTTTTTTTTGTTTCAAGCTATCTCGATTTTGGTGATGTTACATACATGTGTATTTATTGCAAAGGCAAATATGTGGTTTGAAGAACTAAGTTTTAAAAAAGAAGAATGAGAACTCTCCGAAGTATCCATCGTGTTGCTCAAACTGAAAAGTCCAACTGCCAATGTGGTTTAAATTAATTTTTTTGTGGTACCTTATAATCCAATTTTGTTGAGAAGGTATCAAGCACATATTAATGTTGAGTGATGCAATCAACATAATGTTGGGGTTATACTGGAAAGTATGTTTTTACTTTTATAACCAAACTGAATTTATGTCTTATTTACTGAAATAAATCACTGATGCTTTAAATATCATTGAATGTTACATATATTTACTGCATAATTGTTCAATAAATAGAACGTGTTACATTGTAGTTAATTTAGTGATACTAGATCACAGAAGATTAAATTAAATGCCTCTCTTGTAACTAAAAGTACGTGCTCACTTACCTAGATGGAAATGAACAATCCATCGTGAAAGTTTGAAGTGTAAGGCTCAGATTTGCTTGTCTTGACCAAGAGATTACACTAGTTCATGACTGATGCACTGAATAGGACCTACATGAGGATAAATTCTTCAGCACTGAATTAGGAAGAATTAGACCTCAATGGTTCGTTATTTCTTAATCTTCGTCCCTTAAATAGGATCGTGTGTGGTTAGTAATTATTGCTTTGACTTATGACGGGTAGAAAATCAATGAGATTCAATACTTTATATCTTGGGCAATATTATTGGTCATACGCGATTGCTAAGATTTAATACTTAAGAATCGTAATGCAAGCACGCTTGTTCGACGGGCCCTTGGGAGGTTCATAAGATTTATCATACCAAATCTTGCAAGTGGAATTAGTTTCCCGGTATGGATAATAATGTTGAACCGCTTGACTAAGGACAAAAGATATTAATTAAAGGAAAGTTGTTTGATGGGTTTGAATTAATTAATGTTTGGATAATCTTAAACACGGAAATAATAACCGGAGCCATATTAATAAAGAATATGAGTTAAGATGGATAGTGCAATATTAATTATGTAGTGGGATTAATTAATATTTATGGGCTTGAATAATATTGTGGTTCAATATTAGATATTCAAAGTCCATTAGAAGGTTCAATCTTAATTCTCCTAAAGGTCCCTCAAGTAGCCCAAGCATAATGTCCAATAACTGAAAAATGTGTTTAAAATAAAATAAATTATGGTTGCTTATTTTTTCCAATTTTTTGAAAAATACAAATAAAAGAGGGAGAAAGATTTTCTTTGAATTTTGTTATGGAATGAGGATAAATATCCTTGGAATATAAGATTCTCTCATTAAATTCAAGAAATCTCCCACTTGGCTATTTGTTGGGAAATTTCCAAAATATGAGAAATAAAGGAAATAAAGAAAGATTTTCTTGATTTTCTTGAAAAGATATTATGGAAGATATTTATTCTTGGAATACAAGTATATCTCATAAATTCAAGAAGATCCAAATCTTGGAATCTTTATCCTAAAATTTCGAAAATACCATAACAATAAGAGAGTGGGATTTTTATGGAAAATTTTAATTATGGAAAAAAGAATATATTGGATATATATTCAAGATTTCTTGGAGATCAAGAAAGAGATTTTCTCTCCCTTTTTCCTAGCAAAAAATCGGCCACCACCCTCTTATAAATAGGGGATGATTTTTTCATTCTCAAGTGCAATTCCATGTTTTGGAAAAATTAGAAATCCACAAAGGTGGTGCAACATAATTTTATTTTTTCCTTTTTGTTAAATTGTTCGCGAGTTCCTACCACCGGATTGTTGAACAAGGATAAGGGAATATTTGAAAAGGTCTTTTGGTGTGTTCGTGTGAACGAGATCCATCTTCTCAACGGTTGTCACTTCGAGAGGTTAGTTCACGTAAACCCGTAACAATTCCGCATGGGTAGGATTTATGTGAATTATTTATATGCATGATTTGTTGTTGAATTATTATTTGAATTAATATAGGATTAATTCATGCTAGTAATAATTGTTAGAATTAAATTTGTATTTAAATATTCATCCCGAATAGATCCGGGCAAATTATTCCCCAACACATAAATCCATCAAGTATTTGTTTAAGTATATTAACAAGGGTCCCGACAGAGTAACAACAAGCTTTGTCCAAGGTGGACAAGAAGAAAACAATTCCACAAAGAAAGATGAAGATGGCAAATATATCAATTGTAGGTATGTTTCTCCATGTGAAATTATTTGGAGAACCCTTACTTTTGATACAGATACCCGCTTTGAAGAGGTTGAAAAATTGGGCATTGATTGAGATTGACAATCTACTGAAGTTGAACGGGAGCACTTCAAGCAGATACACCTCTATGTCTGTACCAACACAACAATCACTGTCTGATGCATGTAATAATCTCATGCATGAGGAACTGCGATATGATCGAATAGAGATGAAGGAGCAATACGAGACATTCACTTCAACGCTTACAACTGAACATAGTGGTGTGCTACATCAACTACATGATGTTATTTGGTTAGGTAAAGATGGTATTTTCTTTTTTATGTGGATATGGCGGTACAGGGAAGACGATTTATGAAAAACTCTTTCAGCAGCCATACGATCCACGTTTTTATGTGGTTTCTTGACACGTGTTTTGCAACACGCTAACCTCTCAAGTATACGAAGGTCGTTGAAGTGCCCGGTTTTAAATATCAATCCACGGGACTAGGTGTGGAATATAGTCCAATTGTTATATGTTGTCGCATGATTATAGTGGGAAACATGTTGGAAACTTAAAAACAAGCAATTATCAACTAAGTAAACAAGTAACAAACAATAAAATAGTAAGCAAACAAGTAAAGCAACTAGATTAAAAGTGTTTTGTGTTTTGTGAGTGAGAGGTGTTCGGGTGTTGATCCTCGGATGATGTTCGATTAACTATTGCATAGGTGGTTATCTCTACGTCCGGTTACTCCCTAAGAACGATCACAATTCATTAACCATCACCGTACTTGGTAAGCCTAGGATCCGGTTTCATTAAACTCCTAAGATCGGGATGGAATTCACTCTTTCTCACCCGGGTAATTGCAAAGGAATGGTCCTCTAACTAACTAACTAACTACTCCCTACCCTTGTGTCCCCACTCGAAGCATAGAGATCATTCACATTAATTTCTTCATTTTCAACAATAGTGGCTAACTAGTGAATCAATGTGAACTAAGGGAATTCTAACGATCCTACCCAACTCTCGTCGCAATAGGATGTGAATTGACTCAAAATCGGGAATCACACCAATGCCTATCCCTCTACCCACATTTACCCAACTCTCGTTGCAATAAACTAGACAAAACGAACAAGCTAATAGCCCAACCCACCGAATTTGATCATTAAACAACCCATAATTCAAAAGACAACCATCAATAGACATAATCCACCATTAACAAGTAATTAATCAACCATCAACCCAATTCACAACACCCAAACACAAAAGAACCTTAGCCCATGGTGCTACAAGCAATACCCATGGCTAATATGCAAATAAACAAGAAACCCATATGAAAATAAGCAATAAACAACAAGTAGAAACAAATAAACACCTTACTCTTAAGATTCAAGCACAAATCCATACAAATTAAATCAATACTCCTTGGTTTCTTGCTCAAAACTGAAATAAACACTCTATCTATGCTATGCTATAACTAGCATTGTTAATCCGGGCCGGGCTAAACGGGCCGGCCCGTTTAAACCTATTATATGCAGGTTGGCCGAGTAATGAGGGCTGCTTAAAATCGGGTTTTTTGGCCCGGGACCGATTAGCTCAGCGGGCTAAACGGGCTAGCTCACAAGTTAACCGGCCAACCTGCTTAGCCCGCTTATATTTATATATACTCTATTTTTATTTTTTTTTTATTTTCTAATTTTTAATTAATTTTTTTAAAGTTTTTTCACAAATTTAAATAAGGCAAAAAATCAATTATGGCCAATCAATTACAAATTAAATATTTCTATTTGATTTAGTCAATTAATAATTAATCCTCTCCAATTCAATATTTTTTAACAGCTTTTGAATTTCTATTGAATTGAATAAATAAGTAAAATATTAATCCAATATAAAATAATAATATAATATTTTTTATAATTCTATTATGAAATTTGTTCGTAATATGAAATCGATATCATTATAATTATAAATTAATATTATGGTATTAATTTATAAATGTGATGATACAAATTTTATATTATTAACTAATTTCATGGGAACTTTGCTCAATTATGTTATTAAAAATGATGTGAACTAATTTTATATTTTGAACATTTGTTATTAAAGATGATGGGGCAGTCTGGATCTAAATTTTTGTCATTATGTAATGTTAATGTTTGAACATTTTTTTTTTAATTTTTTTCGAGTCCGTTAGGGGTCTGCTTAGCCCAAGAACCCGCCAGGTTAGGGTTAGGTCTCAACTATTAGAGGCCCGTTTAAAATGAACCGCTTAAGGCCCAGGACCGTTTGGCCCGTAGCCCTGTAGGGCTGGCCCTAATGGGTTAGGGCCGACCCGTTTAATAATACTAGCTATAACTATCTAAGCTATCTATGGAAGCAAAATTGAAAAACAGGAAAAAGTATTAGTTGCAGCTCTCAAAAGTATCACTTGCTATCTTCCCCTTCACTCCCTATTGCTGTTGAATGATGAAAAAATGAACTCAAGGCTTTTTATATGGTTTTGAATCCTCTGGCACGTGTCCCTAGGTCAGAAATGGGGACCTCAAATATTTTGACTTGCTCGACTCGAGCAGAGGTAAAGTCGTGCACCCGTTTTCATTTTTTCAGGCTGCTCGACTCGAGCAGCTTTGCTAGACTAAAATTGGGTCGAGCAACTCAAAATTTTGGAAATCACCTCCCTTGCTCGACAAAAGGGAGGTCGAGCAAGGTTGCTCGACTCGAGCAGCAGGTCGAGCAACTGCAGGTTGTGCAGCTTCGGTCGTCGTTTTCTTCATAACTTGAGCTCCCGAACTCCGATTGAATTGATTCTTTTTTATTGCGACCGTATCTTCGAGGAGCTTCACGTGGTTCCACCCTCTTCTAAAATCTCCTTTTAAATCAAAGCAATTTTTAATTCATTCTTGCTCGTTTCCACTCAGTTCCCTACACAATAAATAAAACAAGACCTTTCTCCACATTTGAGCACAATTACGGGAAATTAGTGCAATAAAATCACAAAATGCTATCAAATTAAGCTCAAAATCACATAAATACAAGCAATGACGACCCCTAATCAACCCCCCAAACTTAAAGCGTTGCTTGTCCCCAAGCAACAAAAGAAAATAGAACAATGGGGAAGAATTGTGAAGTATGCAATATATGGACCCCAAGACTCATGCAATGGACTTCAAGGCTCATATCAAATGAACAAGGAATCACAAGTGAAATCTCATACCACAATCAAACATGCAATGATCAAGATAAGACAAGTTCAAGTGCACTATCCTCAAAGTGACTCAATTACCACTAATTCTAACATGTCTGTTGGGCCATATTTAATTTCTCCAAGGTATGGATATTTGACAGTGTTCTTTGTTCACATTTGTAATTTATTAACTTATTACATCAACTTTAGAAAAAAGTATCATGTCCAACTTGTGCTCAAGAGTCAAGAGACCAACTTCAATCTTTATTATCTTGCTTAATTTTATTTTTCAATTGTTTCTCATAATCCACATTTCTTTCCCAGTTGCAATCTAAAAAAATCCCTGCGACGTTATTCGCTGAAATCTTAAAATTTTAAAATTATTTTACACCAAAATATCATGAATATTCGAATTTATTGTACCAAGAAATTTTAGTATGATTACAAAATTTAAAATAGCATTGATTAATGTCATTAGAGTTTGGGAAGATAGCTACGAAGTTAGCTTTTAGAAATTGCTAATTTCCACATAGAAATCAGTTGTAATTCATTATGAACCTCAGTAAATATATGAAAAGTAAATATATGTTAATACTACCTCCATCCTGTAAAGGTAATGTTTTTATTTTTATTTGCTCCAAATTATAGTCAACTCTATGTTAAAAGTGTGCAAATTTTTTAAACTACCTCTATTATATTGAGATTAAACATGAAATATTTGTATACTAGAAATTTTACAAGTAAAATTCAGAATTTTAAGAAAAATAAATTATGTTTTTATTAATATGTGGAGTATCTTTTTTGGACGAAGAGAGTAACAAGTGTACGGTACTAAATATGATAAATACTATTAATATTATTATTTGAATTAATATATATTAGTAGTAGTATTCTCCATTTAAATATATACCATTGTACTGCCTAAACTAAATCAAAGTGATCTAAATATCAATAGGGGTTAATGATACAGTGTATTACATTTTTCCTTTTACGAAGTATCGCAATGTGCGGTTTAATTATCCTGTTCAACATTTCGTATTTCATTGATGTTTCATTTTTTTGGAACTTTAACACATGAATCAAGCACTATGGAATACAATAAGAGTATGGTGGTTCGTTGTATTTTTTATTTTATTTCACGTGTCATCCATTCATATTATAAAATAAAAAATGGAACACCAATTATACCAAAGGTTATCTCATTCCCACAACGTGTATACATATAACCATAAATATAGTCAATAACCAATTTATTAAGAGTAAAAGAAAGAGGTGAGGGTCCAAAAGTGACCCATACAAAAGAAAGAGCTTTTTTGACCCTAAAGTGACCAGATAACCAAAAAACTTAGAGTACTCAAAATAAATCAACAAGCATCTAGAATATGTCTCCGAGGACGAGTTATTTACAAGGTTGTCTCCTGTCGTTTTGCCTTCAGTATCGTGTTGTATGCCTCTCTTCTCTGATTGTCTTCCCTTTTAGCCAGTTTTTGTTTCGTCTTTATTATCTTGTCAATTGGAGTTTTCGGGTTCACCTTGGCCCCGAGATTTTAAATAATATTGCTCCGCCGAAGTAATGGTAACTTGAATGTAAACTAGTTGAGTGTATATTCAAACCATCTATAATAACATTGAAAATACTACAACTTGAGAGTAACTCCAAATTAAAGACTTCAATACATAATTAAATTCGGAAACTCGGAAAATGAAAGAAAAGAAAATAAGCACGATTAGTGTACCTGCAAAACAAGTGGTCAGCGCTTGAGACAAATAAAAGAAGACTTCGTTTGACTTAATAATTGGAACAGTTCCTTTTAAGAATTTTCTTCCATCATATGTGTTGCTACTACTTGCTCGTCTTCATTGTTGGAGTATAATAGTTATTTCTACATCAGTTCCAATTATATAGATTTTTTTACTTTTCATAAAGATTAAAAAATCATATTGAAAAAAGTAAATTATGTAGTAATATTTTTTTTTATAATCCTATTTACTTAGTGACATACTTTTTAATTCAATTAAGGCATTAAATTATATTAATAAATGAATATAAAATAATTATTTTATATAAAAATAAATTTATATAATTGAGATATCAATAAAAAAAATGCACCTTAATTATGTAAGTGGGACGCGGGAGGGAGTATTCTTGCTCCGATGACACTGACAACGATAAGAATTCGATTGCATTTTTTAAAAGATTACTTTGAATTGAAGAATGAAAAAGTCTCATGCGCAACTGGTGCATATTTAAATAATAATATATTTTAGGTATAAAAATTATAATTTTTATATGTAACAACGATAAATTTTATATATAACAATAATAAATTTTATGGAAAAATGTCAATCAGGACCTGAAATATGAAAAAACTATCAATTTAAGGCCTTAAAGATTTTTCCAATCGATTCAAGGCCTGAAAGATAGAAAACTATCAATTCAGGGCCCGAAAGATAAAAACTATCAATTTAAGGCTCACACATTTTAAGGTCATGTTTGACACTTATACTTCATATTTTTATTTTATGTTCTTATTTTTTTTTAGGGTTTACGATTCAAGGTTTACGGTTCAGAGGGTTTGGGGTTTAGTGTTCAGGGTTTAGGGTTTTAGTGACAAACATGACCTTAAAATTTATAAGTCTCAAATTGATAGTTTCTATCTTTCAGGCCCTGAATTGATAGTTTTTTATCTTTCAGCCCTGAATTTATAATTTTTTATCTTTCAAGCCTTGAATCGATAGAAAAAATCTTTTAGGCCTTAAATTAATAGTTTTACTATCTTTCATGCCCAAAATTGATAAAACTCCAAATTTTATATATGGGGTTGCCGGTTGAGTAAACTTGCGTCCAAAATTGAATCCAAAATGCAATTCATATATTGATGCAAGTAAGTGATATTTTTATATAAATAAAAATATTAATTTTACACAAATAAATAAAACTACCAATTTATATGTTAAATTTCATAATACTAAATATTGTAAATATAGATGTAGATGCATTAGCAAAAACAGAAAAATAGTTATATATATATTGAGAAATTTCCTGAATAATTTTTTTTTACAAATGAGTCGACAATGTTACTAGCAACGAGTTTCTATGTTTACATTTATTTCACGCGCTAAATATTCATTAAAAAAAATACTCGTATTGATGAAGACATCAAGTTGTGAGTTTGAAAAAGCCAACACTCTCCCTTTCTCTTTCTGAGAATATTAAAATAATATAGGTTTTGGTGATGGAGGAAACGTATGATGGAATCCTGAGGCAGTGGCAGTTTGTTATTCGCTATAATATAGCGAAAAACTGAAACGGGTTTAACAAATAATTGAATTCCCACCACTCGTTCCCTGTATTTTCCTTTCACCTCAAGAAACTTCATTACAACATTCTTTCTGTCTCTTTTGTCTATATATAGCCACCTCCCTTTGTCCCCATTTACCCTTATTTGTCTAATTCTCTTCTCCCTCATTTCATCAACACTTTGTTTTTGGGTTTTTAGCTTAAAAAAATGGATGAAGTAGATGGTCATTGTATAATGGATGTGCAGATGCCTCCAGGGTTCAGGTTTCATCCTACTGCGGAGGAGATTATCACTCACTATCTTCTCAACAAAGTCATCGATACAAGATTCACATCTCTACCTATAGGACCAGAGGTTGATCTCAACACTTGTGAACCTTGGGATTTACCTAGTAAGTATCTAACTATATATATATATATATATATATTTATTTAGTTATATTCACACCCATCTTTTGGGTACGGTATTGCAATTACAGGTTCTTAATTTGTCCATGATTTTAACAAAGATATATCGATCAAAACCTTGACTTAATTATAGTTGTGAGCTCAGCTAAGATGTCATCACATTAATTTTTTCCCTTCTTTCTTTGATTTTTATTCATCATGCTTTGCCTCTCTACTCTAGGTTAAGTTCTTATTTCAGTACCAGTCTTTTCGACTTTTGTGAATTGAAAATAGTCCTGTAACATTTCATTATACGATGTTTTAGTCTGGACCAACTACTGGAGACAAAACATATGATTAGCGCTGACGTGATAGAGTCTGATTCTTCAATAGGATGTTTCACCTTCTAGTTATTGGATTAAATGTCAAACAATTAAAAAAAGTTGCATGACTACTTATATTTAATTCATGAAATTGAAAGTGGACAGAACTGAAATTGAAATAGGGTTACTTACGAAACAAGTTTAATTTGGTATAGCTAGCTTGCTTCGGCTTGCAAAGTAATATGCCATGACCGTAAAACCCTAATCTTTTGTATGATCAGTTAAAGATTGTGGAAGATTCAATAATGAATCTGAAGCATGCGCACAGTTAATAATTGTATATATATATATATATATATATATATATATATATATATATATATATATAGTAATGTTTTAATGTAAATTTGCATCAAATTTATAAAAATGTGTGGTAAATAATTAATAATCTGAATGGATTTTGTGTGGATTGTGCAGAGAAGGCGAAGATGGGAGAAAATGAGTGGTACTTTTTTTATCAGAAAGGTAGAAAGTATGCAAGAGGCAGGAGAACTAATAGAGCAACTAAATCAGGATACTGGAAGGCTACAGGAAAAGATAAGGAGATACACAAAAAGGGCAACAAATCATGCCTTGTTGGGATGAAAAAGACACTTGTTTTCTACAAAGGAAGAGCTCCAAAAGGAGAGAGAAGTAATTGGGTTATGCATGAATACAGACTCGAAGGCAACTTTTCTGATTACAACCTCTCCAAAACTGCAAAGGTAACTATACCCTAATTAAACCTACCATTAGGATCTCATATATTTCAATTTAATTTAAGAATTAACTAATTTTGATTTGTTTTTAACCTAGGTGATAAATATCTAAAATGGCTTGCGAACAATACTTTTGTATATAATTAAGATTAAATAAAATTGAGATGTACATCATCGGACTATTAAGGTGCATGAGTTAAATTCATTTTTAGGTCCCACAGGACACAAGACCTCACGATTTGGTCCTGTAAGAATTTTTTCATGCAGTTTTGGTCCTTTCATTACGGAATTCGTTAAGTTTATCTACGCTTTTGATTTCAAATCTTATCTTCAGGCCAAAAATCGCAAATGATTTTTAACCAAGACGAACGATGAGACTTAAACCGCATGAATAAAAAACGCTTTTTGAACCAAAGTGGTGGGTCGGACCGAACTCATGTGGTACTGTGTCCTATGAGATCATAAATGAATTTAACTCTAAGGTGCATGATTTGAACGGTCAATTTTTATCTTGAAGGAGCTCATGAAATTACGTGAAATAACGTGCGATAGGTAAATATTTTTAAAAAAACAGAAATTAATAATCTAAGAACCTAACGAAGCAAGAAGTAATAATTTAAGGATTTTTTGATCCATTAATATGCCTAAAAATATTGTCACCATACGTTAATATGTCGTCACTATGTCAATAAGTGATTTTTTTTTTGATGGCAGGAAGAATGGGTTGTTTGTAGGGTTTTCCGCAAGAAAAGTAGTAACGAAACAAGTGATCATCAAGGTGTGGAAGTAGTAAAACTGGACTCTTATAATGTGGATCTTAGTCCGACACTGCCACAATTGACAGACTACTCTTGTTCCACTGAAATATCACCCACTTCAACTACTTTTGCACCAAAAGAGGAATGTCAACAAGACTTTAAACCCAATAATATTTGGATATCAAAATTGATTTCTAACAACCATAACCAAATCAAAACGTTACACCCTGATCCAAACAACTTTTTTTTCAACTACTCCATATTCGGACCCCATAAATAATCCAAACCCGAGCCCCATCTTGTATCACCAAATTGTTCATCCCAATTCCTTTTTTCCTCATCATTATTCAAATCAATATCCTTCAAACTCAGATTCAAGAATTTTTGGACCAGATAGCTATACTAATGTCACAGGTGAATATGAGTCCACCGATATGGGGACTTTTTCGTCATTTAACAACTCCATCATCAGCCCGTCACATAACATTACTGGACTTAGAGATGATTTAGTGAAGGCCTGCGATGAAGGTCTGTCTTTCAGTACTCCCAGTAATAGTATGCCAGATTTTGATTCCCTGTGGAGCTAATTGATTGAAGGCTTATTATATAGAGGCTTGGTTCTTGATTTCGTTATATTCACATGCATCTTCAGTATAGTGTGTAGATATACATATAAACTTTTACGTATGTGTTTTCAAGGAACTCTTGAGTATGCTGTATGTTTTGAACCTGCAAGTATACTGTAATATAAATAATTTTTTCATGGGATATTAGTTATGCTCTTGTCTCAACTCCCAATTCTAATGTGTATATACATATATACGAGTACAACAATTAAGGAGGTGCATGCAAAAATATATGTTTTTCACGAATTGATTAAGATTAGTGATTATGAAAAAATTAATTAATAATATATATTAGTAGTATTTGTAAAAGGTTCAAAGAAAAGTTGATAGTGTTCGTAAAAAAAGTTAATAGTGTTTTAAGAAGGCTCATAAGCTACTCACTCCCCTTTTAACTTTTAGCTTATAAATCTTGTTGATAATTTATTTAATCTAATAAAAAAAACGCTTTAAATTGCTTCTAAACACAATTTTATGTTATTATAATCACTTATAATTTTATTTTATTTTCGACAAAAATTTATAATTTTTTTAAAACACCAGTTCAGTCAGCACTTCAAATATGGTTTCCACTAAGAGTAACCATATTTTTTAAATCTGGAGTAATTAATTTATTCGGAAGAAATTATATCGAAAATCTTTAATGCGTGTCAAATATATATGATTGTGTGTTCTGATGTAAATCATGCATAATTAGAAAGAAAATGTAATATCACCACGAAATACAAAATAGACATTGAAATCCGACGTACAGATAAATTCTCGGTTTTGTCTTGATTTATTCTTTATGTTAGTAAAATACTAACATTAATCACGATAAATTCTCTGTTTTGTCTTTGTTTCAAATAATATACTATATTTTATTTTAGTAAAATATAGAGTTCAAAATTTTGCTTAAAGAATTCAACTTGTTTGTCAATATATACAAATGACCATTCAACAAAGAACAATAAATGTAATTTCATTAAGTTATGTAATATTTACTTTCTATATATAGTGTACTTAGTATCTACATATAAAATAACAAAGTCTCCTAGTAAATTTTTTATTTATTTTTAGAACTTTTCATTATTTAATCGAGTATAAAGCTCGATATACATCACAAAATACAGTATGATATAATTATGCTTATAATAATAAATAATTAAGTGGTTATATTTATATTGAAGCGTACGTTACATATTTAAATTGAGAATAAAGCTCAATCTGTATCATAAATTACAGCATGCATGATAAAAATATATGTATGCTTATCCGTGATATCACTTATATATATATATATTGAAGTTTTTACGTCTTTTCGACATTGTGTCCAAAACTAGAAATAAAAAACGATTCAAGAGAAGTAAGACTAAAATATCAAAGTAGAGCTCCTTGTCATGTATGATTGATTGTAAGAGAAGGCTCAGAAGGCAGTGAATTTTTCACTTTAGAAATTTAATGAGTAACAAACTAAAATTGTATGTGTATATGCATGAGTTAATACAGCGAGGAAAGTTAGAATCATGGGAGAGTAGGGGAAAGGGTAGGCTTGGCAACTTTGACTACTCCACAATCACTAATATACAGAGTCTTAAGAGGCTTGTCCCATATCGCACGAAAGCAGTTTTCGCTTTCTCTCATCTCCAATAAACTCTGCAAAATCGCTGTACTGTCGGACTCTTTTCTCCTGGTTTATAAGTCGGTATGGAAGCTATGGCTGTCACAACATCCATCCCTGTTATAGACAACATCACATTTTCAAATAGTATAAGAGAGGCTGAATGTTTTGCAGACGAAACCATGAAATATAGTAACATAAAATCTTAGCTAAGTAATATGTCCATTAGTGTTTGTTGAAACCATATAACATATTATAACTCAATAGAAGTGCAATCAAGAATATATAAGTTAAGAGTAACAGCAAATACTTTTAGTGAAGCAACTAATACCTTTTAAAAAATACACACCGTTGCACAAAGGCAACTGGTGTATACAAGTTTTTGCCATAAGTTAAAAACAAGTCAATATGAAATGAAAATGTAACTCAATAGATTCAGAGTTACAACACTTCCTTGGGCTCACATTGCCATGAAAGAACCTGATTGAAACTAAAGTTGGTACATAGGCATTCAGATATCCAACTAGGTTTTGGCCTTACGATATATCCCAATGGGTAACTCGAAGAATGCCAGATATGGAGTCATATGATATGGTGTGAATGAGATGGATGCATATATATGCCACATCCCTTTTCAAGTTACATGAGGCAAGTATAGTAAGTACAAAATATTCATCAGGAAGTTGGTAGCAGAAGTAGGGATCGTTGAGAAAGCCAGGTACTTGGACAGATTAATATAAGACTTGAACTTTTTTACTTTAGAAAAGAAACCTAGAGATGAACACAGAGCAGTTGAACTATAATTTAATTCCTAATCAGCTTAGTTTATACAAAAATGATGCAAATTTAATCCTAAAATCACAAACTGAATCGGCTTACCAGTATTATACAAAAATGTGTGCCAAAAGTTAGATTTTATTTCTAAAGTCACTTTTGTTCTTCAATACACTTTTTTCAGGTCACATTCTCTAAAATAAAACGTCATCCAATGCATTTTCTTCATACCAATTCTCCTAAAATACATCTAGTCGATAATCTATAAGTTTTGACAGCTACCAAAGTCTCACAACTGTATTCCCTTAAAAAACTCAAAGTGCAAAGTCCCATACAAGAAATGCAACTAGAGGCATATATAGGTTTTGTATCCCATAAGCACCATGAGCAACAACTGATCTCATTAACTATCAGAAAGTTGAATGGTAAATTTGAATGCTGTCTCAACTCTAGATTATAGACATCAGTACCATCAACAGTAGAAAACTTCATATATCCTTTTTTTTTTTTTTTTTTTTTTAATATCCTATGATCCTTGAGGCCTTTTTATTTCTCTATCATATCAAAGCACCCCTTCATCCTATAGTTAAAGCAGTTGAGCACTGAACTCTCATTCATTTTGTCCTGATTACAGAACAAATTCTACAAGATATGTTTATCACTAATCCAAATCATATTGCAATACTGAATCTTACTACCCTAGATGTGCCTATGAGACCGTATTTCTTAAAGGGCTTGCCTCATTTAAATAACTAAAAATTCTTGCAGCATTAAGCCTAAGTTGGCATCACAGAAATTACTAAACTTGCAATTAATTGATGGAAATTAAATTGGATAAGCTTGCCTTCCTGGACAAATTCCATTCTAATCACAATTAACTTAATCACTGAATTCACGCAAGTCTAGCATAATCAAAATCAAAATTGCAGTAATTCAAACTCACCCTCAAGCACAGATCCGAACACAATGTTCTTGCTATCGAGCTGCGGGCAGGGCCCCGGGCCGGTCGTTATCAAGAACTCCACATTATGGTAATTCGGGCTGAGCTTCAAACTATCATCATCATCATTTTCCGACAAGCACAAGGAAACAACACCGGGCCTGGAGTGCTCCAGCAGAAAGGCCTTGGATTCAACAGTCTCCGTATTCCTAATCAGGTCAACCGGCGGCCTAATTTCCCTTTTGTCCCAGGCCCTGGCGGCCCGCTACAAAGAACTGGCCCGGAAGTATCTTATGGACCAAATTGCCCTTGTAGGATGAGCCCGAGGAGCCATTGCACATGGATTTGAAATTGGAGACGGTAATCGGGACGAGATTTCCGTAGAGGCCGAGTACGACTCGGCCGAGTGGCTCAGACTCGGCGCAGAGTGAGAGATCGGACTCGCCGAGTGTGCGATTGAGGAAAAAGGAGGGGCAGAAGCTGAATTCGAGGAAAACGCGGTCGGTGACGGTGGTGTCGGGTGTTAGGGGAGCGGCGGCGGAGGTGGTGAGGGGGGTGAAGAGGGGGAGAGTGGTGGAGAGGAAGAGCAGGGAACGACGGTTTAGGGGGAGACGGTGGGGGTGGGGGTGGGGAGGTAGGATGGGGTTGGGGGGGAGATAGGAGGTGGTGGAGCAACCCATGGTGGGTTGTGTTGCATGGCGGTGATGGTGGTGGAAGGGTGGGAGAAGGGGGAGGGTTTGGGTTGTGAGGCTATGCCTATGTGGGATGTTTGGATGCCACACAACTTGGAATTGGATTGAATGTGGGGTACGCTCTCTACTCTATATTGGTAATTCGTTATTTTCTGGATAATGAAATGAGATATTTAGAAAATAATTTTGAATTTTTACTTTTCTTTTGCAGGCACTCAAATTTACGATTGTTTAAGGCTAAATTCTTACGTATACCATTTGCTTCAATTTTAAGTTGGTGTAATAGGAATTTAATTTTTTTGTATATTATAATTTTTTTTACCAGTTTTTTTTTTTAATCGATCCTGTCCGATTCGAATGGTTCATGATTTTAATGTTTAGGGTGTAGATTGTTCATCTATATTAAAATCAATAAAATCGCACCTATTGTATTTTTACAAGAATCTACAAGACACAATGTCATATAATTTGTTTAAGCTCGCTTTGGAATAGTACAAGTTATATTTGAGTTTTTATTCATATCTCCTCCGCCCTATTTTTTATTATTCATTTATCGTAGTATACCTAAAATTAAAAAAAAAGAGGAGATAATAAGATTAAATGGTGTAGAAAGTGGGAAAGTGGGTTTTGGTGGAGAAAATAATAAGATTAAATAATGTAAAGTGGGTTTGGTGGAGAGAAATAATAAGATTAAATAAGATTAAATGTTGATTTATCATTTTATTTGAAAAATGAATAAACAAAATTAGACGACTATTTACGAAAAGCGGATAATCAAAATCGTGATTAGAGAGAGAGTAGTTTATTAATTGAGTGGTCTCATTACAAGATCCGCAAGACTCATAATAAGATTTTTAGAAGCGCAAATATATAAAAAATGTAAAACGCAATTATTCCAAATGTAAGATTTAACCAAGTTCTCACATTAATAAAGCTTGTATTTTTCTATGTAAATAAATCGACTTTTCAAAGATAACAAGTTGACGCTTCTAAAATTGGACTATGATTCAAGACGTGCAAGACCCGCCGCAAAGATATAAGATCCAAATTTTAATAATATTATCTTGAATGAGTTTTAATCTAGTTAACAAGAGTTAAACTCAATTTATTATAATATTTTTGTACTCTTTTTATATATCTTTTACTTATCGAGCTCGATTTTGTTTAATTTCAAATTGTATTTAACATGAAAGTTTTTCGAGCTTATTTAACACATATATCAATGTGAACACGCTTTTATTGAAAATTTTAAATATATGTGAATAGTGATTAACCGAATTAGTCAAGTGTCAATCCATATGATCAAAAGGTCATACTTACTGCAGAATAACAAATCACCACAACTCATATCATTTTGGTTTGACCGATCTAAAAGTTCCAACTCACGTGGTCGGACCTACAAGGCACCCCTTGCCACGGGAAGAAACTTCTATCAAAGAAGGTGGAGTTTAAGATATTTAGTCTCTACACGAGAAGATATGAAAGTCAACACTCTTCCACTTGCCTCTAAGGACACACTTGTCCCACGCCCCTATAACCAATCGAAATTTAACAACAACAATATAACGACGTTGTACATATGCTTAATATGCAAAGATGTACATGATATCTTCTCAAATGTCCATTAAAAGGACAACAAGGGAGGTCTCATCATTCACAAGACTATAAATAGAGGTGGAATGTGTTTTTAGAAGGGTTCTAAACTTCCTATAATATATTTTTTAAATATTAAATCTTAAGAGCATTTAAATGAGTCGGACTTTGAATGTTTACCCTCATAAATAGTTGGGGGACTAGGAAAACAAAGCCCATTTGTGCTTTGTAATTTATAAGTTGGAATAAGGTCCAGTTGATAAAAGATTCATATCCGAAAAAGATGTTGGAGGCCCATTTTACGAACCTGATTGTGACGGCGTAATTTTGTTTTACGTTGGTTGTTTATGAACTCGTCGGTGGTTTTTAAAGAAGTTTCCCCGTTAAAAACATTTGTGCGCGCTTTTTGTTGATATCTACTTTCTATAATTATTTGTAATGTTATTTCTAACATGTTGATTAAATGCTCGAGCCATAAACTATCATAAGTGGCCAGACACAAATGAAAGAGCTCATTGCAAGCATAACTTCAAAAGCGTCCTAATTACACATAACGGACACTTATACTCTCTCGGTCAAGAAAGATAACATTTTTATATCAAGTTTGTGGACGTGCATTGGTTAGATAATTTGGAAAAAAAAATAGTGTTATTTTTATGGAAAAGATTTCAATATGGAGAAAACATTAGATGAAATTAAGGGTAGATTTTGATATTGATGCTTGATGAAATATCCATTTTTTTTTTTGTGATTACTCGTTTGCTGATTGATTAGAAAATTTTAGGAAAATACTTGAGAGCTAATGACTCATGTATAGTTATACATCACTGTAAAACTGTACACTTTGTTCTTATTCTCTCTTGAATAAAACAACTTTTACCTACCCAAAAAAATAATAATAATCGACTCATACTCCCAAGCATGGAACATATATAAATATCTTAATCTCATAGGGTAAACCCAAGAACACCCATTTTTACATCTTCTCTACATCTTTTATTACAGTTTATATGATGAGATTGGAATTGACTTGAGCATTAGATTGCTCGCACCGAAACCCTCTCCCGGCGTGGTTTATTTTTTCAAGTCCAACGGGTCAAATTCGAATCGGACCAAGTGGGAAAGATGAAGATCCGTGAGCCGATCTTAGCTCACATCAACTATCTTTTCATTGTTAAGACATTGAACTTATGAAGTTGATAAAAAAAAATCATTATTAGATATACATATATATATTTCACAAGAAAAATAAAATTTAATGTTAGTATTATGCACAATAATATGCGCTACATGAACATCCATTGATCTAGCCTCCCTACCTTGAATGCATCGTTCTCCATTTTATTCCTTTGAAACAGAAGTTGCTTCGGAGTTTCCACCGACAAAGAACACTTGAACCATGGTTTCTTCATCACTACTGCAACATTTATCTTGTGATGATGAAAAAACACGAAGACGCTTTTTCCCATCTTTTTTGATTTGTGCAGCCGCAGCTGCAATCCCTATGATACGGCCTTGCGTTCTCTCTGAGTTTCAGACGTCGATATGCCTCCATTAAAGCATCGAACCAACACATCCTCTGCCACTGTGTTCATCTCTAGTATTAGTTCATAAGAGAAAAGGTATTAGTTGAGAAAATGTTTTATAAATGAGATATACTCCTTGTTACTCTCTGATGATGAAAATTGACAAGGTACTTATATATATAATTGAGTTGAACAAGAATTGTGGAGATTTCCGGAATTGGGATCAAAGGATGTTCTGTTTTGCTCTGTTTTTGGAATAATTAATTAAGGTATGAGGCGATTAAGACAGAGAATTTAGAGGATGGTGGTGGTTTATTTCATGACATTCTTTGGCTTCATTCACCAACTCAACGGCCTCTTTACTAACTTTTACTTGTCCCTTATATTGTCGTTTTCCGTTTCTTGTTTTACCCACTGTTTATCACCTCATTTTCTTGGCCATACCGATAAAATGTAATTAGTTCTTGAAAACGTAAAAGATTAAATGTGTAAGATCCTGATTGACCGGATTTAAAGAAATTACAAAACTTCAGATGCATGAAATATGATACAACTTTGTACAAATTAATATTAACTCTTCCCAAAATGTTAAAGCATTAATCTTTAAATTATGTTATATCTCATCATAAGATCGTCTTATACAAGTGTGTCTCGTTATTTTATATGTAGCTCTAGCTCTAAATGGATTTTATAAGATACATAACATATTCGTTTGTCAAATAAAACAGATCGATTTTATTGACATACTATCGTGCAAATTTTAATTTATTTAAATTCCTAATCATGATTGTGATGATCAAATTCAAAGTGTTGAACAAGTAGGATGGTCAATCTAAGTCAAGTGTGATATGGTGAGCATGGAACCGGGTTCGGTTCAGTCAGAACCGGTCTAAATCTCGTGAACCGAACTCAAGATAGATCTGCAGATGAAGACCGGTCCATGATCGTTATAATCATTATCGCAGCGCACCGAAGACGCTTTGTTTCGAGCCTCCGATTTCATGCCTTGCACGAATCCAATTCTAATTAGTTGAGGGTTTTATTTGTTAGCACTAGAAGGTTCTATTCCGCTTGTCATCTTCCTCAATTGAGCGGTTTATAGAAAACACACAATACTTAGGGTTCTTCAAAGGAGGTGTGAGCATTTTTATTCAAGTAGATCAAACCGCGAGTGTACTGTGAATTGCTTGTTCTCATTATGAAAGTGTGGTGCCCCGATCCCGTGGATGTAGGCATTTCGTCGAACCACGAACCGCGGTTTTCATTGTTTGTTTCAATATTCTGGGTTGGGTTACAGTTCGAGTATTAGTTGCAGTGTTGTATAGTATCACTTCTTACTCTATACATTATCAATTGCTACTACTTAACAAGTGGCGCCGTCTGTGGGAAGTATTATGGCAGCAATTAAACTCGATATTGAAAAGTTTACAGGCAAGAACGATTTTGGGCTTTGGAAGATCAAGATGAAGGCTCTTCTCACTCACCATGGGTTGTTGAATGCACTCAAACCCGCAGATCAATGGCCGGCTTCATCTTCAACCAACGCGACTGAGAATTAAGCCAAGAAGACTAAAATCCTTGAAAAAGCTCACAGCACCATCATCTTGTGCCTTGGTGACAAGCCACTGAGGGAGGTTGCAAAAGAGAAATCTGCTTGACTTTGGGAAGAGATCGAGGATTCAGATCAAGCAAAAAAATCGTGATCTAACAAGTTGTACATGAAGCAGAGGCTATTAGCTTTCAAAATGACAGATGAAAAGGGTTTAAATGAGCATTTGGATGAATTCTTGAGGGCCATGGATGATCTGGAAAGTTTAGAAGTCAAGATGGAGGATGATGACAAGGCTTTGATGCTTCTGAATTCCCTGCCTAAGTCATTTGAAAACTTCAAAGACACTTTGTTGTTTGGAAGGCAGGAACAACTCAGTTTTGATGCAATTCAAACTGCCATCAAGACCAAATTTCTGCAAATGAAAGAAAAATTCAAAGGATGAAGAAGGTTTGAATGTCAAGTTCAAGGGAGGAAAGAAGAAGTTTAACAAGAAGAAATATGGGAAAGGTGCTCCATCTGATCAGAACGAGGGATTTGTGGAAAAGAGAAAATGTTTCTCTTGTCACAAGACTGGTCATCTAAAGAAGAATTGTCCAGAAGAGAGAAGAACAAGGACCAGAAGGCAAATGAAAAGGCCAAAGATGCAGAAGCAGCAGTAGCAGCAGAAGGCTATGAAAGTGCAGAAGACATGATTGTTACAAATTCTAAAATGCATGAAGAATGGGTTCTTGACTCTAGGTGTTCCTTCCATATGTGTCCCACTGCTAGACGGTTTGAAAACCTCAAGATGAGAGATGGGGGGTCTGTTCTGCTAGGAAATGATATGGGATATAAGGTGAAAGGGAGTGGATGTGTGAAAATCAAGATGTTTGATGGGAAAACCAGAATTCTCACAAATGTGAGATATGTTCCAGGACTTAAGAGGAATCTTATGATTCTTATCTCATTAGGATCTCTGAATGCTTTGGGATATGAGTTCAACACACAAAATGGCTTAATTCATGTCACTAAGGACAACAGATTAGTGATGAAAGGGGAAAAGTCAAATGGACTCTACATCCTGATAGGAGAAACTGTGACTGGAACTGTTGATGTCACTTCAAGCTCACCAGATGCATCTCTATGGCATAAGAGGCTTGCCTACATTGGAGAGTGTTGGGAGATGAATTTAAATAAAAGATTATATGATTTTGATTAAGATCCCAAAACCCCTGAGTATGACATGTTCAGTAATGATCTTGATAGTTGAGTCAGATTCGCTTTTAGAGTATTCGGGATGTTATCCGCAAAATGTATAAGTCGCCAGATATAGTTTCGTAATAGTCTCTCAAGACTCAAGATGAAATCGAGAGATCAAGACTCAAAGATGAAGACTCAAGAAAAGACAACAAGATAAATCTAAAGACTCGTAAGACTCGTAAGACTCGTAAGACTCAAGATGCAAGATCAAGACCGAAAGTATTCAAGATCAAGAAAACTAAGAGCACAAGAATTATCAAGACTCAAGAATATATCGAATGCTCAAGATGAACTCCAATGTTCCAAGGCAATCGAATATATCTATCTCAAGGATGTAACATCGAGAGAAACGCGATGCCTTAAAAAGTTAGATATTGCCAAGACATTCAAATGCGCATAAAAGGAACTAAGTCAAGTATTGTTATGTTATATCAAACTCAGAGTTTGTGATCAAAAGAGAGCAAAAGGTGTCTACCCTTAATCAAGACAAAAGTCAAAAAGAGGAAGATGACACTGCACTATACCGACAACGACAAAGGACAAGCCTCTCAAAAAAATGTCGATGTAATGTAAAAAGTTCCAGATCGGAAAAAAGTGAAGACGGCTACATGAAAGGCTATCATTTAAAACGTGTTAGGGAGTTTCAAACTCTAAATATAGCCGCTTTCACACACCATAAGAGGAACTCACGGTTATATCTCCAACGGATAGTTTTCAAGAGTGACCTTGGTGTATGCCTATAAATACCGGGTGACCTCTACATAGTAAGGTTACGGAAATTTATACGCAACAAGAGCTCAAACTTATTCTTATGAAAAGTTAAAGCACTCAAACACCTTGAATTTCCCAAGTGCTTTTTATATTGAAGAGAGCTCAATTTACTAAGCCTAGCGTGATAAGTTTTATCCAAAAGCTTAGTCGAGATATCCTAACCCTTCAGATTGTGCTTTATTGTAAAGGATATCTTATCCTAGTTGAAACCAACCAAGAAAACCCCAAACCCTCGAGAAGGTAGTTGGAGTGTGTTTGTTGGTAAGTAGAGTTGTAAAGAGTTAGTAAACCACGCGAGTAGTAAAAACTCTAGAGAAGAAGTTAGTAAGCCATGTGGGTAGTCCCAAAAGCTTGTGTGTGATCGAGTAAGTAAACTACGGAGGTAAATAAAAAAAACTCAAGGTCGGGTTGAGTAAGTAAACTACGCGGAGTAAGTCGTAAAACTCAGGGCGAAGTTGAGTAAGTAAACTACGAGGTAGTCGAAAAGCTCGCTTTTGATAGTGAATTTCTCTCAAGAGTCGTGGAGAGTGGATGTAGGAGCTTGAGTCTCCGAACCACTATAATCGGCTGTGTTCTTTTATCGCTTCCTTATCTGTGCTTAATTGTTCAGATCAACTTGATTGTGAAAGCATATTTTTCATTGATATTCGCTTGAATCAATCCACCGAAAAGTTGCTTAAGTAATTCATGGCCTTAATCACTATTTCATAAGGGGAAGGTTTTCAAAGAAAGTTTAAAAACGAAAGTATAATCTAAGGCCAACCATTTCAAGACGATCGAAAGAATAGAAGAAGAGATAATTACCAAACCGAACTCTCATCCGAGGATTCAAGAAGTTAGTTATCCGATCCAAGCAACTCAGATCTCTCGGACACTCGGGACTCGGGTTGGGATTATCGAGGTATCCGAAAGTTGTTTCAAGATCACCGCCTCAAGAGATTTTTGACAGAATAACTGCGGCTTTTTAACCTAATCTTCGTGATTTTTCCACCCAAGTCGACCTCAAGAAGAAAAAAGTTTTAAAATCACCTAACACGCAGTATTCCCCCATACACGTAAGACTGTTCTCACCGGACCAACAGAGAGTATATGCATATCAATTTTATACCTAAGTAATAACAATGATTAAATACAGAATTATTATTTTGTTTTGAACGAGCCTCATGGGGGGAGGGTCATCGCCGCCACTAATAATAACTCACAATCATCCTTCGAATTTATTCATGTGAAATCTACTTTTGGCCGTCCCGTGGGGGGAATTTCTCCAAAAGAATCCACAAATAAATAAATCACGGAGGTCAAAAATTAATTCAATTTTATTATTCGGAATAAAATTGTCAATTAATTATTTAAACATACTTAGTAATTTTCGGTGAGATTTTTCAAAATATTTTTTCATGCATCGATATTTAAACACAATTTAAATAAGCATAAAATAATGCAAAATATCAAAATAAAAATTAAACACATTGGGAACATATATTTAATTGTCACGGGTTAATTTTATCGTGTCTTGATCTTGAGAAATCGCTTCATAGCCTTCATCGCTCGTCTTTAAAAAAATCTCCCACTCGTCCTCAACAACATTTTTTTTTATAATGTCCTCCGCCTAGGTCCTAAACGACGTCCGACATCGGGTATCTCATGGCCCGGACACGATTCGCAGGCAAGGCTCAGGCGCGACGCCAAGGTTTATCTATGCTTATCTCGCTGGTTCGCCGGGCAAAGACTTAAGGAGGGGATTCGGATTCGCTACCAAGATTTCACCATGAGCTACTTGAAGTTGGAGTTGGCACCCGGCCAATGCTATGCTGGTTTTTGCCTTCTCCCCCGCCGGGGCGCCACGCCCAGCCAGGCTTGTCGCAGGCGCCAGGCGCTTTCGCCTTAAAACAGGTTTCAAGGCTAAGGCTCAGAAGCGCCGTTTGGCCATCACAAGACCTCGCCACCGCCGCCCGGTGTTTTCGCCACGCTGAGGTTCACAAGGCGCCGAGCGCTGAAGCTTAGCCCTCAGACAAGATCCACCTAGCACTTCATGCTTGGCTTTAGACGTCCGGCACTTGGTCGCCTGCCTTTAATTCTTTCCTTCGTTTCGATCCTTATAATTTATTTACAAAAATAAATAAACTTAGATCTAGACTAGTCTATTACATTGATCAAATCAAACAAACCAATCTACTCGTGGGATTTTCTCATTTAGGCAAAAACTAATTCGAATCTAATCAATTAAAAACCACAATTTATATGCATGCATAAATTTAAACATTCATCAAATACCATGACAATTGGATACCTGGAAAAAAGATCTAGCAATTCTATTCGGGATGAATATTTAAATATAAATTTAATTCTAAGAATTATTACTAGCATGAATTAATCCTATATTAATTCAAATAATAATTCAACAACAAATCATGATATAAACAGCTCACATAAATCCCACGACGCGAATTGCTACGGGTTTACGGAACTAACCTTTCTGAGTGACAACCGTTGAGAAGATGGATCCCATGTTGGGGAATGATTCGCACAGATCTATTCGGGGTGAATATTTAAATACAAATTTAATTCATTAATTATTACTAGCATGAATTAATCCTATATTAATTCAAATAATAATTGCAACAACATATCATGCATATAAAAAGCCACGTAAAACCCACGACGCTTGAATCTACTGGTTTACGCGGAACGCATTCTCCTGGATGGCAAAGGACTTTGGTCGGACGACTAACCAAAAGGACTTCCCAAGTATTCCTTAGCCCTTGCTCGACAATCCGGTGGAAGGATACCGCGAACAATTAAAAAAAGGAAAAAATAAACTTTGTTGCACCACTTATGTGGATTTGCTAATATTTCCAAAGACATGGAATTGTACTTGGGAATGAACTAATCATCCCCTATTTATAGGAGAGGAGGGCACGAAATTTTGGTGGTTTTTCAACGTGGGAAAAGACTTTTTTTGGTCACCAAGAAATCTTGAATATATCCCATATATTCTTTTTTTCCCATAATTAAAATATTCCACAAAAATCCACCTCCTCTATTTTATGGTATATAATTTTAAAAATTTGAGCAAGATTCCAAGATTTAGATCTTCTTGAATTTATGAGATATTCTTGTATTTCAAGAAATACATATCTTCCATAATATCTTTTCAAGAAAATCAAGAAAATCTTTTTGCCTCTATTTTCCAAAAAAATTTCGAATCTCTTATGAATAACCAAGGGAGATTTCTTGAATTTAATGAGATAATCTTGTATTCCAAGAATACATATCTTCATTCCATAACAAAATTCAAAGAAAATCTTTCTCCCTTTTTATTCATAATTTTCAAAAATAATGGGGAAATATAAGCAACAATATTTATTTTATTTTAATCACCTTTTTTCAGTTATGGACTATATGTTGGGCTACTCAGAGGAGAATTAAGATTGGACCTTCTAATGGATCTTGAATATCTAATTTTGAGCCACAATATAATTCAAGCCCATAAATATTAATTAATCTCACTACATAATTAATATCAGACTATCCATCTTAACCCATATTTACAAATAATATGGCTCTTGGCCATTATTTCCCGTGTTTAAGATTATCTAGCCCATTAATTAATTCAAGCCACCAAATAGCTTTCCATTAATTAATATCTTTTGTCCTTGGTCGAGGAACGGTTCAACATTATTATCCATACCAAAAACAAATTCCACTTGCAAGATTTTGTATGATAAAACTTATGAACCTCCTGGGGCAAATCAAGCAAGCGATTGATTTATTACACCATTCTTCAGATAAATCTTAGCAATCACATGTGACCAATAATATTGCCCAAGATAAAGACGATTGAATCTCTCTCGATTCGCTACCCATGATAAGTCAAAGCAATAGTTACCGATCCCACGTGATCCTATTTCGGGACGAAGGTTAAGAAACAACGAACCATCGAGGTCTAATTCTTCCATGTTCGGGCCTCAAGAATTTATCCTCCCAGAGGTCCTATTCAAACAAGATCACCATGCACTAGTGTAATCTCTGGTCAAGACAAACCAATCGAGCCTTACACCTCAACCTTTCGCGATGGTTGTTCATTTCCATCTAGGTCGTGAATGGCGATTTATAGTTACAAGGATCGTTAATTTAATCTTTCGTGATCGGGTATCACTAAATTAACTACAAAGTAACACGCATTTAATTATTGAACAGCTTATGCAATAAATATATATAACATTCAATCATATTTAAAGCATCATGATAAACAATTTATTTCAAAGAATAAGTCCGAAATTCAGCCGATTATACAAAGTAAAAGCATACTTTTCAAGATAATCCCAACAATCTCCCACTTATACTCAAAGTCCGCTTTTAAGTATACTACAACACATCTCGAGTAGTCCGTGACATCTAATGTCACCTACACCTAACCTAATAATTTCTCCCACTTATACTCAAAGCAGATTGGCAACGGTTTGACACCCATTCCACTCACATGTCTCTCTAATGTATTCAGAGGCAGACACTTTGTGAATGGATCTCGCTAGGGTCGCCCTCGTGACGCTATCTTTGCCACATCTATATCTCCTCTCTTAACGATTTCTGATAAGATGCCTTTCCTTTAATGTGTTTGTTTGACTCAGTGGACTCTTGGTTCTCTTGAATTTGCAAACCGCCCCTCAGCAGATATTGCTAGTCAAAATCGTAACACCATCCAAGTCCACTAAGAAGATCTAGAGCCCAATCGTTCTTTTCACCGCTTCACAAGCAGCCTATTTACCCGAGTCCCATGGTTGAGTCAATGATGCATTGCCACACTCGCCCATTTGATGGCTACACTTCCCAAATGGAAACACACTAACCGAGGCAAGTATAATATCCGAATCTAAATCGATTGGAAATCCGAGTCCATTTAGCCGATGGGGATTGGAGTATTCGATCGATAAATCAACATTCTATCCCGAGTTCTTTTCGTAAACTTCGTAATGTTTTTAATCGTCGCCCAATTCGCTTCCCCGAAGTTACTCGATATTCATACCATGCCTACAAGAAAGCATATATCCGGGTCTCGCACACAAAGAATGCATACATAAGGTTTCCGACAACCAAAGCACAAGGAATACCTTTCATGTCATCTATCTCCTTTTCGCCTTAGGGAACATTTTTTCGATAGATGGATTCCAAGTCCGAAGGTATTTAATCCTTTCGAATTCAGATGTCAATTGTTTCAAAACCAAAGGTCTATGTATGAAACTTCAAGGATAACCCCGACCATCCATTTTTTGTGATCTTGATCCCAAGGATGTGTCCGGGTTTTCCTTAAGTCTTTCATATCAAACTGCTTTTGAAAACCATGCCCTTACGCCCGATCACACCTTCACATCGCTCCCGGCGATCACAATGTGATCTATGTACAAAGATTAAGAATACCAATGCGCTCCGACACGTTTTTTTATACATAATAACTTTCAAACTCGCTTTTGATCAAAACCCATAAGACTTTATAATATGATCAAAACTTTGGTTCCAAGTTCGATGCCGCTTGAGTCCGTGAAATGGACCTCTTGAGCTTTTTACAAACCGGGTGTTTTGGCCCGCTTCAATGAAAAACTAGGGGTTGTCAGATATGGATCTCTTTATCAAGACTTCCGCTACGAAAGTTCGCCTTTGATATCCATTTGCCGATTCAAAGTTTCTAAAATGCGCAAAGAATCGATAAGAGAATACGGATGGACTTAAGCATGGCTGTAAAAAAAAGTTTCCACATAATCGATCCCTTTCTTTTCGAGTATAACCTTTCGCCATTAGTCTTGCTTTTAAAGGTTTCAACCTTCCCGTCCGATCCTCTCTTCCTCTTATATACCCACTTATATCCAATGGGTTTGACTCCCATTAAGTGGTTCGACTAGCTCCCACACTCTATTATGAAACATAGGACCCACTTCGCTTTCATTGTTGCTTGCCAAGAATCGAGATCCTTATCTTGGAGTGCCTCATCATATGTCCATGGGTCCGGGTTCCGGGAATCAAGTCCCGAGGACTCTCCTATTCCCATGAATCTCTCGGGGCCGCCTAACAACCCTCCCACTATAACGAGGTCCTGCCAGAAAACGATCGTTTGGTATATCATCTAAGACACCAAGATCGAGGTTTGCCCTCTAAGCTCATTTAAGGTAATCTCACTGGGTTTTCTTTGGTTCTATAGTTTTCTTCCAAAATCTAAAGTGCGATGTCCACCTTTTGATCTTCGAACTATAGAACATTCACCCTTTTGTTCCTCAGGTATCCTACAAAAAAAATTTCTTTAATTTCGATCGAGGATCCAATTTACCGCTTCCTTGTCCAACACATAAGTCGGACACCCCAAAGTTCTCACGTGTGTCTCATACAGACTCAAGGTCCGGGTCCACAATTCTTTGGGGTTCTGGGAACCGATTTGGATAGCACCAAGTTCGTAATATAAGTCATTGCTTTCCAAGGCATGACCCCGTAATCGACTCGGGAAGATCCAGATAACTCATCATTGATCTAATCATTTCCAAAAGAACTCATGTTGCTTTCTCGCAAAACCCCGCTTTTGTTGAGGGTTCCAAAAGCATGAGTCGATACAATCCCTTCATCGATAAGTAGTTCAAAAACTCATTATCGAGGTATTCGCCCACGATCATATCAGAGAGACTTGATACGCTTTTTCCCATATGATTCTCTCGCTGAGCCTTAAATTCTTTAGAATTTCTCAAAGGACCAGATTCACGCTCATAAGGAAAATGTACCTCGAGTAATCATCAATAAAATTACTCATAACCTCATCTTGCTTTGTTAACATTGAACTACGACATCTATGTGAACGATCTCTAACACTTTTTAGCCCCATTCCCTGGCTCCAATGCCATCTTGGTCATATCACCTCCAAACATGATTCGCAAGGTCGAATCCGATTCAACTTGGAGAAGCCCTAGTGAACCGCCTCTTACCAAACTTTGGATCCTCTTTCGATTTATATGACCCAATTTATAGATGCTAAAGAAGTGTCTCGCTCACGCCCGATGAACGCTTTTCTTTCGAAAATGCTTGATGTGTTATAGGATACATTTCGTGAGTGGTGTGCACAAGCTTAATTGTATAGAAATTTTCCATCAATGTCCCGTGATCGATACACTCATCATTTCAAAAATGATGTCATTCTTATTAGAAGAAACTTAGTGTCCTTTAATCAAATTTTAGAAACCGAAGTGAATTCTTTTCTAAAACCGGGAACACAAAGATAATCTCAAAAAACTTTATCTTCAAAAAGATAGGTGCACTTCTCCCATCGCTTTTAATCGCTATTTCATGTAGCATTGCAATGTCCGCTACTTATGTAGTATTGCAATAATCGTTAATACCGAAAGATTGCAATATCCGCCACTTACGAAGCATTGCAATGTCTTCTACTTTCGTAACGCTGCTCAAAGGTGATGAGGATCTCACCCCACTACGCTGCGGATCATTTAGAACCCGTGAAGCCAACATGATTAGTGGATCTCATATCAACCACCCACGAATGAGAAGATACGCCGCTAAACAAGTTTCAACAACTAGTGTGTGAGAATTACCTTTTTTTTCCGCCCCTTTTTGGGGTTGGAACAGTAAAACCTCCATTGTCCTTTCTCACCGCAGCCTTAAGCACATCCTCTTTCGATTTTCCTCGACCAACAAGCATTCTCATCTTACCATCGCCCTTGGCAACAGCTTGAGTTTTATTGCTTATGGCCTTTGGTCCCTTCTTTATCTTGCCTACCCTTGGCTTAGAAGATGAAGACGGACCACTTGCCATCAAAGCTTGAGTTTGGTGCCTTATCATCATTTTCGCCGAGTCCAAAAGTTTGCAACAAATTAGCTAGCGAGGCCAAAATGCTCAAAACCTTTTCGGGCAGAGAATGAAGTACCAAATTCATCCGAGTCTCCGTGATCATAATCGTGACTCGTAATCTCAAGTTTGTTCAGATGGGCCATCTATTTTGAGGACATAATCCCTCACGTTTTTCCTCCACCATTTCAAATGATTTACATCTCTCAAGAAGGTGATCCGACGAGTCCCGCATGTTTTGACTCTCGTTGGCTTGTCTCATCCGATTTTTGTGTGTCAAAATCCACTTGTGCTTTTGTGCGCTTAGACAATTATAATTTTCCAATCAATATAGTTTCCATACATATTGCATTGACTTTTAAGTATAATGAACAAAGGATTAAAAGGTTGTGACATGATGAATCAAATAAACAATAATACGCATAAGCACAAATATATCACAAGGTTTGATCACATGCCATCATATTTAAAATCTCAAAAAAAATATGAACAATGCATCACCAACATCTCAAAACAGCTTTAAATAAGCCAATGGGTGGGTCATTATTTTTAACATTCAAGCCGGTTACAAACAAGAACAAGCATAAACCCTTAATATCCAGATTAATAGTTGGTTCCCACTTGACCAATATAAAATCGACAGGACTCCGGAGAAGTATATGCATATCAATTTTATACCTAAGTAATAACCATGATTAAATACATGATTACTATTTCGCTTTGATCGAGCCTCGTCTGGGAGGGTCATCGCCGCCACTAGTAATAACCCACAATCATCCGCTTGGAATTCATTCATGTGAAACCTATCTTTTTGACCGTTCTGTTGGGGAATTTCTCCAAAAGAATTCACAAATAAATAAATCATGGAGGTCAAAATTAATTCAATTTTATTATCCTAATAAAATTATCAATTAATTATTTAAAACATACTTAGTAATTTTGAGTTGAGATTTTTCAATTTGGCAACCCTCATGCAAACACATTTAAACAAATTAAATAAAGATAAGATAAGACAAATAAAATCAAGCATAAAAAAAAAAATAAACATATTGGGCACAAATTATCCAATTGTCATGGTTTGATTTTTTCTTGGCTTGATCTTGAAGAAACACGCCTCAATTTCTCCCACTCGCTCGCTCCGAAAAAATATTGCCTCGAACCGCCACGCCAGCACCTCAATGGATGCACGATCAAGATCCCGCCGGCCTGCCAGACTTTCTAAGCGGCAGATTGCCACGGCAAAGACACACGCCAAGACGCTCGGCAGGAGTCGGCAGGGTCGGTAGCCCCTAAGGCCTCGACAAGGCGAGCCCGCCTCCGCCTGAGCGACATGACACGGGCCCGGCTTCTCACAAGAAGATGCGCTCGGCAAGATCCGCCTCGCCTGAGCACGACCACGCCCGGCTCATACGACACGCTAGAAGTACACATACCAAGGCCACCACGGGTTCTCGATTTCGCCCTTAATTCTTCATCATCTTTCGTTCGATCCTGCATAATTTATTTTACAAAAAATAAATAAACCTAGATCTAGACTAGTCTATTACATTGATCAAATCAAACAAATCCTAGTCTACTCGTGATTTTCTCACGAGGCAAAAACAAATCCGAAACTAATCTAATTAAAAAACCAGCTTTATATGCATGCAAAATAAAACATTAAAATCCATGACAATTGGATACCAAAAAACAGATCTAACAGCTTCTACTATCCAATTTCAAATTTAATGTCCATGAATTAAATTATAATTTAAAAAATTCAGAGTCTCCAAACAAAGGGCTCGATACCGCTTGTTGGGGAATGATTTTACAAGCATCTATTCGGGTGAATATTTAAATACAAATTTAATTCATTAATTATTACTAGCATGAATTAATCCTATATTAATTCAAATAATAATTGCAACAACATATCATGCATATAAAAAGCCACGTGAAAACCCACGCAGACGCGAATCTACGTTTACGGAACGCATTCTCCTGGATGGCAAAGGACTTAAGTCGGACGGACTAACCAAAAGGACTTCCCAAGTATTCCTTAGCCCTTGCTCGACAATCCGTGGGAAGGATACATAACAATTAAAAAAAGGAAAAAATAAACTTTGTTGCACCACTTATGTGGATTTGCTAATATTTCCAAAGACATGGAATCAGAATTGGGAATGAACTAATCATCCCCTATTTATAGGAGAGGAGGGCACAAAATTTTGGTGGTTTTTCAACGTGGGAAAAGACTTTTCTTGGTCACCAAGAAATCTTGAATATATCCCATATATATTTTTTTTCCCATAATTAAAATATTCCACAAAAATCCACCTCCTCTATTTTATGGTATAATTTTCGAAAATTTGAGCAAGATTCCAAGATTTAGATCTTCTTGAATTTATGAGATATTCTTGTATTTCAAGAAATACATATCTTCCATAATATCTTTTCAAGAAAATCAAGAAAATCTTTCTTGCCTCTATTTTCCAAAAATTGAATCTCTCTTATGAATAACAAGTGGGAGATTTCTTGAATTTAATGAGATAATCTTGTATTCCAAGAATACATATCTTCATTCCATAACAAAATTCAAAGAAAATCTTTTCTCCTTTTTTATTCATAATTTTCAAAAAATAATGGGGGAAATATAAGCAACAATATTTATTTTATTTTAATCACTTTTTTTCGCTTATTGGACTATATGTTGGGCTACCTGGGGCCTTTTAGGAGAATTGAGATTGGACCTTCTAATGGATCTTGAATATCTAATTTTGAGCCACAATATAATTCAAGCCCATAAATATTAATTAATCCCACTACATAATTAATATCAGACTATCCATCTTAACCCATATTACAAATAATATGGCTCTTGGTCATTATTTCCCCGTGTTTAAGATTATCTAGCCCATTAATTAATTCAAGCCAATCAAATAGCTTTCCATTAATTAATATCTTTTGTCCTTGGTCGAGGAACGGTTCAACATTATTATCCATACCTAAAACAAATTCCACTTGCAAGATTTGGTATGATAAAACTTATGAACCTCCCAAGGGCAAATCAAGCAAGCGCATTTTGCACACGATTCTTCAGATAAATCTTAGCAATCACATGTTACCAATAATATTGCCCAAGATAAAGCACGATTGAATCTCTCTCCGATTCGCTACCCATGATAAGTCAAAGAATAGTTACCGATCCCACGTGATCCTATTTCAGGGACGAAGGTTAAGAAACAACGAACCACCGAGGTCTAATTCTTCCATGTTCGGGCTCAAGAATTTATCCTCCTCAGAGGTCCTATTCACAAGATCACCATGCACTAGTGTAATCTCTTGGTCAAGACAAACCAATCGAGCCTTTACACCTCAACCTTTCGCGATGGTTGTTCATTTCCATCTAGGTCGTGAACGGCGATTTATAGTTATGCGGATCGTTAATTTAATCTTCGCGGATCGCAGTATCACTAAATTAACTACAAAGTAACACGCATTTAATTATTGAATGCTTATGCAATAAATATATATAACATTCAATCATATTTAAAGCATCAAATGATAAACAATTTATTTCAATAAATAAGTCTCGAAATTCGGGCCGATTATACAAAGTAAAAGCATACTTTTCAGTATAATCCCAACATCCCATTCACATGAACACACCAAAAGACCTTCTCAAGTATTCCCTTATCATCGTTCAACAATTCGGTGGTAGGAACTCGCGAACAATTTAACAAAAGGGAAAAATAAAATTATGTTGCACCACCTTTGTGGATTTCTAATTTTTCCAATACATGGAATTGCACTTGGGGATGAAAAAATCATCCCCTATTTATAATACTAGGTGGTGGCCGATTTTTGCCCTAGGAATAAGATGGGAATTTTTTTTTCTTGATCTCCAAGAAATCTTGAATATATCCAATATATTAATTTCTCCATAATTAAAATATTCCATAAAAATTTCACCTCCTTATATCAAGGGGTTTTCGAAAATTTCCCATTAAATAGGGAAGAAATAGGATCTTTGACTTTTCTTGAATTTATGGGAAAATCTTGATTTCAAGAATACATATTCCATAAAATCTTTCCAAGAAAATCAAGAAAATCTTTTTCTTTCTTTTCTTTAATATTTTTGAAAATTTTGGAAAAAATAAGGAACAATAATTTATTTTATTTTAAACACTTTTTTCAGTTATTGGACTTTATCTTTGGGCTACTTGAGAGGTCTTTAGGAGAATTAAGATCGATCTTCCAATGGATCTTGAATTTTCAATATTGAGCCACAATATTATTCAAGCCCATAAATATTAATTAATCCCACTACATAATTAATATCAGACTATCCATCTTAACCCATATTATCAAGTTAATATGACTCGATTATTATTTCCGTGTTTAAGATTATCTAGCCCATTAATTAATTCAAAGCCATCAAATAGTTTTTCCATTAATTAATATCTTTTGTCCTGGTCAAGGAACGGTTCAACATTATTATCCATACCGAAACTAATTCCACTTGCAAGATTTGGTATGATAAATCTTATGAACCTCCTAAGGGGGCAAATCGAAAAGTCAGATTTGCATTAACCATTCTTCAGATAAATCTTAGCAATCGATGTGACCAATAATATTGCCCAAGATATAAAGTATTGAATCTCATTGATTTCTACCCGCCATTAGTCAAAGCAATAATTACTAACCACACAAGATCCTATTTAAGGGATTTAAGATTAAGAAATAACGAACCACCGAGGTCTAATTCTTCCTAATTCAAAGGTCAAGAATTTATCCTCCTCAGAGGGTCCTATTCAAAGGCATCACCATGCACTAGTGTAATCTTGGTCAAGACAAGCCAACCGAGCCTTTACACTTCAACCTTTCACGATGGATTGTTCATTTCGCTCAGGTCGTGAACATCGATTTTTTTAGTTACAAGGACCGTTAATTTAATCTTTCGTGATCTAAGTATCACTAAATTAACTACAATGTAACACATACTATTTATTGAACAGCTTATGCAAAGAAATATATGTAACATTCAATGATATTTAAAGCATCAATGATAAATAATTTATTTCAAAGAATAAGATTTAAATTCGGGTTTGGTTATACAAAGTAAAAGCATACTTTCCAGTATAACCCCAACAAAGTTTGATTATGTGCATTCTGATATATGGGGTCCATCTAGAGTAGAGTCTCATGGTGGAGGAAAATATTTCATGACTATCATAGATTACTTCTCTAGGAAATTGTGGGTGTTTATCTTGAAACAGAAGAGTGATGCTTTCAATAGATTTAAAGAATGGGTTGTTGAATATGAGAACAAGTTAGGGAAGAAGCTGAAACACTTGAGAACTGATAATGAGCTTGAGTATTTGTCAGAAGAGTTTCAAGCTTTCTGCAGAGAGAAAGGCATAACAAGACATAGAACAGTACCAGCAAACCCTCAGCAAAATGGACTTGCTAAAAGAATGAACAAAACCATTCTGGAAAGGGTTAGATCCATGCTCTCAAATGTTAAGCTTCCAAAATCATTCTGGGGAGAAGCTGTTAACACAACTTGTTACTTAATCAACAAATCTCCATCTGCTGTAAATTGATATGAAGACACCTGATGAATTATGGTATGAGAAGTTAGCTGATTACTCAAAGCTAAGAGTATTTGGTTGTTCTGCTTATGTTCACATCAAGCAAGATAAGCTTGAACCCAGAGCTCTAAAGTGTATTTTTGTTGGTTATCCAAAGAGAGTCAAAGGCTACAGACTCTGGTGCTTGGAACCAGGAAATCAGAAATGCATTGTTAGTAGAGATGTGACTTTTAATGAACAACAAATGGGATACAAAAATCAGGGAAGAACTCTAGATACTGATGGTGATAGTGAAAATGGAGACACTTCTGTGGAAGTGGAGATGCAAGAAGCAGGTGGAGATGGTGAAACCACACTAAACACTGATGCATATGTTGAAAATGACGCTGATGAGCCTTGAAACCACACTAAACACTGATGCATATGTTGAAAATGACGCTGATGAGCCTGAGCAACCTGATAACATCATGTTGGGATATTTTAGTTTTGATGAATTATGCCAAAACATTATCAACTTGTGTTGTTGAAGCTGATTTACAGATAACAAGTTGAGGGGGAACGAGAGAACAAATTGAGGGGGAACTCACGGAATCAGAAGAAGATGATCGAGATCAGACGAGGCTGCAGACGAGACTGATCGAGATCAGATGAGTAAGATGAGTTCCGGAGTTAACTGATGAGCTGAGCAAAATCAGAAGAAAAGGAAAGCTAAGCCAGCTGATCAGAAGAATCAGAAGGTCAAATGATCAGATGACCAAAACTGAACTGATCAGGAGACCAGATCAGATGACCGGATCAGAAGAGAAGGTTGCAGATCGTAAGAGGAAATAGATGAGACCGACGAGATCGACGACGGATCGAGATCGATATGAAGATGAGAGATGGTCAAGATCGGGACGTGATTGAGACCCGTATGTGTTAACCCGATATGCTAACCTAATATGCTAACTGATGAACTAACTGGATGCGTATAAACCGACATGCGGACTAACGCTATATCGACCGATCATGTGAGTCGATCGATCAAAGAGAAGAAATCGATATCGAAAACCGTAAAATCAGATACCAGATCGTAAGAGATGTCATCAAGAGAAGTCATCTGAAGTCATGTGCATCGAGAATCGAACGCCATCGATGATCGGGCTACTGAAAAGCTAGTGGACCGAGGGTCGATAGTCAAGATAAGAATCGAACTCGGCCACCGAAAGTGTCAAGATACCCGACGACAAGGTCCAACTAAAGAGAAGACAATGAAGGCTCGCATGCACTCAAGACTCAGAGAATCCTTAATGATTCCAAGGCGAGGAATCGAGGAATATAGCCATAGAATCAAACCGACATGGACCAACGAGAGGAAGACAAACCACTGAAAAAAAAGTAGAACCATAGAGAATAAGATGGATTTGAATGTGATTCTTCCAACCAGTAACATTCAAATCCACACTATAAATACAAGTTCTTCCTTCATTATCAAGTGTGGAAAGTTTGAAATGAGAAGATAGCAACGATGCTACAGAGCCAAAGAGAGTTGTTTTCCCACCCTAGAACACAAGTCTATAGATATACAAATATATTCAAAGAGTGTTCTAGAACCCAACCTAAGCAACCCACGATGTATCTTAGTTTAGAGAGATTTTCCCAACCTTAAGATTGAGGCTAAATCATTGTAAGGGAAAATCTCACCATAGTTGGAGACAACACCAAACCCAAACCCCATGGTGAAGTGAGGTAGTTGTTAGGCAATCCCGAGTGAGGGTGATAAGTCCCGCTGGAGTGTGAACTCGCTAAACATCTATAGGCAATCCTGGAGGGTGATAAGTCCCGAGGCTAACCCGAGAGAGGGTTATAAGTCCCGTTGGAGTGTGAACTCGTTAAACATCTATAGCAATCCCCGTGGAGGGTGATAAGTCCTGTTGAAGGAATTTCCCTAGAGAGGAGAGAGGATGTAGGACTGATTGTCCAACCACTATACATTGTTGTGTTGTTTTATCGCTTTATGTTATTATATTGTCATATGCATTCGATTATAAGCAAAACACAACACATGAGCTTAAAAGTTAAAAAATTGGAATCACTCGCCTCACCCCCGCTTTTATATGCATCGTTTTTTAAAAACATTTTGCTTCAAGACGCAAGAAATGGGTTTCCCACCGACCATCAATTGGTATCGATCGAGGGCGCTCAACAGTCAATGTTTTTTCAAACGGTTTCTAATTTCGAGAGTGACCACCGAATCGATTTTTTTTAAAAGAAAAACCCGCTTTTTTAAAAATGCATATATTCTAATGTTTTAAGGCCATTATCAAAAAAGGGGAAATTGTTGGGATATTTTAGTTTTGATGAATTATGCTGAAAAACATTATCAACTTGTGTTGTTGAAGTTCGATTTACGATAACATGTTGAGGGGGAACGAGAAAACAAATTGAGGGGAACTCAACGGAATCGTAAAGAAGATGATCGAGATCGACGAGGTTGGAGATTTAGACCGACGAGATCGATGAGTAAGATGAGTTCCCGAGTTAATCACGAAATGAGCAAAATCAAGAAAAGAAAAGTTAAGCCAAATTGATCGGGAAGAATCGAAGGTCAAATGATCGATGACCAAAACCGAATCGATCCGTGAGACCGATCAGATGACCTGATCGTAAGAGAAGGTTGCAGATCGTAAGAGGAGCGGGATGAGATCGACGAGATCGAGACGGATCGAGATCGATATTTAAGATGAGCAGATGGTCAAGATCGACGCGGATTGAGACCAGATGTGTTAACCTCGATATGCTAACCTAATATGCTAACTGATGAACTAATATGATGCAGATAAACCGATATGTGACTCTATCGCTATAATCGACCGATTAAATGAGCCGACGACGATCAAAGCAGAAGAAATCGATATCGAAACCGAAACTGCGATACCGATCGAAGAGATGTCATCGTAAGAGAAGTCATCCAAGTCATGTGCATCGAGAATCTTAACGCCATCGATGATCGGGCTAGTTCGAAATCTTTAGTGACCGAGGTCGATAATGAAAAACAAGAATCAACTCGGCCACCGAAAGTGTCAAGATACCGACGACAAGGTCCAACTAAAGAGAAGACAACCAAGGCTCGCATGCACTCAAGACTCAGAGAATCCTCGAATGATTCCAAGGCTTAGGAATCGAGGAATATAGCCGTTAGAATCAAACCGACATGGACCAACGAGAGGAAGACAACCACCGAAAAGCCGCAGAACCTACAGAGAATAGTATGGATTTGAATGTGATTCTCTCCAACGGTAACATTCAAATCCACACTATAAATACAAGTTCTTCCTTCATTATCAAGTGTGGAAAGCGGAAATGAGAAGATAGCAACGATGCTACGTGAGCCAAAAAGAGAGTTAAGTTTTCCCACCCTAGAACACAAGTCTATAGATATACAAATATATTCAAAGAGTGTTCTAGAACCCAACCTAAGCAACCCACGATGTATCTTAGTTTAGAGAGATTTTCCCAACCTTAAGATTGAGGCTAAATCATTGAAGGGAAAATCTCACCATAGTTGGAGACAACACCAAAAAACCAAACCCCATGGTGAAGTGAGGTAGTTGTTAGGCAATCCCGAGTGAGGGTGATAAGTCCCATGGAGTGTGAACTCGTTAAACATCTATAGGCAATCCCGCGGAGGGTGATAAGTCCCGAGTATAACCCGAGAGAGGGTTATAAGTCCCGTTGGAGTGTGAACTCGTTAAACATCTATAGGCAATCCCGTGGAGGGTGATAAGTCCCGTTGAAGGAATTTCCCTAGAGAGGAGAGCGGATGTAGGATCGATTGTCCCAACCACTATACATTGTTGTGTTGTTTTACCGCTTTATGTTCTTATATTGTCATATGCATTCGATTATAAGCAAAACACAACACATGAGCTTAAAAGTTAAAAAAATGGAATCACTCCGCCTCACCCATGTTTTATATGGATCGCTTTTAAAAAACGTTTTTGCTTTCGTGACGCCAAGAAATGGGTTTCCCAACGACCATCACATCGTGGACTACAATCTAACTAGAGATATAGTTAGAAGAAACATCGACCTCCTACCAGATTTGGACATGCCGATCCGGGTTTATTATGCTCTAGTGTTAACATAAGAAGTTGAATACCGTGAACCAAGAGACTACGTGAGAGGCCATAACAAGCATTGATAAGTGAAAAGTGGATGGTTTCCATGGAAGAAGAGATTCAATCTTGAAAAGAATGGCACATGGAAGTTGGTTAACAAGCCTTTTGAATCGTAAACCGTGAGCAATAAGTGGATCTTCAAAAGAAAGGTGGAGATGGGAGCTCTCGAAAGCAAATAAGATTCAAAAAGCAAGGCTTCAAAGCAAAGAGGCTTCACACAGATAGAAGGATCGACTTCAATGAAGTATTCTCTCCGGCTTGTAAAAACACCGCCCATCAGATTGTTATTGTCCATTGTGGTTCAAGAAGGTTTAGAGCTACAACAGATGGATGTCAAAACTGCATTTCTACATGGTGACCTTGTAGAAACCATTTATATGCAACAACCTGAAGGATTAATAGCAGAAGGAAATGAGAACAAGGTCCGCTGGTCAAGAAATCTCTATGATCTCAAACAAAGTCCAAGACAAGGGTATATGAAGTTTGAAATTTTATGATGTCTGTGGGTTTTGTCAGATGTTCTTATGACAGTTGTGTGTACTTGGAGAAGCAGGGACAGAAAGTTGTTACTTATCTACTGCTATATGTGGATGACATGCTTATAGATAGTAAGAGTTTGGCAAAAATACAAAGTTTGAAGGAAAAGCTTAACTCAGTATTTGAGATGAAGGATCTAGGTGATGCTAAGAGGATCTTAGGCATGGATATTGTCATAAATAAAAGTAAGGGAACCTTATTCTTATCTCAGACTTTCTATCTTCAGAAAGTGCTTTAGAAATTTTTTATGCATCAAGTCAAGTCTCGGAACACTCCTATTAGTCAAAGAATGCTGCCTAAATGAGCAATCTCCAAAGAAAAGTGCTGAGAGAAAACTTATGAGTGAAGTTCCTTATGCAAATGGTGTTGGAAGTTTGATGTATGCAATGGTATGCAACATGCCAGATCTTGCATATGCTATGAGTGTGGTTAGTAGGTTTATGGCTGATCCTGGAAGCACTCATTGGGATGCCTTAAAGTGGGTTTTTAGATATGTAAAAGGCACAGCAGATCCAGGTTTGCTATTTGAAAGGGCTAGCAGCAAAGCAGATCCAATTCTTGGTTTTGTGGATGCTGATTTTGCTGGGAATATTGATACCAGAAAATCTCTTACTGGTTATATCTTTACTTTGTATGGCAATCAAGAAAGAAGTTGGAGATCCATTCTTCGGGCCAAATTGGTTGCACTATCTACTACGTGTTCGAAAGTATATAATTGTTATTGAAAGGCATGGAAAGAAGCAATATGGATGAAAGGCATTCTGCAGGAGTTTGGGATAATTCAGAACAGTGTTGACATCATGTGTGATAATCAGAGCACCATTCACTTGGTGAAGCATCAGGTTTTCCATGAGAGGTCTAAGCATATAAGTGTCAAGTTACACTTTCTGAGAGATGAAGTGGAGAAGGGAACTGTTAAAATCAAGAAGGTTGGTACTGAGGACAATGCAACAGTATATGCTTTACTAAGTCATTACCAGGGAACAAGTTCAAGTAATGTTCAGAGCTTGTAAAGCTCGGGCCTTGTGAAGTGCATTGATGAAAAGCAAGGCTAGGAGATGATGGGCACTTAATCTTACACTTTGGTTTGAGGTGGAGAATTGTGATGATCAAATTCAAAGTGTTGAACGAGTAGGATGGTCAATCTAAGTCAAGTGTGATATGGTGAGCATGGAACCGGGTTCGGTTAAGTCAGAATCGGTCTAAATCTCGTGAATCGGGCTCAAGATAGATCTGCAGATGAAGACCGGTCCATGACCGTTATAACTGTGCTTATATTGCAGCCAATAAGACGGTTTCGAGCCTACCTCGATTGCGCGGCCTTGCACATGGAATCCACCTGAATTAGTTGAGGGTTTTATTTATTAGCACTAGAAGGTTATATTCCAGCTTGTCATCTTCCTCAATTGAACGATTTATAGAAAAACACAAAATACTTAGGGTTCTTCATGAGAGGTGTGAGCTTTTTTATTCAATTAGATCAAATGCGGAGTGTACTCTTTAATTGCTTGTTCTCATAGTGAAAGTGTGGTGCCCTGATCCCCTGGATGTAGGCATTTCAAGTTTAACCACGAAATCTGCGGTTTTCATTGTTTGTTTCAATATTCGGTTGGGCTACAGTTCGAGTATTAGTTGCAGTGTTGTATAGTATCACTTCTTACTCTATACAGTATCAGTTGCTGCTACTTAACAATGATAATTTTTGCAAGTGCCTGCATTGCCTTGTTTGTACCATTAAATTGAACATTGGGGCCTCAAAGATAACGCCAATCACATTATTCACTTTCCTACCACTTTTTACCTTTAATTCGTTTTCGTGTATATAATGTTAGGGAATAAGTTGCACAGATATATTCGGGGTGAATATTTAAATACAAAATTAATTCTTATAATTATTACTAGCATGAATTAATCCTATATTAATTCAAATAATAATCCAATAACAAATCATGCATATAATTAATTCACGAAATCCCACGACGATATGAATTCTACGAAGTTTACGTGAACGCATTCTCTTGGGATGGCAACGGTCTGGCTTATTAGACTAACCAAAAGAACTTCCCAAGTATCCCCTTAATCCTTGTTCGACTATCCGGTGGTAGGACACTTGTGAACAATTAACAAAAGGAAAATAAATTATGTTGCACCACCTTTGTGGATTTACTAATTTTTTCAGCACATGGAATTGTACTTGGGAATGAAAGATTCATCCCCTATTTATAGAGCATAAGTGGTCGAAATTTTGGCAAAAAATAATGTGGGAAAATCTTTTCTTGATCTCCAAGAAATCTTGAATATATCTCCTATATTCTTTTTCCCATAATTATAATATTCCACAAAATCCCACCTACTCTTTGTTATGGATAAATTTCGAAAATTATGGGTCAAGATTCCAAAATTTGGATCTTCTTGAATTTATGAGATATTCTTGTATTTCAAGAAATACATATCTTCCATAATATCTTTTCAAGAAAATCTTTCTTGCCCTTAATTTATCAAAATTTTCGAAATTCTCTTATAGATAACCAAGTAGGAGATTTCTTGAATTTAATGAGATAATCTTGTATTCCAAGAATACATATCTTCATTCCATAACAAAATTCAAAGAAAATCTTTCTCCCCTTTTATCCATAAATTTCGAAATAAATGAGGAAATATAAGCAACAATATTTATTTTATTTTAAACACCTTTTCCAGTTATTGGACTATACGTTGGGCTACTTAGGGGGCCTTTAGGAGAATTAAGATTGGACCTTCTAATGGATCTTGAATTATCAATATTGAGCCACAATATTATTCAAGCCCATAAATATTAATTAATCCCACTACATAATTAATATCAGACTATCCATCTTAACTCATATTACAAATCAATATGGCTCCCGATTATTATTTTCCGTGTTTAAGATTATCTAGCCCATTAATTAATTCAAGCCACTGAAATAGTTTTCCATTAATTAATATCTTTGTCCTTGGTAAAGGAACGGTTCAACATCATTATTCATACCGGAAACTAATTCCACTTGTAAGATTTGGTATGATAAAGCTTATGAACCTCCCAAGGGGGGCAAATCAAACAAGCCAGATTTCTGCACACGATTCTCCTCAGATAAATCTTAGCAATCACATGTGACCAATAATATTGCCCAAGATAAAAAGTATTGAATCTCGTTGATTCTCTACCCATGATAAGTCAAAGCAATAGTTACCAATCACACGTGATCCTATTTAAGGAACAAAGATTAAGAAATAATCTAACCATCGAGGTCTAATTCTTCCTTGTTCGTTCAAGAATTTGTCCTCCTAATAGGTCCTATTCAAAGGCATCACCATGCACTAGTGTAATCTCTTGGTCAAGACAAGCCAATCCGAGCCTTTACACTTCAACCTTTCACGATGGGTTGTTCATTTCCATCTAGGTCGTGAATGGCGACTTTTTAGTTACAAGGACCGTTAATTTAATCTTCCGTGATCCGTATCACTAAATTAACTACAATGTAACACGATTTAATTATTTGGAATGCTTATGCAAAGAAATATATGTAACATTCGATAATATTTAAAGCATCGATGATAAACAATTTATTTCAAAGAAATAAGTCCGAAATTCAGCTTTTGATTATACAAAGTAAAAAACATACTTTCCAAAGATAATATCAACATATAATCCATGTGTTTATTGCACATCTATTCCTCTATGCTTTTTTTTTCATATTTTAATTATATTTCATCTTCGATCTTGTAGGTCCTTAACGATTAAGTGAGGGCGTAAGTTCAGAGGGTGGCGGTGAATAGACTTCGAAAAAACTTTTTTTCGCAGATCGTGTGAGAGCAGATAGCCCGATCAGATCGCGAAGTGAATCGGTTTGGTTCGATAACCAACTTCATCAACGCCGTAAAGCATCGGTCGGGTAACTATCGATTAATCGATGTGTGCGGAAGCTTAAGTTTTACCCGTGAAAAACTGGGTTTGTATAAATCGATTCCAAGTTTTATCTTTTTAATCGAGGATGATGTAAATTTCAGTTCGATCGCATCGTAAGCTTGGTGCTATATCGATCTTAACTTAGAATGTATGCGCTTTAAGATTGTATGCGATGTGAGAGCGCTTAATCAAAGCAAGAAAGGCACACAAGATTTATAGTGGTTCGGACAAACCAGTCCTACGCCCACTTTCTTTCCCTTTTCTTGGGCACCAACTTAACCGACTTAACCGATCGGACTTAGTTTAGTGTGTTAGTCCAACACAAGACACCAACAGATGTTTTAAGAGTTCTCACTCAACCGATCCCGTAAATCAAGATTAGAAACCCTAGATCGAATCTTGCTAAACAACTTATCCTAACTTGGGGTTTGGGGTAAGATTGTTGAGGTTCCAACTATGAAATCTTTCCTCATGCATGCTGTTCTAAAAAAGCTAGATGAAAAGATTTCTTGCTAAGAACTTATGGGATGAACACAATATAAAAATAAGCTTTGTTGTTGTGTTCTTCGCATGGAAATGGGATTATAGTTTGAGCTTCTTGATTATGTTGTTTGTCCAAGCATTTCCGTGTTTCACTCAAGTGTGATCCCATATTTATAGACCTTGAGATCAAAGAGCCGTTGGAGAGCAATTTGAATCTCGTGCTATTTTAGGTAGACTTGCAAAAGGCTTGATGTGACGGTTTCAGTGAGCGGCATGGCCGAAAAGCGTGAATGTGTATTTTATAGCCGCTTTGAGAGAGCAACATCGAATCCCGCTGAGTATCACGCCTCGCTCATACGTGTTTCTTCCTTATCGATGGAAGACTTGCTTTTGCGTTGTTGTTCCTCCAACTAAGGTTGGTCTTCTTCTTGTTTAGATCGCAGACGATGATAAGATGAAACATCGGTTTTCATCTTATGAAATGACTCGATCGGGCCGAACCGATCACCACCTCGATAGAGTCTTCGCTACCGCTGACTTAGCTTCAACCGGGCCGACTCTACCGATGTAGGTCTTCCGGTCTTATCTTCCGAAGTCATCCGATCTTCTAGTATTCAAGGTTTGAGCTTCATGACTTCACCGAAAGTTATCCTGGGACTAGATCGATTCGACCGATCTTCCGCTCGGGTTTAACGCTCGCCTCGTTTGATATCACTTTCTTCTCCGATTCTTCAGATTCGACCTATACATATTGAGTTCCCCTCAATATGTGACCTATCTATTACATCTTTTTTCTATACAATCATTATCAACCGTCTCCTATATAAAGATGTAAACATCAATACCAATGTGTCCGATCGGGTCTTATTACATGTGTTTTTGAACTTTCATCAAAACTATAAATTTCCCAACAATTTTCTTTTGATGAAACCAAAACACCGAGAAACCAAACAGCTTGATAAGTATAGAACAGCTTAAAAGAAAGTAATCGTAAGACAAAGAGATTTTGTCTTAGATCGTAAAAATAAACTTTTCATTAGATATGTTGATTACATGTTACATCGTAAAAGTTTTGAATTTAAAAAGCAAACCGATCCCCGTGACGCCTTCCTCGATTCTTTCACCTTGGGCTTGTATCCTTCCTCGCATTTCTCTTGGTCTTGTGGAACGTTGAAAACTGACAGAGTTTCCATTTGACATCGCTTGGTTGTGACTTGATCGCTTATATGCGATTTGCTCAAGATGTCAAAGTAGAATCTCTCAAATGCCCATTCAAACGAGCCATCCGCCTTTTTTGAGTATATATTAATGATCATACTCTACGGTAGATATCTTTACATTTATAAGCTTGGCCTCATTTTCCGTGATACTTTAAAGTCGGATATTTATTCTCAGAACCAAGTTGAGGAACTCATCATCCGGTGATTCTTCTTTTGGAACAAGATCAGGACAAAGGCATCAAGAAGCCATTCACTTCGATCTTATTCCATTCCTCAAACCTCTTGTACAGGCAGCCAGTTTTTGGTATGATCTCGCCATTCTTTTGTCGGGTAACCGAGGTTCTCGTGCGATTTTCCAAATAATCCTTTCTTAGCCCTTGATTTGAACTTCGTTTCAACCCTTCGCTTGTGCCCGTTTTTCCTTCTTCTTTCTTCTTACCATCCGCTTCTTTGACAATCTTATAAATTCAGCTCCTTATCACCAGATATCGATTAGCATCTTTCGGGTGACTTTTCCGGTCCGAGTAATCGGTCCAGATTTTGATGTCCAAAGACCGCAGCGGCGCTTTTCTTGCAATTGAGCTTTGTCCATGAGCCTTATCCGTATGAATCGATCTTCGATGTGTCGCTTGGTTTCTCAGATCCTTCCCCTTTTTGGTTTGATCAAAAGCGATTGAGGTGGGAAGTCGAGAGCCAAAGTTAACCGATAATGCCGATTTCGATTAGATCATTAGCGAGATAAACCTGAAGTTTGAGCCGTTAGATTCTCGAGCATTTTGTGTAATCCTGCTCTTGGCGATTTCTATCAGAAGCGAGAGAGAGTGTCCAAATCATTTTGTCAAATTTCTTCCGATAACTCGAGCCTTTTCTCGTTGAGCGCCGTTAAAAGAAGATTGATTTTGATCCAATTGCTTTCAAATTTTGTCATCAACCGATTTTGTAAGCTCGCAGAACATGGTGGTCATGGATTGGGAGAATCATCTCGATTGCTTCGATTTGTTTGAGACTAATTTGTCTCGATCGGGCTGAAGACTTCTCAATCTCTTCTTTTCGCGAGATCTTTGAGACAAGATTTGATCTCCGAAGTTGATCAAATGGTGATTTGAGATGTAGGAATTGGATCCATCACTTGATCGAGTTCGAGCTTGTTTGTGCCTCCGGTGGTTGGTCGTGAACTCGCGGGGGCCGGTTCTTTCTATCCAGCCCGTGATTCTCCATTTCAGCGCCTCATTTACGAGCTTCGAAAGCGATCTCCAATTTTTTTCTTCCAGCAATTCCAACTTCTGCGGATCAGGCTTTCACAGATTTATCCGATATGAGCTCACCGGTGATCCCACTTTGGCGCACTTCCTCATATCGAAGTCAAAATCTGCGAACTCATCCGCACCACCCATCTGCTCAACAAGTAAAATAAGATCGAGAAGCTTTTTAACTGAGATCTCTCCAAAGTGAGATCTCCATGACTTCTTCTCTTATAGCAGGATGGGCGCACCCGGTTGTGGATACGCCCTCATCAATCTCGCTCAATTCTTAGTCCCGACCATTTTTCCAAAGGATGGTCTTTGTTGATCCGATATGTGAATTATCCGTCCGCATTTCATTGGATGAGATGTGGAAGCTTCCCGGTTGTGCTCGAAGTCGGGCGAAGTTAACCGATTGGTTCGACCCGCAGTTGGTTCTTTGAGTGGGGGTTTTGTATCCGTTCAGTTCATGAGTAGGTGAACTAGCAGAGAGACATGCTCACAGCCTTTTACCGAAAGTGAATGTCGAGGTTGGAGGAGAAGGAGATTTAACAGTTTGTGCTTCTACCTCAGATCGCTCGGGCGAGCCCTCGGGTTGAGAAGCTTTGCCCGTCTCGATTCGTTTCTTTGTTGCGCAATGCATCGCTTCGGGCGCTTTCTATCTTCTTTCCTCATCTTCTAGTGCTAGAGTCATGGTAGCTTGCTTTGCTTTTTTGGCCTCTTTCTCCGGGCCTTCACCGCTGTTTTTTTCTCGCAGGAGCAACCGGGTGTGGATGAGGCGGCTTCTTTGCTCTTTCCTTTCTTCGCTTTTTGTTGGAGTGGGCTTTGTCATCGTCCTGTGGCCTATATAACTCAAGTTGATGAGAGGAAGGCATTGTAGACTTCAGTCCATTCCGATTCCATTCAGCGCCGCGCTTTGTCCTTCAATATAATATGCAACCTTGTTGAGATTGTCGACTTTCTTTTTTCGAAAAGACTTCTGTCTCGATTCATTGACTCCAAATTTTTCGTGTTCTTCGAGCAAGATGGCTTTTCAGGAAGCCGTGCTAATTCGATGTTCTCGAGCCCCATCAATTATTGCCGCCATGTCGTACATTTTGGTGATGTGAGAGCATCCGAAATTTAAATGAGATTCCATGATCGTTTTTGATGTAACGTCAAACAACGGTCTATCTTTTCTTTTTGAGCATTGGCCCGATGAATCCCAAAACTTCGATGTTTGTATGCGCCTCTCTCTTAAGAGCTCCTCTTCGATTTCTTCGCCCTCATTCTCCCTGTAGAGTGTGCGGTGTGAGATTCGGGCCTTTTGGTAAAATGAGACGAAGTGATGTCCGCATTTGTCGGCCTCGATTTTCTTCCGCTGACCGACGACATCGGGTTCGTCTCCCCGGTTTTTTCAGATTCACACTCAAATTCTGCAAGAATTGTAGTGTTTCATATCGCATCACCGGATTGCAAAGTGAGGAGCGTAGCAATATGTTTCCATCCAAATTTTCTTCGTAATTTGTTCCACCTCCATGGATTCGTAATCCTCCTGGTTCCAAATTGAACGAACTTATCCTCAAAGATCTTCGTTGCGGTTCAAGATAGTTGCACATGATCTTTCCTAGTCCATGAGTGGCCATCTACTGTGAGATAGACTCATTAAATTTGTGCATAATCAATATCAATATCATACCGCTGGAAAACAAGAGGTAATGAAGCATAAATTCAAAAGCAACTTTTTGAAATCAATGTTTTTATCGAAAGAAAGATTCATCATTGTTTTAAAAGAAAATATTACCGATTCAAATTTTCAGAGAAGATTTTGAACTCTAAGAAATCGCTTTTGAAACGAGAGAAAATTTGAAGTTTTTCAAAGGAAAGTAATGCAAGTTTCAGGAAGCGTAAAAACTCGTAAGGTTTGATGAATCTTATATAGAGGCGGAGGGAACAATAAGACAAGATTTTGAGGATCAAACGTTTTGAAAAAGATTGTACGCTTCCAGATTTAGCGGTTTTGATCGTAGGTCGAAAACGCGACGCATAAAAAACTTTTGGATTTAAAAGCACGATCAAGTAGCAAGCTTAATACATGTTCCCACGTCCGCATTAAATGATTTTAGCAGAGTACACGCCACAAGGATAGTGGGTACAAGAAGGCAAATAATATCGACACGATCCGATAAATAAGTAAAAGAACAAGAGAAAAGAGATCAGATTCGGGTTGATCGATATAGTGATCACCAATATTACTTGTCAATGTTGATTCCACTTGTTGATCTTAATCATTCTCGCCTTAAGCCTTAAGAAATTTTAACCGATCCTTTCAACCGATCTTTCCAACAGATCCGATTTGTTGAAACTTCAAGCTTAGCCGATCTTTCCTTGAGTACGCCTCGATTTTTTTTGATTCTTCCTTGATCGATTTGAAGTTCCCCTTCAACCGATATTTCCGACATAGACCGATATATCCGATTTGTTGGAGTTTCAAGCTCACCGATCTCTCTCATCCGATCATGCTCGTAAGTAATCGATTTTGGTTGACCTCATCCGATTTTTTTCAGATTAAGCCAATTTTGGGATAAGTGTTACCGCCAAAACTTAGTCTTGAGTAGTAGCTTCTATTCCCTAAGTAGCGTGATTTGACATGCGAATATCGCCCAATCTCTCGATATGTCAATCAACCGTGAATTTATCCAATTATCACGCGTGATTTCTACACTCATTCTTTTGATGCAAATTTCTGATAGGCTTTTTGAAATGGAAATTGCATTTGCATCCTTGTTGGCCTCTATAAATTGGACCAATGTTTTACACAACATCACCCATTCACCATACTTATCTTCTTTGTAAGAATCATGTATCTTGGTGAACCCTTGTTTCCCGTGAGACTTCCCAAAAAACACTTTTACACCCTTTTATATGGTTTCACCTTCTCAAATCAACCCTTTGCATCCCTTATTCTTTGTTTTCTTCATCATCTTCGATTTCACATACGATTCGCCGAGCTTCTCTACCACCGTATGCGGCGGATCCATTTGTGTAACCGAGAAGACACTTCTCCTAACCGTATGCACCTTGTGTGTCTATCCGATGACGTGAACTTAACCATCGACTTGGTCGGTATAAAATATCAAAGACATGTGCCCATGAGATCGGACGACCAACTCTTTTTTCGCAGTGCTCCATTTAACAAAATGGAGAGCCCTACTACTCTTCCTTTTAGGGCTCTGTGCTTAAGAATTTATCAAGGTCATTGCCATCCGGGGCTTTTCTTGATCTTCACTTTATGACCGCTTTGGGATTCTGTTTTAAAGCCTCTTCACCCTTGTTAAGTGGGGAAAATGAGAGTTTAAAATCTCTCTCTTTCCTTCACTTCGGGGTTAGGATGAAGGTTTAGGTTATAGGTTTAGGATTTGGTTAACATTTATGTCTTCGACCAGTCTTCTTTGTACTTGTAACTCGAATGTAACCTCACCTTCGGTTTTTATCAATGAAAAGTTTCATTATTTCATCGTTGTGTAAATTCCCTTTCTTACGCGATTGTTAGCTCTTAATCTCCGAATCTTGCTTGTTGAATATCGCCCAAAAACAATTCACAAAGAAATACTATAACCAAATTGATTTAATCGATAATCCTTTAGATCGAAAGCATTTTCCTTTTAAATCGATAAACCTTGAATCGATCGCCTTTTAAACCGATAGATTTTTAAATCGATAAACTAAAATCGACGCCTTTCGATCCGGGTAGCGTGTAAGTCCGACGATTTTTTGCTTATCGCCTTTTTGAGATCGCTTAAGATACCAAACTCAATCAATTCTCTCGATCCGGGTTAGTCTCTTTAACCACCTAGTTTCGAGAACATTCCATCAAACATTTTGTGACATTTCTCCAAGATCTAGAAGTCCTAGCTCATCGCGATAAATCTCCGAATCGATCTCACCTAGGGCTTGGTTAGAATATCGTATACTTTCAGATATCGCATTTAATCTTTTCCATTCGATATTCTTCTTTTCAACGTGATCTCTTATAAAGTGGTGTCCGACATCCACATGCTTGCATCTTCAGATGTAGAACCGGATTTCAGTGATTGCAATAAGACTATTATCGTCACGTATTATATAGGCACGTTCTAGCTACAATGTTGTAATCCTCACCGCCGATCGAGCTGAGAAAGGGGGGAACAACAGACCTCTCGCAGCCATATATTCGCTTGGTTGTAGATGCCATGAATCGATGTCTCCGCTTTTTTGAAAACCACGAGATCGCTTTTTTTCTTCCTAAGAACCGACATGTTCTCGAGGTTGATTTTTTCGTCGATCTTGCAACCTCCATAATCGTAATCGTAATACCCACTAAGTTTAGATTATCATTCGATGGGTAGAATAAACCAAGGTTTATTGTTCCTTCAGATACTTAAGAATCCGCTTAGTCGCTTTCTAGGTGGTCGATCATCGATTTGCTTTTGAAACTGCACATACACCTACCGCAAAAGTGATATCCGGGTCATTGGCAACAGTATAATAGAGATCCAATGAGAGCCCTATATTCCTTCCGATTTGTTTTTTCGACCAAATTTCATCCGATCCATCTTGAATCCACCATCATAGGAATTTCGCTTCCTTACTATTTTGAACTCCAAACTTAGCCAATAGATTCCTAGTGTAATTTTGCTTTGGCGAGATGAATATCCCTTTCGATTTTGTTTAACTTGGAGACCTAGAAAGTAATTCATCCGACCCATCATGGACATCTCAATTTCCCTCGCATCGCTTTCTTGTCAATCTTTCACATAGCTCTTGTTAGAGATCCGAAGATGATGTCGCCCACGAAATCAACCATCGTAATATCTTCCATCTTCTATTCTCAATAAGGTTCTGTCCATCGGTTCCTTTAGTGAACCCACTTTCAATCAAGAACCGAGAGAACAGATCATACTGTGCTCATGAGTTCTGTTTTGCAAGCCATAAAGAGCTTTTTCTTAAACGATACACTTGGTTGCTTTTTTTCAAAGCCCGAGGTTGTTCGACATAAACTTCCTCCGCTAGTACCTCGCTTAAGAAAAGCACTTTTTACGCCCATCTCCGATACACAAATGAACCTCTCGTAGGAAGATAGTTTAAATAACCGAATGGTTAAATGCGGCTAGCCGACCGTGCAAAGGTCTCATCGTAATCAATTCCTTTCCGACAGGAATACCCTTTTAGCAACAAGTCTTGCCTTATTTCGTGATAACATTTTTCTCATCTCTTTGTTCTTGAAGATCCATTTCGTGCCAATTACGCCTTGATGACCCGGGTTCGGCATTTACTAGTTCCCAAACTTCATTTCTCTCGAACTGCTCCAGCCTCCTCCCGCACGGCTAGAATCCGGTTTATGTCTTTGTAATGCTTCCTCTATTGTAGATGGTTCCTTCCAGCAGATGATAACAAAGAATACATGGCACTTTCACCAACTGATGTCTAGTTTTAATTTTATCGACGGGTCTCCGATTATCGATCACGGATGATCGTTATCCAGTCCTTCGCTCGATTTATGCGGTTTTGAGAACATCGTCGCTTCTCGCAAAATCTTATTACTAGCGATTGGGAGTGGTGCAGGTTATGGTCCACTTGATAAGAACAAGTCTCGGTGATGTTGAATCATCATGTGTCGATGTCGCGTTAGGAGAACTTCGAGTTCCCCGAACCGGGATGGTTCGATTATGCTTCTCAAATTGAATCAGCTTTTTTCATCGACAGCTTGTTCGCATCTTCAGATCCGATTGATCCGTGAATCGCCTAGATCCGAATGTAAATTGATACTGCCGATCCTTTTCCTTGATCGTTAGTCGATCCATTTTCCTTCGAATATCGAGGTTCGCAGATCGTACTTGTTCTCGAGGCCGATTTTCTTGATCGTAAGATGCTTCATCAAAGGTTACATGGGGTGTTTCTTCCACAAGGGTTCGCTTGTTGTAGACCCCGAAAAGCTTTGCTAGACGAGGAATACCCTAGAAATATACCTCATCGACTTGGCCTCAAAAGTCTTAAACCGATTTTTCCCATTATTGTGTATAAACACTTCAGATTAAAAAAATACGGAAGTAAAGAACACGAGGTTTTCTCGCCTTCCATAGCATTCGGGTTGCTCATTCTTCTTATGTAAGATTATAACCTGTGTAAACTGGAAGGTCATCCACCATTACCGAGTGTATTTGCGCCCTGAGACCACCGTAACCGGGTCCAACAGATCCA